>CM065595.1:7831504-8392729 GCA_033119425.1 Bufotes viridis | reverse complement strand
AACTATCGTCCCCATGATAAATCCTATCATATACAGTCTACAGAACTCCAATATTAAAACTGCATTGCTGGGGGTCATAAAGGGAATGTGCTTTTTTAAAGAGTCATTTTGATTCAGATTGGTGAATGCTAGAGTAGTAAAAGACATTTTCAAGAATTCAAGATTGAAACATTCCTACTGTAGATTTTGGAATCTGTTTCACAAAAAAGTGGCACAATTTGACCAAATTTGGCTCACATAGATTTAGAGAAAATTTTTGTGCCTCGTCCTAGAAAAGAAGTGACTTATCAGAAATTGGTGGGAAGGGGGAATTTATGGAAAAAGGGACATGGCCTAAGATGCACAATTGTGCACCACAATTACACCATAATTCTGACATAAAATTCAGTCTCAAAGTAAGCCAATAGCTGGGGTACAGTTAGGCAGAAATGTCTGCATTAAACATATCCATCCTGAGCCTTAACATTGGCATATGGCACTCTGAAGTCTCATAGGACTCATATTCTTTCTCTCTTGTCTTTAACTCCTTTTTTTTTCTGAGATTTTTGCTCTTTCTGTCTCTCCCCTATTATTTAAGCTCTTTCACACAATAATGACAATAGTAAATGATGTCAGAGCGACCATGACACATATAGCTATGGGTAAGTATATGGATGCTGGTGTTCACATACAGCCTGTTTAAAAACATACTGAACCATCCCATTTGTTACGCTTATTTAAAATTAAAAACCATTCCATAAATTGTCCTTTATTGTCCTCACAGACAAGGCAGAAGATATGCAGCCATATAAGGGTACTAGTAGTGACACAAGGGGCAGTAGAAGCTGTGTCATCAGCGACTGCAGTATAGTACGAGATACTATAAACAGACAGACAGCGGCAGTTGCATCATTAGACTGGCAATGATTAGCCACTATCAGCCAAGGCAGATCTATTCAGTGTCATCAGCCAGATATGTGTGGAAATCCTCACGGATTTAAATGCTTGATTCATTTTAACAAAGGCAATGTTTTAGATACCTCACAGGACAATTTTTCCCGCTTAGCTATAAAGACACCATCTGCCATGCCTGAATCTCTCTCTGAGAAGACACTGGAGGCTGGACAGTTCAATTATAGCAAACTGGGCCAGTTCCAACCACTGCTCCAATCTAAATCCCCAGAAGTCCATGAGGTCAAGGAACAGGGTATGTGAAGGAGAAAAGCCACAACCATTTTTAAAATGAGATCATTTTAAACAATTAAAAAAAGAAAGACAGCTGGCTAGGTGAATGAATATCATACATAGAGTAGAATTAAATTTTGATGGAGACACAAAACAGCACAATGTTTTGAAAACAAGACAGTTTTTACAGACATCTGTCCAGAAGTACTACTACCATAAAGAAGAATTAAAATTGGCTGAAGGTATGGAACTGGGTAACATTTCAAGAAGGAGACAACAGGGGTCATTTATTAAGACCGGCATTTTATACGCTGGTCTTAATAACCCCACGCACTGGCGGTCGATCAGCCAAAATATGAAGAGGTCCCAGCCTCTACATAAATTAAGTGCATCCACCACTGGTTTAAATCTACACCAGCTTCCTTGCTTGCTTACATTTTACCATTCTCTAAGCCTAAAACAGGAGTAGAAAATGATAAATAAGACAGGCCTGCATGTCCATCCCCTTCCCCGCCCATGTCATGCTCCCTTTATTAGACCTGGCATGAGCGGGGAAAAGGTGCAAAATGTGACGCAAATAACCTTTGTGCCACAATCTGTGCCAGAAATACGCCCAAAATAGGTGAGTTTCTTTTAGTAAATGACCCCCAATAATTAAATGCAGCTAGCCAAAAGTACCAATGCCATAAAGCAGAATCAAATTTGGGTGACAACGCCACCTGCCTTACTGAATACTCTATTTGGCAGTACAGTATAGGCTCGACAAAACAGTAGAATGATAGCAAACTGGGACAATTCCAGCCACTGTTTTAATCTACCTCCCAGAAGTCCATGGGGTCAGGGAACAGGGTATGTGCTGGAGAAACGTCACAGTACAGGTATGACTGAACCTAATTGTTTATGTCTATTTTCTGATGTGTATCAAGTTAGCGTGACAGTGGGAAAGACAGTTCCATCTTTTAGCAAACTGAACTAACCGCCGTGGTTTCTGCTACTTGTTAAAGCAGGAAGCAGTATAGTGGTGACTTAAATTTTGTCGAAGCATGGAACTCTACAACATTTTGAAAAAAGGACAATTTAAACAAAAATAAATGGACAAATTAGCACCATTTGAAAACAAGTCAATGTAATTATCATACAGAATTTAATTTCAGTGAAGTTGCAGAAGTGTGCGACATTTGGAAAATGAGACAATTTTTACAGACAGCTGGTCAGGAGTAGTAATGACATAGAATGGTATCACATTTGGGCAAAGGCATGGAAGTGAGGGACGTTTACCATAATTTCTCCGCCAGAAACCTGAAAACCAGAAACCTGGTGCACAATTAAACATTCCTGCCCTTCAAAGAACACACTGCACACTGGTGTTGACAAATTACAATAGTTGGTCAATGTAATAATTTTTTTTATAGTATATTAACATAGTACAATGCATTGAGAGTGTTGAATTAAACTGGTAGATTGACCCAGTACAATGTATTAAATTAAACTCGTATATTGATGCAGTACAATGCACTTAAATGGTCCGGGCTTTTAATATTGAAGACCTGTTTTCAGGACACCCTATACCCGGCACCCCCTGCATGTCATCAATATTAAAAGCCCTAACAACCCCATTAATTAAACTGGTATATTAATACAGTAAATATGCTGAATTAAACTGGTTTGTTGATTCACTACAATACATAGAATTAACCTGGTATATTAACACAATAAAATGTGTTGAATTAAACTTTTATATTATAGTGATTACAGTGCATTACATGAACAGCTCCAACTTCCCTTACTATAAAGCACATGCACCTACAGAACAATGCCATTCTCCTGTGCTCTACCTCTATACTGATGCAAACCTGACTTTTGTACCTATTAATTTAATCTACCTGTGGATGTTCGGTTTCGAGGGGTTCCAAACTTGACCCCGAACAACAAACCCCATTGAAGTCAATGGGGTCCCGAACTTTGGGGCTGGAAAATGGCTGTAAATAAGTAATAGAAAGGGCTATAGGTCTGAAAATGGAACCAATTTGGAGGTAAGAGCAGTACCATTGCCTTTCTAACAAATGTGGATAGGGAAATTACTTAAAATAACATAAATACATAAAAATAAATATAATCATCTTGAATCAGGAGGTAAAGGTCCAAGTGGAGTAGGAAGTTGAGGAGGCTGTAGATGTGGCGGTGGAGATGGAGGAGGAGGACGAAGAAGCCAACACTGTTTTTGTGTGTGGGGGGGTTCTTTAATTTTTTTTTTTCTGTTAATTCTGTGTGTGACCTACAGCCATTCTTTGGGGGTGCAACCGGTATACTTCTCTACTCTGCCAATATATCAAGTAATAATCTTGAGCCAGGAGGAGGCCGGGGAGTAAGCCAACACTGTTTCTGTTCTTTTTTTTATATGTTTCTGTCAAATCTGTGTGTGACTTTTAGCCATTTTTTGGTGGTCTGGCGGTATACTTCTCTGCTCTGCCAATATAAGACATAATAATCTTAAGCCAGGAGGTGGAGGCCCGAGTGGGGGAGGAGGCGGACGTGGTGGTGTAAGTAGAAGAGGCGGAAGAGGTGTAGGAGGTAGCCAACAATTTATTTTTTCTTAATTTTTTTGCTTTTTTGTTTCTGGAAGCCCCAAAACATTGGGAAATAGCAAAAAGAATGCACAAAGTGCGCTGGAGTATACCAATGGCTGGGTGGTGCCAGTATACTTCATTACTGTGCCAATATAAGACATATTAAACTTGAGCTTCCGAGTGGAGGAGGAGGCTGACGTACTAGTGTAAGCAAATGAGGGAGACAAGGCGGACATGGCAGACGTGGCGGAGGATGTAGTCAACAATATTTTATTTTTATTTTGTGGTGGCTCCAGAACATTGGGAAATAGCAAAGAGAAAGCACAAAGTGCGCTAGAGTAGAACAATGGCTGGCTTCAGCCGGTACACCTCTCTAATCTGCCAAAGGTATGGACAAGTCCTGTGGGATCCATGTCTGATTCATTTTAATGAAAGTGAGCTTGTCCACGTTGGCTGTGGACAGGCGGATTCTCCTGTATGTGATCACCTCCTCTGCCGTGCTAAAGACACGTTCGGACAATACACTTGCCGCAGGGCAGGCCAGCACCTTCAAGGCATAAAGGGCAAGCTCAGGCCATGTGCCCAATTTGGAGACCCAGTCAGTATGTGCAGATTTGTGCACACATACTTTTCCACCATACTGCTGAAACGCTGCCTACTGCTTAGTAGACGGTCCTAATGGTGGTGCTAGATGGTGGTGCTAGATTTTGTGTCGTGCTGACAACATTTTTTCACATGTCAGCCATGTTAACCCTCCTTTCTGAGGTGGTGCCATTCCCCAGCTGTGTTGGTGACTTCCTTATGCTTCCACTGAGCCCCCGCTGTCAGGTGGAAACACCATCAGTAGCGCGTCTAGTAGCGTGCGCTTGTACACCTTCGATTCATGCTCCAGTGATGGAAGTAAGGATGGCACATTGTCCTTCTAGTGGGGATCCAGCAGTGTGGCCACCCAGTAATCAGCACTGGTAAAAATGAGGGCAACTCAGCGGTCGTTGTGAAGGCACTGCTTCATGTAGTCGCTCATATGTGCCAGGCTGCCCAGGAGCAATGACAAGCTGTTCTTGGTGGGAGGTGTATCGTATGTGTCCCCCTAGACAGTCTCCATTGATGATCGTGAGCTGATTTGGGTGCCACCCTGCTGTGAACACGGATCCTCCTCCTCCTCCTCCTCTAAAACTGTTACGTGGCTGGACAGTTGTGTACCAGGCCGCTGTTGGTGCAGGAACCCACCCTCCAAGCCACCAGTGGACGACTAGAGTGTTAACCATGAGAATGATCCCCATGTTCCTCCTCCTCTGCCACATCCTCTTCCATCAGCGCCCAAAGTGTTTTTCCAACGAGACATAGAAGTGGGATAGTAATGCTGAGCAAAGCGTCATTGGCGCTGGCCATGTTGGTAGAGTACTCAAAACTGCACAACAAGGCACACACGTCCCGCATGGAGACCCACTGGTTGGTGGTAAATACTGATGAGCAACATAGGCCATATTTTGTGAATTTTGGGCCAAATATTTAAAAAAAATTTGATTGTGAGAATCAGTAATGTAATATGAGCACACAATTTCAAGACATTCAAAACCAGCTCTCATTTAACTGAGAGCCAGTAAGTCTCAAAACTACTGGATTTAAGTTTGATGGCTTGGGGGGACTTACACACCTAGATCATTATCATCAGTGTGATGAAAATTGTTAATATTTTTTGGATGCCAGCTAACTCTTCTCTCACTGCTTAGGAGGGCTGCATAAAAAATTTAAGTTTTCTAAATGTCCTAATATTATATTCAATAACCTTTCTATACTGTTTTGTCATGTAAACTCATTTGCATAAACTTGAATATGGGAAAGACATGCAAATAGTGTTATAGTCATGGCAGATGTCTGTCCCTACAGTTGGTGATCTCCAGGTGGCGTTGTAAGCAGAACAACAGAACTAGGTGGACTTTGTCTCCCATCCTCATAAAGTTCTCTCATGATCTCCTCCGGGCTAGCCTCAGCTACGGCTTTGAGCAGAAGCCTCGTAATGCAGGGGATGATGAAACAGACAATTACTGCAAGGATCAATAATACAATGACTATAACCATTCCAATTTGTAACAAGGTTTGTTTCCAATTTTTAATCCAGTTTTCAAACCAATTCAAACCAAATTCCCATGAACTATCCACCCCAGAATTTCTCTTTAATCCCTCTGAGAGAGAAGTAAATCCCATCAGGGCATTCTTGAGCTGACCATTTGGTCCTAAGTTATCAGGAATTACGGAACAGCGGGTTTCACCAATCATTTTGAACACACCCCACTTTTTTTCTGCTAGTTGCATGTCCAAGGCAATTCTATTTTGGAATGCCAAAACACTAGTGGGCCCGAGCTGCTCCACTATACCCTTTAATGCATCTCTGGTGTAATTCACAAATCTCTGCTGATTATAATAGATGTAGTTGATCCAATCCCTATTCCATTTTTGTTTATAGTAACTATAGGGATTAAATATTCAAACCTTGCTGCCACTTGACTCCTGGCTTAGAATTCATCTGGTACCCCCCTGGGCACTCCTATAGCATCAATGTACACGTGGGAATCGAAGCTGCCTCCTGGGCTGGTATACCGCCTCCTCCTTACCATTGCCTCTCCTTGGGCATAACCAAATCCTAACCCAGGGTTCCTTATTTTCTCAATGGTTTTCTCCCAGTTAAGGGGATAATTACATGGAAAGGCATCAACACTAGGGCTAAGGCACATTGCCCATGCTAGGAAATTGTCAACTTTGTCCTCAGTTTCATATCTGCACACAACCAGATCACATCCCCTAATGTTTGAGTCTGGTTCATCAAATGACTTTGATAAGATTCACCACTGGTATTCACCACAGTTCCACAATATCCTTCTGGAAACCTGCCTATGTTATTCCCTTTTTTTCCCTCAAAACAGGTGTAATTCCCCTGGTTTATGGTTATACCTCCCCCAGGTTGAAGGGTTTCTCTTAAGATTGGCATCTTCTCTTCCCAAACCTTGCATTCAGTCATGTCGGCAGTCTCATTCACATACATGGTTGTAAAACATGAATATTGACTAGGACTTAATTGAAGGGGCACAGTTCCTAAGTGTGGTCTCGCTGTGGCACAGGTGATACATCCAGATTTTTTTACCTGTGATTCCGTATACTTTATCCATTCCAACCAAAAATTACAGTCAGAAAATCCTATTTCCAATGCCAGTGTCTCCTCTACAGTGAAGAGGGGTCTAGCTGCTTTCCCTGGTAACAAGGGGTTGGGCTTTTGTATTGGGACAGGCCTGTCTGCGATGTCCTTAAGGTGGAACTGTCCCCATGGCCCATATCTATCAGATGGATATTTCCTCAAAACATACATTGCCAAGTCTGTTGGTTGGGGGGATTCTATTGTCAGTATTAATGGATGAGAACCCAGGGGCCCCCCTTGATCAGCGGGATATTTTCGACATGTTTTGAGCTAAGTTTTTCCCAAATTCTTTGAGTCAGGATCAGCAGTCACACATGGAGAACAAGAAGTCTCAAGTCTCCAGACTCAACACTTTTTAAAATGACACGAATTAGGCTTTCCTTCGAGCGTCACTGGTGTGATTGTGGTCAACAACACTAGTGATAAGCGTCAGGGGCAATATTCGAATTTGCGATATTTCGTGAATATTTGGGCGAATATTCACCATATATTTGAGAATTCGTGATCTCCAGGCATTATTTTCTTGATTGGGTAAATTCGCATGATGAAAAAAAAGAAATCGCATTATGAAAATTCGCTATTAACACTACTCCTAAAATCAAAGATATTGCAGCCTTCTCATTGGCCCACAAGCTAGAAGAAGGGAGGAATCATGGGTACTGTTTAAAAAAAATTGCGAATATTCAAAATTGCGAATATATGTCACTATATTCTAAATATTCGCGCATTCTTGAAGTACAAATATTCTTGGAATGGACCATCAAAAGGCTTTAGGACTTTCCTAATGTGTCCTTTTACCACCACCCAATCTCCAGACACAAATGTGTGGGTTCCTGGTACTTAATCAAGATCTGGAAGTGAAGCAAAAACTCGAGAATATATTTTAGTCAAATGCTTATGCAAACTGATCGTATAATCTGTCAGACAACTATGTTGCATCTGAAGCTGCTGTGGGAAATGCCATCCTGCCCTAGGGCCTGACCCACGAAGGACCTTATAGGGACTAAGGCCTGTGTTACGGTTAGGGGTATTACTTACTGAAAAGAGGGCTACCAGCAAGCACTCTGTACATGGCTTACCACTCTCTGCCATGGCATTTTGAATCTTTAGCTTTAGTGACCCGTTCAGTTCCTTTTCCCTACCCTACTACTGCTTTGTGGATGGTACGAAGCATGTAAGGCCTGTACACCCAAAACCTTCAACATCTCCTGTATCACTTGTGAACACCTCTGTCATTTTCAATGATCTCAGGTCCCCCTTACCTGCATATAACTTTGGCCATAATCTTCTACCGGGTATGCTTCTGGTCATCCTGAAAACAAGTCATCACACATCAATACAGACTCATATATGCCCACCTTGGGTAGTTGAAGGTAGTCTGCAAGCATTGAAAAAGATACAAAGGGCAAGACATGTGTTTCAGGGGTACCTTAACTACCTTGCAGACGTTGTTCTGGGCACAAATCATGCATCCTTGAGTATATATGCTACAGTGATGAACCCTGGGCAGTACCATGCGCTATGTACTAAATCACACACAGCAGTTTCTGACTGGTGCATCACTTCATGGGTTGCCTGTGCCATCGTGGAGTAGAGGGAGCTGGGAAAGCAGAGTTTCCCTTGGAACTGTATTAGGCCTTCCTCATTTGTGGTCCCCATTTTTCCATCCACCAGTCCCTTTCCTCCTTCCCCATCTGATTCTGTAAGATCTTAAGAACTTCCAATTAGACAAGAGGAGTTATTTCAGGGACCTGAGCTGTGGCCACTTAAGCAATTTTTCCCGCCTGGTCTTCCGTGGCTTTTCCCTTTGCCTCCTCTGAGTCGGTGGCTCTCTTATTTTTTTATTACCGTCACTTAAGTTAGCGACAAGAGGGCTTCCATCAGAGACCTCACTGTTACCGAATTTTTAATGGGTTTACCGGAAGCTGTCAGTAAGTCTCTGGCTTTCCAAATGGGCCCATAATCATGGGCAATCCCAAAGGCATACCTGGAATCAGTGTAAATGTTGGCTGTTTTTTCATTAGCATATCTGCAAGCCATCTTCAGAGTCTTTAGCTCCACTTTAGACATGTGTGGTGATGCATTTTTTTTCTCCCCAAGACATTATCTGCAGTCTGCAAACAATCAGGAGCCTCCCCCTCTGGATCTGGAACTCTGGAAAAAAAAATTAAGTGCCCTAACTTTTCCCTCCCCCCTTGCTCCAGAGGCAACAGGGTGGCTGGATCCAAAATTTTTCAGGCGTAATATGAATACCCTTTGTCAACACATTACCGTATTTTTCACCCTATAAGATGCACCTAGGTTTTTGGGGAGGAAAATAAGAAATAAAATATTTTTAACCAAAAGGTGTGCTTTTGGTGGTTTTGGAACAAATGGTGGTCAGTGGATGGCACTATTACTGGGGATCTGTGGATGGCACTATCACTGGGGATCTGTGGATGTGGACTGTGGACTGTTATGGGGGGCATCTGTGAAGGACACTGTTATGGGGGGGATCTGTGAAGGACACTGTTATGGGGGATCTGTGGATGACACACTGTTATGGGGGATCTGGGGATGACACACTATTATGGGGGGATCTATGACTGACACTGTTATGGGGGGTATCTGTGAAGGATACTGTTATGGGGGGGGATCTGTGAAGGATACTGATACTGTAACAGTATCTCTCACAGATCCCCCCCATAACAGGGCTGCCACTGTTATGGGGGATCTGTGGATGGCACTGTTATGGGGGATCTGTGGATGGCACTGTATGGGGGCATCTGTGGATGGCACTGTTATATTTGTGTGTCATCCACAGACCCTCCCCACCCCATAACAGTGCCATCCACAGATCCCCTCTCCTATAACAGTGCCATCCACAGACCCCATCCCCCCATAAAACTGAGTAAGCTGGGAGGGACTGGGAGGAGGAGCTAGGGGCCGGCAATTGCGGACGGGCCGGTGCAGTGTCTGTACTCCGGCCCCCCCGCTGCACTATAGAAATACAAAATATTTAATTAAAAGTTCCTGTCCATGCCCCCCAGCCCTAATATTACCGACACAAGGCAACTTGATAGCAGGCAGTAAGGCCGGGTGGCCGGCGCGTCACTCACTGACGTCACCTGCCTGTGCCGCCTACTTTATGAATGAAGCAGGCGGCGCAGGCACGTGACGTCAGTGAGTGACGCGAGGGCCGCCTGGACTGCCTGCTTTTAACAAGCTGCCGTGTGTCGGTAATATTAGGGGTGCGGGGCATGGACAGAAACTTTTAATTGAATTATATATTTCATATTTTAATAGTGCAGCACTGGAGCGGGGGGGGGGGGAGTACAGTCACTGCACCGGCCCCTCCGCAATTGCCGGCCCCCAGCTCCTCCTCCCAGTGCCTCCCTGCTCGCGCATACATCGCAGCTGGCGATGTAAAAATGTCAGCATTCGCCCCCATAAGACGCAGGGGCACTTTCCCCCAATTTTTTGGAGGGGAAAAAGTGCGTCTTATGGGGCGAAAAATACGGTACATTAATCAAATAAAGTGGATGATCATACATCAACACAATAATATCCCTGATAGGCACAATATTTTGATGAATAAATTGATGTAAAAAGTTACAATAGCTGAAATTCTTTGATAGAGAAACAATTCTATAAAGATAATATTATCTAGAATGGTCCCATATATTAGTAATTAGGACAAATAGTTAACACGATGAATCCATGACAGTAAATAAAACACTTGATCTATAAGCTTCAGGAAATACGTTTATGATACGTCATGATCGGGATCAGGTATTAACTGTTAATTACACATATATACTGTAGAAAAACACAGACTTGTGTACTAGTCGTTGTCTCTCTTTCTTGCCCTTTTGAGATTTTGGACTGAATTCCTGAGCTGAGCTGGATGGGCAGATGTCTTTTCTCAGCCCTATAAAACTATGTTAGAACCAATTCGCTCATCCTTATCAGGATGAATAACTGGACTGTGGCCTTCTTCTGGCTCATAAGGATTTAGCAGAGTTAAACCACACACTTCATAAGTTATCACATTTAACTCTGCAGGCAACAAATAGGTTTTTGGGTTGTACTTTCATGAAGATCAAGCACTTCTTGGGTAAGGACAAATCTAACATGGATGGGTTCTGTTGAAAGGGGAGTGTAGTACTTTCCCATCCACTTCTACCCATGGACTGGTGTTCTTGGAGATTAAGTCAGGGGAGGCCATGTTTGCTGTGCACAATTGTCTTGGTTGCTCCAGTATCAATCATTTATCACCCAGAGTGATATAGGGATATCATTGGAGCCAGACTGGTATCTGCTAAATGTTTAAAGGCACAGCGAATTACTGGATTGCTGTTTCCTAATCCTGGTCTAACTTTCCCCCCTCACCTGTGTCATCATAAAGACAAAAACATGGGTGTCTGTGGGGACAGACAGTGATCCAGGCAATACAGAATACAAACCTCTCGTGTGATGTGGGCGAGGAGTGCCACATACAGCAGAACTCTCTCTCCCATCTGGGTTCTGGGTCCCACAGACTCTGCAAGTCCATCTCCTAGGACCATTATAGGGTGGCAGACTTACTTTTTACTTACTGAGTACCTTTTGTTGTACTACTAGGATCTATGTGTATTGTTTCACGATTGTAGCCGTATCAGGAAAAATACCAGTAACTAAGATGGCCGCTGGGCAGGGAAATTCCCTCAGTTAAAATGGCCGCTGTGGCGGAAGTTACAGGAGTTAAGATGGCTGCCAGACTGGACTCTGGATTATTTAAAGGGAATCTGTCACTAGCTTTTACCCTTGTCAGCTAAACATATGCTGACATTAAGGGTCTCCATAGCAGTCCTAATGTGTTTTTATTTTAGATATCCAAGGCTTTATTTTCTCAAAAAACAGGTTTTACCCACCTGTCAATCATCAGAATAAGGAGCCCAGGGGGAGGTCTGGCTATGCAGGGTGTTCGTCCGCACCCTCCCCCGTCAGTGCCGCACGCCGCCTCTCCAAACCTCTGCGCCGCCTCCTAAAGCGCAGTGCCGCCTCTCCCTCTCCCTCCCCCTCCTTCCCCGTCAAGATCCCGCGCGTGCACACAGGGCACAGCTCTTTGCGGGCTCTGAGAGGCTGGCGCCAGGGTGCGGTCATACCAGGGAGGGAGCGAAGTGCCGGCGCATGCGCGCTTCGCTCCCTGAAGCCGGTTGCCGGAGTCCGTACGGGCGCATCGCGCAGTGCCCTGTGCGCACGTGCGGGTTCTTGACGGGGTAGGAGGGGGGGGGAGGAGGGGGAGAGGCGGCACTGCACTTTAGGAGGTGGCGCAGAGGTTTGGAGAGGCGGCGTGCGGCACTGACGGGGGAGGGTGCGGACGAACACCCTGCATGGCCAGACCTCCCCCTGGGCTCCCTATTCTGATAATTGACAGGTGGGTAAAACCTCTTTTTTGAGAAAATAAAGCCTTGGATATCTAAAATAAAAACACATTAGGACTGCTATGGAGACCCTTAATGTCAGCATATGTTTAGCTGACAAGGGTAAAAGCTAGTGACAGATTCCCTTTAAGCTGACCACTAGAGCGGAAATTGAGACGCAGGGAGTGCCATATAATGTGATAACCGGATTCAAGGAGGTAGGTCTAGGGCGTGGTTTTGTCACTGACGTATTTAACATGCCTGCCCCTCTAGACCGGAGGGGGCTGGTGATATGGTGGTGGATGAGTCTGCTAGAGCAGGGCAGGTTGCTCCCCCTTTTCGGGGCTGTGTTAGTGGCATGTAAAAGTAATCACTTGCCTGTTCATCATTGTTTTTTTATTTATTTTTTCTCGAACATCCTGTGTTCACTAATAATTTCAATCCTTTTTTGTCTAAAGCCAAAACCCTCCCTATGTCTCTCTGTGATGATTTCTTTTTCTTCTCGATTTAATTCTTACTTCATAGAAGTGACGTTGCTAACAGTAATCTTGGCTATGTGGCTTTCCTCTACTAGTCCGTTTTCGAGTTGGCAACACACAAGGTCAGATTCCTGCTCCTCACAGACACAAAGAAACATCTCCCATACTTTAATACACACAAGTCTTTGAACTTATTAACAAATAACATTTTCTGGAGCTCCATATACACAAACTTAGTACCTCACATACATTGCCTTGTTATTATCTCTTATTATTGCAGACAGTGTTCTCACTATCACACATTCCAATGTTGTGACGTCACTCCCCCACAGCTGCATCCCCCCGATGTATCCCTCTATCCTCAGCCATATTTACTGGCCAACATAGACACGCATGGTTCTGGGCCCACAGACAGACAAGAAACAATACTTCCTCAGCGCTGCACTGCATCATCACTCAACTTTCCACAATGCTTCACATACTTACTAGCCTCTTCCCATGCCACCAGCTGATGGGCTGTGTATTGACCCTCGGGCAGAGAGTGCGAGTGTCCCAAGAATTTACTCACTCACTTCACACACAACCAAAACAGAAGCAGGCACCTTCTCCTTCACACTCCCAAGCAGAGCTCACCCATTCTGCAGGATATTAACAATTTTTTTTCTGACTACCACGTCTGGTCCGCCAGTCCAGGACTAACCCTCCGCTACTCCAGGCAGATAATTTATAGTCCTCCTATGACTCCCCAGGGCCACACCATCCGTCACCAGGATAAATTAGTTGCCCTTAATTTGAGTCCCACCCAGGGCTACCCGGGGTCACACCCTCCATCACTAAGACAGATAAATCAGAAACCCCAAAACTAAGCCACTTACCGGAGCACCCCGCGGCTTTTCCATCTGTCTGGACAGGACAGATAATTTTGTAGCCCCTAATGTGGCCCCGCCCCCCCGCCAGGGGAAATCTCTTGCTCTGCTTAACCATTAAATGTAAAGGTGCCTGACACAAACCACACCACGGACAAAAAATAACCACAGAAGAGCAAACTCAAATTTTTCTCTAGGATTCTAAGAAACTCAGGATTTTACCTCAACCTAAGTTGGTACTACGTACATAACATCAAAAGCACAACAGATTACCACAGCACAATGGAGCAGCAAGAGACATATGAGATAACCAGAATTTTCTCACCTTGTCTCTGAGGCTGCAGTCCTCGCGATCAATCGTGGTCCACCATGCTCTGGGAACCCCAAACTTCGGCTAGCGATACTACTTCTCATGAGCCCCACGTTGGCCGCCAACTGTGAAAGATGCCCTCAATCAGGGCCGATTATGTTTGCTCTACTGCTCCAAATTAATAGTAACCCAAGGGTTTTAGATGCACAGAAGAAAATAACAGTGATACAGAGTGGGGTCAAAGTAAATTCTCATTTAATACAAGAAGTACAGCAGTTTAAAAAGACATCAGAGGGACATTCCCCCTGAGACATGTGGCATTGTTACATTGGCTAGAATATGAAAACATGAAAAGAGATAACACTTGGCATTTGCGCATTGTTTTACTAACTCTGGTATGTGAACTATGTAAATATCTAGCTGTAAGCGCAAAATTGTCTTCACTAACAGCAGAAAAGCATATATGATGTAGCAAGGAGGCGTGTTCTCGTCGGTAGGTTGAAACCTTTATGCTCTGGAGAAGATAAGGTGTTGTCTGAGAGCTGGAGTATATGGTAGTTTTCTTACCTGATTTAAAGAATGATGGCCACATATTTATCAATAGAGAGGTCACTGTTGACAGTCCTTTTAAGGCTTAGGCTACACATAGACTTTTTGTAGCACTTTTAGGGTGAGGCTACACAGAGACATTTAAAAAAAGATGATATTTCATTATTGAGCTTCACCTATGGTCCAAAGGAGTAAATCGGGTGGCATACAATCTGTTGCACTGCACCTGTCACTCAATAGCTAATATCCATAATTAGGGCTACAATCATGCGCTCCTTAAAAAAAGCTCATTTGTACATTTTCAAAATATATTTGACGACATGAAATGTTAAACTTGACTATTTTGCCTGCTAGTTTTTCTACGGAGCAATGTCCATTGGCTTGTTTAGTTGTCATTTCTTTTTATCTATAGTGGTATAAAATGTATGACTCAGTTTTACTAATTTTGTTTATGGAATGTAAAAGAAAAACTTAGTAAATCATTATATCACAACCTAAGAGACAATTATTATAAACATTAGACTTTTCCTCTGGGGTAAGTTTACATTGATGATTATCAGGCTGTGACTTTCAGTATGATATAAATTTGCTGCACAGCTCTTACACAATCCAATGAAGATTGTTACATCAGATGCCACCAGCCTTGTGTTACTCCAAAGGTAATTCAGCAAAAATATTACAATAAAAAAAGGGGATAGTATGAATTAAATATAAAGACTAAGGTCACCTTTAGGACAATTTTGTTAGGATTGCCTTTTACTCATTTTGGACTAAAAAATATATATATATTTTTCATTTGATTTGCCATTTCTTAGATACAAGAGTTAAAAATCAATCTATTTGCAAGCTGTGACTTTCTGTTTTCTATGAATCCCATCAGCTGACAGCTCTTGTAGAGTTCTTTTCTCTGATCTCATGACCTTATAAACATTTATTTAAGCCGTGTTCTTATGGTTTTGTATAAGAATTGAGCTATAATGATCGATTATGAGCTTTATAACATCAGGAAATCAGAGCTCTTCAGGAGCCATCAGCTGTCTGGATTCAAAGAAAACAGAAAGTCTCAGCTGGCAGACTTTTTTAACCGTTGTATCTCAGAAATCTCAAAAAGTTGCGACTGAAGGTGCATATAGTCTTATATTTCACACATGAGGTCATTAATAGTGTTGAGCGAATCAAAGCCAAACAAATTGACTCTCAGGGAAAATTTGATTTGCTACAAAACCGAATTTCCTCGTGCTTCGTTGTAACAATTTTTTTTTCTTGAAATGGCAAAAAAATTCATAAATACTCACCTCATCCCTCTGCTTAGAGATTTGCCACTTGATTAAATAAAAAGGGCAAAATCTTGCACAGGGTGATGTGTGAGTCACCGTGTATGATTTAAAGAGGTGTCTTCAATCAAGTTGGCCGCTACGGCATCTCTGTGACCGAATGGAAAATGTGAGTATGTATTTTTATTTAACCCTAATTAACGCCTGAAAGACCACTCTTTTAACTTCAGATGCCTTGATCAGAGATGAACTCGGCATTTAAAGGATGTCATTGCACCCGCCACTTTCAAAGGAATGTGATTTGTGACAAATTAATTGGTAACAAATCAAATTTCTTTGTGAAATTTTGTGAAGGAGCAGTATCGAATTTTTCAGAACTTTGCTGATCACTAGTCATCAACAGTAATTGAAAATGTAACCCCAGGTTTGTAGGCAGTGAAGTATTGGTTTACTACATTGGATTGAATAAAACAGATGATAAAAATCTTCCTTATGTTAAACACACTTGGGTCATGATGTTGGTATAAGTATTAGGCTAGGTGTACCCAAACAAAGTTTATTATATGGAACTCAAGTTGAATGAATATGGTATTCTTTAATTTATTTACAGTTGTTTTTAAAATATTATTCACCTTTTTAGATTAAAAAAAGGTTGTCAAGTTTATACTTGTATTCATGCACTTGAGTTCATATTAAATTAATGTGTCTATATGTATGCTGTGTTTCTTCAAAAAATAAGACAGGGTCTGCTCTCAAGAATGGGCTAGGGCTTATTTTAGGGGGATTTTTCTTGAAGAAAAAAAAATCTGTATTTATTTAAATAGAATTGTATCGTTACATCAGGGCAGTCTTGTCTCAGTAACCTGCTGTTATGCTGTGATTTCAGCTTGTACCCATTTTTAGGAGTAGTTATCTCCCTAACTATCTCACTTATATCACAACTCCATGTTGTATTTTTGGTCCCCTAATGAGTCCTTATGGTGAAACACGGCATGTCGGGACTTAATAAGGGTATAATAGGGTGTGTCGGTAAGGGGCATGTTGGAACAGGGTTGCCCATATCAGGATTGGAACTCTGTGGTTGGTATCAGGGACAGAGTGGCCACCTGGTAGGACAATACAGGCTTACATTAGGGCATGCCTATTGAATATCCACATCTATCCCTTTCCCAGGCTCTAGGGGTGATATCCAGATGAAAGCACGTACATCCTACAGCATCTCCAGAGGTGGTAAGAGGTCAAAAAGTTTTTTTCCTACCACCTGGATACCGTTTAGCATTTTTAATATTGCGAAACTGTATAATTGTTTGTTGCTTACTGTATGGTATCATCTCTCACTACATATGATGAGGTGACACTCTTTTGAGGCTACCAAATTTGTTTTGTGGTCTATCCACTTTATGTAATTATTAAAAGTTATGTTTTTTTGGCAGTTCCTTTACAATTTATGATTCGTAACAGTGAAGGCTGGTGACTTTAACACTTCTGGTATCAATACTACTGTTTATTGGATTTGTTCTACATGAAAAGTCAAAGGGGGTTATTTATCAAACTGGTGTAAAGTAGAACTGGTTTAGTTGCCCATAGCAACCAATCCGATTCCACCTTTCATTTTCCAAAGGAGCTGTCAAAAATAAAATGTAGAATCTGATTGGTTGCTATGGGAAACTAAGCCAGTCCTACTTTACACCCATTTGATAAAAGAGCCCAAAGATGTCTTTTGAACGATCCAAGCTAAAAACCACAATATGAATATAATGATGCTACATTTTAACTATTATTGAGACTATTAATTCTAACCCTTATATACTTTACTAACAGTCATGGGTATATATTAGCTTTTTCTTAACTTCTTAATGACCCTAAATACAGGATATTTGTATTTTAGTAATTAGAGCTACCATCCAATGTACTATATTCCATTGAATTTGGATTTTTAAACTTCATTAATAATTTTTTTTACCTACTAATAGTAAATAGTAAGAACAATAAGAAGCAAACTTACTAAAAGTATGTGAATATATTCTCAAGAAAATTCATAGTTAGTACAGAATGTTTCTATAAGTAAGTAACAGTAGGGTAAATTTGTCTAGAACGAGTTCTGTAGGGTTCAAGGATAAATGACCGAATCAGCAGACTTGACCTCTGTGTTACAAGGGATGACTGGTTGGTCTCCAAAATGAGGTTTTATATGATCACATTTTTCTCTTCCTCTAATTTTATTGACTTTGATATGTTATGCGCTGAAATACATAAATAATTTATGTGCATATTTTGCTAAGAAAATAATAATGAAGAATGAGACATCCATTAAATATTTTTACATTTTGCCATTTTCTGGAGAGACAAAGTATAAACCGCTCATTACTACTTTCTTCTTCTTGATATATTTGGTCGGAGTCCTTATCAATTCCTCCATTATCACAGTCATATGTCTGGCAGTTCAGTTACATAAACCAATGTATCTCTTTATCTGTAATTTGTCCATTGTAGACATATTTTATACATCGGTCACGGTTCCTAAATTGCTGCACATGTTATTGTCTGGAAATCACATTGTCTCCTTCTCACAATGTTATACTCAGTTCTACATTTATTTCACAGCGGCGACTGCAGAGGAAATTCTTCTCTTCATTATGGCTTATGATCGATATGTCGCTATCTGCCTCCCCTTACATTATCATCAGATCCTGAGTCGGAGAAATTGCATCCTGATAACTATGGGGATGTGGACAGCCGCCTTTTTTAATTCTCTAATATTTGTAATCTCAGCTTTAAACATGTCCTCCTGTCACTCCAACATCATTCATCAGTTCTTCTGTGATATAAAGTCACTAACAAAGACCACTTGTACTGGCACAAAAATTGTATTTGCAATAGGCGGCATGGAAATTTTGTTATTTGCCTTTCTTCCATTGATGTGCACTTTTATTTCTTACTTTAAAATTTTCTTTACCATATTTAAGATGAAATCAAGTGAAAGCAGAAGAAAAGCCTTCTCCACCTGCTCATCCCACATCGCTGTCATCTCTATTTACTATGGAACAAGCGTAACAGGGTATCTGATACCATCTTACTCTGATGTTCTAGATTTAACCTTCAATGTTGTCTATACAACTTTCATCCCCATGATGAATCCTATCATATACAGTCTACAGAATTACAATATTAAAACTGCATTGCTGGGGGTCATAAAGGGAAAGGGACTCTTTTTTAAAGAGTAATTTTTATTCAGATTGGTGAATGCTAGAGTAGCAAAAGACATTTTCAAGAATTCAAGATTGCAACATTCCTACTGTAGATTTTGGCAGGTGTTGCACCATAAGGTGGTATTATTTGACCTTATTTGGCTCATATAGATTTAGAGAAAGTGTTTGTGCCTAGTCCTAAAAAGGAAGCGACTTATCAGAAATGGGTGGGAAGGGAGACTTTATGGAAAAAGTGACATGGTCTAAGATGCGCAATTGTGCACCAAAATCACACCATAATTCTGACATAAAATTCTGTCTCAAAGTAAGCCAATAGCTGGGATACAGTTATATATCATCCATCCTGAGCCTTAAAATTGGTGTATGGCACTCTAAGGACTCCTAGGATTTATATTCTTTCTCTGTTGCCTTTCACTCTTAATTTCTTTCTCAGATTTTTGCTCTCTCTCCCCTACCATTTCACCCCTTTCTGTCTCTCCACTAACATTTAGGCTCTTTCATAAACTAATGACAATAGTTCATAATATCAGCGTGACCATGACACATATAGCTGTTGGTCAATATTAGAGTAGGGGGTGCGAATATTCGAATTGCAAATTTTATTTGTGAATATCTCAACTACGAGAAAAGTGATGAGCGGGAGGTGCCATATTCGATTTTGCGATATTTCACGAATATTCTATTGAATATTCATCATATATTTGTCGAAATCGAATATTCGTCATTATTCTATTTATCGCGAATGGAGTTGAGCGAACACCTGGATGTTCGGGTTCGAGAAGTTTGGCCGAACTTCCCGAAAATGTTCGGGTTTGGGATTCGAACTCGACCCGAACTTTATCCCGAACCCCATTGAAGTCAATGGGGACACAAACTTTTGGGCACTACAAAGGCTGTAAAATAGTCTAGGAAAGGGCTAGAGGACTGCAAAAAGCAGCAAAATGTAGGTAATTGCCCTGCAAACAAATGTGGATAGGGAAATGAATTAAAATAAAATTTAACCAATATCAATTGGAGAGAGGTCCCATTGCAGAGAATCATGCGTCATACCACCCACCACTGGAGTAGGCCACTTTCAGTTATTTAGGCCCCAGCACCCAGACAGAGGAGAGAGGTCCCACAGCAAGGAATCATACGTCATATCACCCACCACTGGAGAAGGCCACTTTCATTTATTTAGGCCTCAGCACCCAGACAGAGGAGAGAGGTCCCACAGCAAGAAATCATGCGTCATATCACACACCACTGGAGAAGGCCACTTTAAGTTATTTAGGCCCCAGCACCAAGACAGAGGAGAGAGGTCCCACAGCAAGAAATCATGCGTCATATCACCCACCACTGTAGAAAGCCACTTTCAGTTATTTAGGCCCCAGCACCCAGACAGAGGAGAGAGGTCCCACAGCAAGAAATCATGCGTCATATCACCCACCACTGTAGAAGGCCACTTTCAGTTATTTAGGCCCCAGCACCAAGACAGAGGAGAGAGGTCCCACAGCAGAGAATCATGCGTCATATCACCCACCACTGGAGAAGGCCACTTTCAGTTATTTAGGCCCCAGCACCCAGACAGAGGAGAGAGGTCCCACAGCAAGGAATCATGCATCATATCACCCACCACTGGAGAAGGCCACTTTCAGTTTTTTAGGCCCCAGCACCCAGAAAGAGGAGAGAGGTCCCACAGAAGAGAATCATGCGTCATATCACCCACCACTGGAGAAGGCGATTGTCAGTTATTTAGGCCCCAGCACCCAGACAGAGGAGAGAGGTCCCACAGCAAGGAAAAAGGCGTCATATCACCCACCACTGGAGAAGGCCACTTTCAGTTATTCAGGCCCCAGCACCCAGACAGAGGAGAGAGGTCCCACAGCAGAGAATCAGGCATCATATCACCCACGACTGGAGAAGGCCACTTTGTGTTATTTAGGCCCCAGCACCCAGACAGAGGAGAGAGGTCCCACACCAAGGAATAAGGCTTCATATCACCCACCACTGGAGAAGGCCATTTTCAGTTATTAAGGCCCCAGCACCCAGACAGAGGAGAGAGGTCCCACAGCAAGAAATCATGCGTTATATCACCCACCACTGTAGAAGGCCACTTTCAGTTATTTAGGCCCCAGAACCCAGACAGAGTAGAGAGGTCCCACAGCAAGGAATCATGAGTCATATCACACACTACTGGAGAAGGCCACTTTCAGTTGTTTAGGCCCCAGCACCCAGACAGAGGAGAGAGGTCCCACAGCATAGAATCATGCGTCATATCACCCACCACTGGAGAAGGCCACTTTCAGTTATTTAGGTCCCAGCACCCAGACACAGGAGAGAGGTCCCACAGCAGAGAATCATGCGTCATATCACCCACCACTGGAGAAGGCCACTTTCATTTATTTAGGCCCCAGCACCCAGAAGGAGGAGAGAGGTCCCACAGCAAGGAATCATGAGTCATATCACCCACCACTGGAGAAGGCCACTTTCAGTTATTTAGGCACCAGCCCCAAGACAGAGGAGAGAGGTCCCACAGCACGGAATATGGCGTCATATCACCCACCACTGGAGAAGGCTACTTTCAGTTATTTAGGACCCAGCACCCAGACAGAGGAGAGAGGTCTCACAGCAGAGAATCATGCGTCATATCACCCACCACTGGAGAAGGCCACTTTCAGTTATTTAGGCCCCAGCACCCAGACAGAGGAGAGAGGTCCCACAGCAAGAAATCATGCGTCATATCACCCACCACTGTAGAAGGCCACTTTCAGTTATTTAGGCCCCAGCACCAAGACAGAGGAGAGAGGTCCCACAGCAGAGAATCATGCGTCATATCACCCACCACTGGAGAAGGCCACTTTCAGTTATTTAGGCCCCAGCACCCAGACAGAGGAGAGAGGTCCCACAGCAAGGAATCATGCATCATATCACCCACCACTGGAGAAGGCCACTTTCAGTTTTTAGGCCCCAGCACCCAGAAAGAGGAGAGAGGTCCCACAGAAGAGAATCATGCGTCATATCACCCACCACTGGAGAAGGCGATTGTCAGTTATTTAGGCCCCAGCACCCAGACAGAGGAGAGAGGTCCCACAGCAAGGAAAAGGCGTCATATCACCCACCACTGGAGAAGGCCACTTTCAGTTATTCAGGCCCCAGCACCCAGACAGAGGAGAGAGGTCCCACAGCAGAGAATCAGGCATCATATCACCCACGACTGGAGAAGGCCACTTTGTGTTATTTAGGCCCCAGCACCCAGACAGAGGAGAGAGGTCCCACACCAAGGAATAAGGCTTCATATCACCCACCACTGGAGAAGGCCATTTTCAGTTATTAAGGCCCCAGCACCCAGACAGAGGAGAGAGGTCCCACAGCAAGAAATCATGCGTTATATCACCCACCACTGTAGAAGGCCACTTTCAGTTATTTAGGCCCCAGAACCCAGACAGAGTAGAGAGGTCCCACAGCAAGGAATCATGAGTCATATCACACACTACTGGAGAAGGCCACTTTCAGTTGTTTAGGCCCCAGCACCCAGACAGAGGAGAGAGGTCCCACAGCATAGAATCATGCGTCATATCACCCACCACTGGAGAAGGCCATTTTCAGTTATTTAGGTCCCAGCACCCAGACACAGGAGAGAGGTCCCACAGCAGAGAATCATGCGTCATATCACCCACCACTGGAGAAGGCCACTTTCATTTATTTAGGCCCCAGCACCCAGAAGGAGGAGAGAGGTCCCACAGCAAGGAATCATGAGTCATATCACCCACCACTGGAGAAGGCCACTTTCAGTTATTTAGGCACCAGCCCCAAGACAGAGGAGAGAGGTCCCACAGCACGGAATATGGCGTCATATCACCCACCACTGGAGAAGGCTACTTTCAGTTATTTAGGACCCAGCACCCAGACAGAGGAGAGAGGTCTCACAGCAGAGAATCATGCGTCATATCACCCACCACTGGAGAAGGCCACTTACAGTTATTTAGGCCCCGGCAGCCAGAAAGAGGAGAGAGGTCCCACAGCAAGGAATCATGCATCATATCATCCACCACTGGAGAAGGCCACTTTCAGTTATTTATAGAGTTGAGCGAACACCTGGATGTTCGGGTTCGAGAAGTTCGGCCGAACTTTATCCCGAACCCAAACCCTATTGAAGTCAATGGGGACCCGAACTTTTGGGCACTAAAAAGGCTGTAAAATAGTCCAGGAAAGGGCTAGGGGGCTTCAAAAGGCAGTAAAATGTAGGTAAATGCCCTTCAAACAAATGTGGATAGGGAAATGAATTAAAATAAAATAAAATAAATAAAAATTAACCAATATCAATTCGAGAGAGGTCCCATTGCAGAGAATCATGAGTCATATCACCCACCACTGGAGAAGACCACTTTCAGTTATTTAAGCCCCAGCACCCAGACAGAGGAGAGAGGTCCCACAGCACGGAATCATGCATCATATAACCCACCACTGGAGAAGGCCACTTTCAGTTTTTTAGGCCCCAGCACCCAGAAAGAGGAGAGAGGTCCCACAGCAGAGAATCATGCGTCACATCACCCACCACTGGAGAAGGCCACTGTCAGTTATTTAGGTCCCAGCACCCAGACAGAGGAGAGAGGTCCCACAGCAAGGAAAAAGGCATCATATCACCCACCACTGGAGAAGGCCACTTTCAGTTATTCAGGCCCCAGCATCCAGACAGAGGAGAGAGGTCCCACAGCAGAGAATCAGGCATCATATCACCCACGACTGGAGAAGGCCACTTTGTGTTATTTAGGCCCCAGCACCCAGACAGAGGAGAGAGGTCCCACACCAAGGAATAAGGCTTTATATCACCCACCACTGGAGAAGGCCATTTTCAGTTATTAAGGCCCCAGCACCCAGACAGAGGAGAGAGGTCCCACAGCAAGGAATCATGCGTCATATCACACACCACTGGAGAAGGCCACTTTCAGTTATTTTGGCCCCAGCACCCAGACAGAGGAGAGAGGTCCCACAGCATAGAATCATGCGTCATATCACCCACCACTGGAGAAGGCCACTTTCAGTTATTTAGGCCCCAGAACCCAGACAGAGTAGAGATGTCCCACAGCAAGGAATCATGCGTCATATCACACACCACTGGAGAAGGCCACTTTCAGTTGTTTAGGCCCCAGCACCCAGACAGAGGAGAGAGGTCCCACAGCATAGAATCATGCGTCATATCACCCACCACTGGAGAAGGCCACATTCAGTTATTTAGGTCCCAGCACCCAGACACAGGAGAGAGGTCCCACATCAGAGAATCATGCGTCATATCACCCACCACTGGAGAAGGCCACTTTCAGTTATTTAGGCCCCAGCACCCAGAAGGAGGAGAGAGGTCCCACAGCAAGGAATCATGCGTCATATCACCCACCACTGGAGAAGGCCACTTTCAGTTATTTAGGCCCCGGCAGCCAGAACGAGGAGAGAGGTCCCACAGCAAGGAATCATGCATCATATCATCCACCACTGGAGAAGGCCACTTTCAGTTATTTATAGAGTTGAGCGAACACCTGGATGTTCGGGTTCGAGAAGTTCGGCCGAACTTTATCCCGAACCCAAACCCTATTGAAGTCAATGGGGACCCGAACTTTTGGGCACTAAAAAGGCTATAAAATAGTCCAGGAAAGGGCTAGGGGGCTTCAAAAGGCAGTAAAATGTAGGTAAATGCCCTTCAAACAAATGTGGATAGGGAAATGAATTAAAATAAAATAAAATAAATAAAAATTAACCAATATCAATTGGAGAGAGGTCCCATTGCAGAGAATCATGAGTCATATCACCCACCACTGGATAAGACCACTTTCAGTTATTTAAGCCCCAGCACCCAGACAGAGCAGAGAGGTCCCACAGCAAGGAATAAATTGTCATATCACCCACCACTGGAGAAGGCCACTTTCAGTTATTTAGGCCCCAGCACCCAGAGAGAGGAGAGAGGTCCCACAGCAGAGAATCATGAGTCATATTACCCACCACTGGAGAAGGCCACTTTCAGTTGTTTAGGCCCCAGCACCCAGACAGAGGAGAGAGGTACCACAGCAAGGAATCATGCATCATATCACCCACCACTGGAGAAGGCCACTTTCAGTTATTTAGGCCCCAGCACCCAGACAGAGGAGAGAGGTCGCATGGCAGAGGTTCAGGCTTCATGTCACCCACCATTGTAACAAGCCACTTTCAGTTATTTAGGCCCCACCACCCAGATTGAGGAGAGGTTCATTCAACTTTGGGTTGCACCGCAAGATCATGGTAAAGTTAAAAAAATGAGGATTCAATAAAGAAGTGCCCCAGAGTGCAAGAATACATGGTTGAGGGGGAGGCAGTTATAAATGTCTATTCTGCACAAAGGAGGGACAGGTCATGTGGGATCCATGCCTGGTTCATTTTTATGAATGTCAGCTTGTCCACGTTGGCTGTGGACAGGCGGCTGCGTTTGTCAGTAATGACGCCCCCGACCATGCTGAATACACGTTCAGACAAAACGCTGGCCGCCGGGCAGGCCAGCACCTCCAAGGCATAAAATGCTAACTCTGGCCACGTGGACAATTTGGAGACCCAAAAGTTGAATGGGGCTGAACCATCAGTCAGTATGTGGAGGGGTGTGCAGACTTACTGTTCAACCATGTTAGTGAAATGCTGCCTCCTGCTAACACGTTCGGTATCAGGTGGTGGTGCAGTTAGCTGTGGCGTGGAGACAAAACTTTTACACATTTCTGCCATGCTAACCCTGCCCTCAGAAGAGCTGGCCGTGACACAGCTGCGTTGGCGACCTCTCGCTCCTCCTCTGCCTTCGCCTTGGGCTTCCACCTGTTTCCCTGTGACATTTGGGAATGCTCTCAGGAGCGCGTCTACCAGCGTTCGCTTGTACTCGCGCATCTTCCTATCACGCTCCAGTGCAGGAAGTAAGGTGGGCACATTGTCTTTGTACCGGGGATCTAGCAGGGTTACAACCCAGTAGTCCGCACACGTTAAAATGTGGGCATCTCTGCTGTCGTTGCGCAGGTACTGCAGCATGTAGTCGCTCATGTGTGCCAGGCTCCCAAGAGGTAAGGACAAGCTGTCCTCTGTGGGAGGCGTATCGTCATCGTCCTCCGTATCCCCCCAGCCACGCACCAGTGATGGGCCTGAGCTGTGTCGGGTGCCACCCCGCTGTGAACCTGCTTCATCCTCATCCTCCTCCACCTCCTCATCCTCCTTGTCCTCCAGTAGTGGGCCCTGGCTGGTCACATTTGTACCTGGCCTCTGCTGTTGCAAAAAACCTCCCTCTGAGCCACTTCTAACAGACTGGCCTGAAAGTGCTAAAAATGACCCCTCATCCTCCTCCTCCTCCTAGTCCTGGGCCACCTCCTCTTCCATCATCGCCCTAAGCATTTTCTCAAGGAGACATAGAAGTGATATTGTAATGCTGATAACGGTGTCATCGCCACTGGCCATGTTGGTGGAGTACTCGAAACAGAGCAACAGGGCACACAGGTCTCGCATGGAGGCCCAATCATTGGTGGTGAAGTGGTGCTGTTCTGCAGTGCGACTGACTCATGCGTGCTGCAGCTGAAACTCCACTATGGCCTGCTGCTGCTCGCACAGTCTCTCCAGCATGTGCAAGGTGGAGTTCCACCTGGTGCGCACGTCGCATATGAGGCGGTGAGCGGGAAGGCCAAAGTTACGCTGTAGCGCAGACAGGCGAGCAGCGGCAGGATGTGAACGCCGGAAGCGAGCACAAACGGACCGCACTTTATGCAGCAGCTCTGACATGTCGGGGTAGTTGTGAATGAACTTCTGCACCACCAAATTCAACACATGCGCCAGGCAAGTGATGTGCATCAAACCGGCTAGTCCCAGAGCTGCAAAGAGATTTTGCCCATTATTACTTACCACCAGGCCGGGCTTGAGGCCCACCAGCAGAAACCACTGGTCGGTCTGTTGTTCAATACCCCGCCACAACTCCTGCGCGGTGTGGGGCCTGTCCCCCAAACATATGAGTTTCAGAATGACCTGCTGACATTTACCCCGGGCTGTGCTGAAGTTGGTGGTGAAGGTGTGTGGCTGACTGGATGCGCTGGTGGAAGCAGAGGAGGAGGAAGCCGAGTAGGAGGAGGAGGCTACAGGAGGCAAAGAATGATGCCCTGCGATCATTGGCGGCGGAAGGACGTGCGCCAAGGAACTCTCCGCCTGGGGCTCAGCCGCCACTACATTTACCCAGAGTGCAGTTAGGGAGATATATCGTCCCTGGCCGTGCTTACTAGTCCACGTATCTGTGGTTAGGTGGACCTTGCCACAGATGGCGTTGCGCAGTGCACACTTGATTTTATCGGATACTTGGTTGTGCAGGGAAGGCACGGCTGTCTTGGAGAAGTAGTGGCGGCTGGGTACAACATACTGTGGGACAGCCATGGACATCAGCTGTTTGAAGCTGTCTGTGTCCACCAGCCTGAATGACAGCATTTCAAAGGCCAGGAGTTTAGAAATGCTGGCATTCAGACCCAGGGCTCGAGGGTGGCTAGGTGGGAATTTATGCTTTCTCTCCATGGTTTGTGAGATGGAGAGCTGAACGCTGCCGTGTAACATGGTGGAGATGCTTGGTGACGCAGGTGGTGGTGTCGGTGGCACATCCTCTGTTTGGTGGGCAGCACATGCCAACATTCCTCCCGAGGCGGATAAGAGGCCGAGGCAGCAGCAGAAGAGGAAGCAGGGGGAGCCTGAGTGAGTTCCTTGTTTTAAGGTGTTTACTCCACTGCAGTTCATGCTTTGCATGTAGATGCCTGGTCATGCAGGTTCTGCTAAGGTTCAGAACGTTAATGCCTCGCTTCAGGCTCTGATGGCACAGCGTGCAAACCACTCGGGTCTTGTCATCAGCACATTGTTTAAAGAAGTGCCATGCCAGGGAACTCCTTGAAGCTGCCTTTGGGGTGCTCAGTCCCTGGTGGCAGTGGACAGTAGCAGGCAAACTCTCTTGGTGGCGGCTGTTCTGCTTTTGCCCCCTGCTCCCTCTTTAGCTACGTTGTTGGCTCGGTCTCACCACTGCCTCTTACGTTGAACTATTAAAGTCAGTGGCACGACCTTTATTCCATGTGGGGTCTAGGACCTCAACGTCCCCTGCATCATCTTCCACACAGGCTTCCTCCCTGACCTCCTGTTCGGTCTGCACACTGCAGAAAGACGCAGCAGTTGGCACCTGTGTTTCGTCATCATCAGAGACGTGCGGACTCCGATGAGGTGGTATTCCCATGTCCTCATCATCAGGAAACATCAGTGGTTGTGCATCAGTGCATTCTATGTCTTCCACCACTGGGGAAGGGCTAGGTGGATTCCCTTGGGAAACCCTGCCAGCAGAGTCTTCAAACAGCATAAGAGACTGCTGCATAACTTGAGGCTCAGACAGTTTCCCTGATATGCATAGGGATGATGTGACAGACTGATGGGCTTGGTTTTCAGGGGCCACCTGTGCGCTTTCTGCAGAAGACTGGGTGGGAGATAATGTTGTGAACGTGCTGGATCCACTGTCGGCCACCCAATTGACTAGCGCCTGTACCTGCTCAGGCCTTACCATCCTTAGAACGGCATTGGGCCACACCAAATATCGCTGTAAATTCTGGCGGGTACTGGAACCTGAGGTAGTTGGTTCACTAGGACGTGTGGCTGTGGCAGAATGGCCACATCATCTCCCAGCACCAGAGGGTACACTAACACCACCACGACCGCGTCCGTGTCCCTTACTAGATGTTTTCCTCATTGTTACCGTTCACCAAGCACCACAATAAGAAAAAAAATATTTGGCCCAATGTATTGATTTCAAATTTAGGCCTTTTTTTTACAAGCACCTAACACTATCTGCCTATTTATTTATGTAGCATATTACACTAATCCAGGCACAGCAGTAACCACTGATTTAGGGGAATATCTCTTTTAGGGCTAGTATTTAGGCCCTGGGTGAAAGGTATCCTTTTATGGACAGATTTACACTTGGAGATGCACAGTAGCTTGTGAAAAAATATGTAGGATTATGCCTTCAGCAATTGTATTTTAACACTTTGTGTAATATACCCTTTAACGGACAGAAATACAATGCACGGTAGCGTGTGAAGTTAATGAGGATGACCCTCTCAGCACTTGTATATACACCTTGAGTTCAAATCCCGCCTGAAACTTTTCTGAAATAGAGACTTAATTTAATTTAAACATATATATACGTTTTTAGCCATAATATATTATAACATATGTAAATATATTATGGCTAAAATATCTGTAGTAGTTTCCCACATATTATGCATTCATATATATCAGAAGTATGATTATATATTCATATATATATATATATATATATATATATATATAGTTTGGTAATTACACATTAATTTTTTGCCATACATTTTTTACAATTACTAACAAACATATAAATTTAATCTCTATTTCTGAAATGTTTCTAGCGGGATTTGAACTCACAACCTTCTACATTACAGCCAAGAAGCTTAACCACTACACTATAGAGTTACATGGCAATTTACTATCAAAAATAAAATAAAATAAGAGACTTCTGCTATATAGGAATAATTACTACTAGTAAGTATTCCTATACAGCAGAAGTCTCATATATATATATATTTTTTTTAAACTAACTGGCCATGCAGCTCTATAGTGAGTTCAAATCCTGCCTGAAACTTTTCTGAAATAAAGGTTAAATTAGATTTAAATATACTGACTCGTATATTGTGCTCGAGCACACGCAGTATTCAGCCGAGCATGCTCGCTCAACACTAGTTTGCAATAGTGTTGATCACGAATATTCAAATTGCGAATTTTAATCACGACTATTGGCACTTAGAGAATTCGCGAATATTTAGAAGATCTCAAAATATATTCGTAATCACGAATATTCGTTTTTTTCTTTAAATACCAGTCAATGCAAATTTTTATGCGAATTTTATGCGAATTTTTTAATGTGCATTTTCTCAATCAAGAAAATAATGCCTGAAGATCAGGAATTTGCTAATTTGCTAATATATGGTGAATATTCGCCGAAATATTGCCCCTGCCGCTCATCACTAGTTTGCAACCCTCACCACTCTGTAACAGGGGCCTCTGTGTTTACTCCTCATTCGGTTGCCACCCTTACCACTCTGTGACAGGGCCACTGTGTTGACTCTTCATGCAGTCGCCACCTTCACCACTCTGTGACAGGGCCACTATGTTGACTCCTCATGCAGTTGCCATCTTCCCCACTCTGTGATGGGGCCACTGTGTTGACTCCTAATTCGTTTGCCAACATCCCTACTACTGTGACTGGGTTACTATGTTGATTCCTCATGCATTTGCAACCCTTACCACTCTGTAACTGGGCCTCTGTGTTGACTCCTCATGCAGTTGCCACCCTCACCACTCTGTGACAGGTCCACTGTGTTGACTCCTCATGTGGTTGCCACCGTCACCACTCTTTGACAGGGCCACTGTGTTGAATCCTCATGAGGTTGCAACCCTCACCACTCTGTGACTTGGCCACTGTGTTGACTCCTCATGCGGTTGCCATCCTCACCACTCTGTGACGGGGCCACTGTGTTTACTCTTCCTGCAGTTGCTACCTTCACTACTCTGTGACGGGGCCACTATGTTGACTTCTTATGCAGATGCCTCCCTCTCTACTCTTTGACAGGGTCACTGTGTTGACTCCTCATGCGTTTGCCACCCTCACCACTCTGTGAGGGGGCCACTATGTTGACTCCTCATGCAGTTACAACCCTCACCACTCTGTGATGGGTCCACTCTGTTTACTCTTCATGCAGTTGCTACCTTCACCACTCTGTGACAGGGCCACTATGTTGACTCCTCATGCGATTGCCTCTCTCCCTAGTTGTTGACTGGGCCACTGTGTTGACTCGTCATTTGGTTGCCAACCTCCCTACTACAGAGACTGGGCCACTATGTTGACTACTAATGCGATTGCCACCTTCCCCACTCTGTGATTGGACCACTGTGTTGACTCCTCATGTGGTTGCCACCCTCCCTACCCTGTCATTGGGCCACTATTTTGACTCCTCATGCGGTTGCCACCTTCACCACTCTGTGATGGGGCCACTGTGTTGACTCCTCATGCTGTTGCCACCCTCACCACTCTGTGACAGGGCCATTGTGTTCACTCCTAATGTGGTTGTTACCTTCACCACTCTGTGACTGGGCCACGATGTTGACTTCTTATGCGGTTGCCTCTCTCCCTACTCTGTGACCGGGCCACTGTGTTGACTCCTCATCCGGTTGCCACCCTCCTCACTCTGTCACTGGGCCACTATGTTGACTCCTCATGCGGTTTTCACCTTCACCACTCTGTGATGGGGCCACTGTGTTGACTCCTCATGCCATTGCCACCCTCCCCACTCTGTTACTGGTCCACTATGTTGACTCCTCATGCGGTTGCCATCCTCACCAATCTGTGACTGGGCCACTGTGTTGACTCCTCATGTGGTTGACACCTTTACCAGTCTGTGATGGGGCCACTGTGTTTACCCCTCATGCACTTGCTACCTTCAGCACTCTGTGACGGGCCACTATATTGACTCCTCATGTGATTGCCACCCTCCCCACTTAGTGACTTGGCCACTATGTTGACTCCTTATGCATTTGTCACCCTCCCTACTCTGTGACGGGACCACTATGTTGACTCCTCGTGCGGTTGTAACCCTCATAACTCTGTGATGGGGCCACTAGTGTCCCTGTTTGGCCTTGTTGACATCACCATTTATTTGACCTTTCTTCTGATTTGTCCGAAGGATGGAAAAATAAAAAACACAATGCATCCTGTCTATGGTCAGTTTTGGCACTGTAACTAATCAATTAAGTGAATTGTGAAGTGATTCTAAGAGTGACGCCTGTCAAATTCCTGTCATGCTGATGTACATTAACTGATTCTATGCCACAGCAGACTAGCTATGCATGTTTCTGCATTGCACAGTAATGTCAAATAATGTACAGATTCTCTGCAGCTGGGAAATAGCTGATTTTAACACGATTCATCACAAATAAATTCGATCGAATCAAATATTTTGGGAAAATTTGAATTAAATTAAATTTTTGAAAACTTCGCTCATCTCTAATGAACATAATAATAAATTCTGCATTAGTTTAGTTCTCATTCATAGTAAGCATAAACTGTATTTTCCAATACTTGTATGATAAAGTATTCACAGATTCACAGATATTTCATATTCAAATGTAAAAGCGTATATCCAATTTTAGTGCTAAAACAATTTTAATAAAACTATTCACCTTGTGTTAAACACTCTTGGGTCCTGATTTGGTTTAATTATTCAGCTATGCATTCCCAAATTAGATAGAATGAATGCTGGATTCTATTTTTTTGACAATTATTTCTAGATTATTATCCTCCTTAGAGATAACAGATATGTTAACATTTTGGTAGCTTTTTCATATTCCTGTCCAAATATTTTCATTTTATTTTATTGGTGATTTAGTTTAATAATATGACTTCACAACATTGAAGTCACAACAGTAACATATTATATGTTATAACATAATAAATCAGATTTAATATGAATTTCGCAAACTTTCTGCCAAATAAATCCAAAGTTTTGGCCATTCACTTCAGATAAATCGAGCAAAATGGCGCCCAACATTTTAATGTGGAAATTAGGAGGAAACAGTGCAGGGAGTATGAAGATAGAGGATCACATGACCCTGGGAGGGAGGGGGATTTGTCTACAACCATCTTGGTTGGCTGAGAGACAGCCTTTGAGGGGTCAGGGTATTGGCAACTTCTTCAGACTTTGTGGTATGTGTGACGACATCATGCCCACTAATATTAACACATGACCACTTGTTCTTAATTTGCACCAGGTGTATTGTTTCTTTATCCTTTGTTTTGGGAAGGCAGTAAGGGAGCTGTTTAACCACTTCCCGACTGCCCATTGACTACAAAAATACTTGGGCAGTCGGTTTATCTCTGAATGGACTTTCTTTCAGAGATGGCAGCTGCACGCTAATTGTGCAGCTGCCGAACGGGAGGACCGCTGTCAGCGACATCAGGACACCTCAGAGAGAAGGCAGGGACCATTACTGTGTGTCCCTGCCTTCTAGATCAATGCCGCTTCCTGTCCCGACCCTGTGGTCATGTGACCTCCGTGGCCAGAGAGTGCAGGAGACCACGATAGATCACGATCAGCCCTGCATTGAGGCTGTACAGCACAGTATTATGCTGTGCAGACTATCTAGGGGGTGTATTTCCACTGTAACTGGCCCCAGTTACAGGAGAAATCAATAGTTTAAAAAAAATAAAATAAATGACGTTAAATGTCCCCCAGAGGTCTGGTATGACCTTATGGGGGACACAAAGTGTAAAATAAAAATAAATAAAAAATAAAGTGTCTTGAAATAAAAAACAAAGTTTCACATAAAAAAAATCCCCCCCATATCCGTTATTTGAAAATTGTTCAAAATAGAAGAAAACAAATAAAATAGAAATATTTGGTATTATGGCGTCCGCAACGACCAGCTCTATAATAATATCATATGATCTACCCCATCAGGTGAACACCGTAAAAAATAAAATAAACATTACGCCAAAACAGATTTTTTAGTTAGCTCATCTCTCAAAAAACATAATGTTAATCAATCAAAAAGTCGTATGTACCCCAAAATGGTAGCAATAAAAACATCACCTCATCCCGCAAAAAATTAGCCCCCACACAAGACCATAGCCAGAAAAATAAAAAAATATGGCACTAAGAAATTTGCAACACAAAAACATGATTTTTTTTTCTAAAAATGCTCTTATTGTGTAAAAAAAGACATATTTGGTATTGTCGCGTCCGTAACAATTGGCTCTACAATAATATTACATGATCTATCCCAACAAGTGAACGGTGTAGAAAAAGAAATAAAAATTATGCCAAAACAGCATTTTTTTTTGTCACCTCACCTCACAAAACACAAAATATCAATTAATCAAAAAGTCGTATGTGCCCCAAAATGGTAGCAATAATAACGTCACCTCGTCCAGAAAAAAAAAAAAAAGCCTTCACAAGAGACCACAGCCATAAAAATGGAAAAAAAATGGCTCTAAGAAAAAGGGCAACACAAAAACATGATTTTTTTTCAAAAAATGTTTTTATTGTGTAAAACGTAAAAAAAAAAACAAAAAAACTAGACATACTTTGTATTGTCACGTCCGTAATGACTGGATCTATAAAAATATCACATGATCTACCCCATCAAGTAAACAATAATGGAAAAATGACACCAAACATTTTTTTGGGTGACTTCACTTCCAAACAAATGAGATAAGAAGCAATCAGAAAGCCAAATGTACCCCAAAATGGTGCCAAAAAAACTACAGCTTGTCCTGCACAAAATAAGCCCTCATGCAGCTCATTCAAGAAAAAATAAAAAAGCTATCGCTCTTAAAAATCCTGACAGAGAATTCCATGATAGAAAATCCAGATGCTGCTCCCTCCCTACTGAGCCCTGGCGTATAACAAAGTAATAGTTTACGACCACAGTTGGGGTGTTACTATATTCAGGAGAAAGTGGGTAGCAAATTGTGGGGGGATATTCTCCTGTTATCTTTTGTGAAAAGGAAAGTTTGGGCCTAAAGTACCACTTTCTTGTAAAATAACAAAAGGTAATTTTTCATTTTCACTCCCAAGTATTAACAATTCTATGAAACCACTGTTGAGTGAAGTGCTTGCTACACCCCTTAAAAATTCCTTGGGTGGTGTAGTTTACAAAATGTGGTCACTTTTTGGAGGTTTTGAATGTGGGGGAACCTCAGGGTCTCTTCAAATGCAACATGGTGCCCAAAGACCATTCCAACAAAATCTGCCCTCCAAAACCCATATGATGCTCCTTGCCTTCTGTGCCCTGTCGTATGGCCAAACAGCAGTATACGACCACATATAGGGTGTTTCTGAAAACTTCAGAATGAGGGTAATAAATATTGAGGTTTTTTTGTTAACCCTTGCTATGTTGCAGTAAAAAAATGGTTAAAATGGAAAATCTGCAAAAAAAGTAAAATTATGAAATTTCACCTCTATTTTGCTTTAATTCCTATGGAATACCTAAAGGCTAACGCCATTTATAAAACCAGTTTTAAATAGTTTAAGGGGTGTCGTTTCTAAAATGGGGTAATTTATGGGTTGTTCTATTATGTAAGCCCCACAAAGTGACTTCAGAACTGAACTGATCCTTACTAAAGTCGACTTTGGAAATTTTACCAAAAATTTAAAAAATTGCTTCTAAAATTCTAAACCTTCTAACGTCCTAAAAAAATAAATTACAATGCCAAAATGATGCCAGCATAAAGTAGACATATGGGGAATGTTAATTAATGAATATTTAATGAGGCATCACTATCTGTCTTAAAAGCAGAGAGATTCAAATTTAGAAAACAGTGAATTTCTTCCAGTTTTTGTTAACTTTTGTATTTTTTTTTATAAATAAAGGTAAAACATATTGACTCAAATTTACCATTAACATGAAGTACAATGTGTCATGAGAAAACAGTCTCTGAATGGCTTGGATAAGTAAAAGCGTTACAAAGTTATTACCACATAAAGTGACACATGTCGGATTTGCAAAATTAGGCCTGGTCAGGAAGGGGGAAAATGGCCCGGTCTAGAAGTGGTTAATGTGTCTTTCCTGTAGCTGTTTGACTTCCATAGCAACTTACATCAGCTATGCGGTGCCTTTTGGTCTGACTAACAAGCCAGAAGATGTATAGTAAAGGACTTGCTAATTATATTAACTGTGTATTGCATTAGCCCCCCTGTTGTATTAGAAGATGTTCAGCCTGTCTAGCTGAAGTGGAAAAGCTGTGTCATTAGAATACCATTATGATGGAATAGCCACAATTATCTCCCACCAATCCTATGGGGGCCAATGCACTGAAATGGCGGCTGAGGGAAATAAAAGGGCGGCTGCCCCTGTCATCAGTGGCTATTCTACAGGACGTCAGCCTAGGGAATATGGTTCCTGCTGGTCGACTTCAGAACTGCTCTTCTGCCCAACCTTGAGCCTACGGGTCCCGTTGGAGAGTCCAGGCTGGGACGATCGGGTCACCTGGCCACATGCCTCGCTGTGCACGGCCAGCTCCCTAAGCTTGCCGCTACCCTCTCTCGGTAGGTGCCTACCCAAAGCGGGGTGCAACTGGCTAGGGTAATTGGGCCTGGGTCCACCCGAAGTTGCGGAGGTTTAATTTCTGGTGAGTCAACCGAAGAATGAATCGGTGTCACCTGTGCCATCCTGTGTCATTGCTGGGACTGCACTATATGCTACTGACTGTTGGTTATCCAATAAAGTCTTCCTGGAGCACTATACCCTCACCCTGTGTTTTCTGAGTAGTGTTCCACCTACGGGAAAGGAGCTATGGCCCTGTGCAATGTTTATAAAGATAGCCAGGCTGGTGGACGAGAGCAGCCACTAACCCTTGTGTATCCACAACTGGAGGCAAAAGTGGGACTCTGCTCAGCCGGGTTGATCCGGGGGAGCTGCAGGGGACTGGTGTTCGTAGACACCATCCAAGGGCTCCACAACTACGGGGATATATAGACATACCCAGCAGATTTCAGATGACACCATTTCCAGCACTTCCAACTCAGCCTTGCTAAGAGGACTGGAGTGGATGTACAACCACAACGGGAAACTGCAATTACCGGAACTCTGCCAGCTTTGACAGATTGAATAACAGGCCACAGACACCCGGTCATATTTGATCCAGAACTTGGTCCTTTGGGATGACCAAAACATCAGGGAGGATAATGAGGACCCTGCCGAGTTTGACCCAGAGGAATTAAACTGTTTATCAGATCAAGGATACAATCGCAGTCTAGCGTCAACAACCCAGTCCCAAGCAGCCCGGATCCAGGAAGTGTTTGTCGCATTAGGGTCCAGAGCCTCATGCATGGAGAGAGCTTGTGTTATGGAATCTGTTTTTGGAGTTTCAGTACACCTACTGCCAGCTTAAGCCACTACCTCTTTGGTGGTCCCCCACCAATGAAGCCATCTATGCTTCAGGGACATTCTGGTGTTTAATGAGTCCAGTACCAAGACTGATGAACATCTGCAAAGTTTTGAGATCTTGTTGATGCACCAGGTGCCCACTGATTGGGCAAAATAGTCCAAGTTCTGTACTATGTCTCACCAGGAGGCCTCCTTTGTGGAGTTTGGCACTCAACTATGCCAGAGCTGCAACCATTGGCTCGATGGTCAGGCTGACCACTCCACTACACTCCGAGACGTGACCATGCTCGAGCAACTTACCTATGGAGAAGATGGCCCTAGAGACACGAGAGTGGGTAGCCGACCGGAAGCCTGACACCCCAGAGCAAGCAGCCCATCTGGCTGATGACTTTTCTGCCAATTGACCCAGCTGGAGGTCCACGGTGTTCATCGATCTCAGTAAACTCCCCAACTAGCGGCTCAAGCTGCCACCACCCCCATCAGACCCTCGAACAGGACTATTGCATTACCCAGCAGCAGCCCCTCCAAGTCAAAGGCTTACAAATAGAAGCCATTTTTTGCCCAAACCGTGGCGCTGTAATTTTTGCGGGTGCCTGGGACACATGGCCAAAGATTGTCACCAGGGTCGGGGACTAGTGATGATCGAGCACCAAAGTATTCGGGTATTCGGCCCAAACACATTGCTATATTTGTGTGCTCGATCGAGCACCCGAGTATAATGGAAGTCAATAGGAGACAACCAGGCACTCCCTGCTCTGAAGAGGGGAGGGTGCCTGGCCCATTGGAAAAGGTCAGAACGTGACAGAAACACCACCGAAATGGATTAGGAACAGCATGGGGATGATGTCTGGATGCATCTTGGACTCCCAGTCCCAGGTCGCTGCTGGGAACCATGTTAGTAAACATTATTTCCTGTATATTCAATTGTATATAAAATGCAAGTGCTGCAAAAAAGTACAAGCAAGAGGCACTCTGAAACAGCCTGTATATCACATAAAGGAGGGCCTCATTCACTTTGTGATACAATTGTTCAGGTAGTGGGACTCCTACACTCAGAAAGCCTATGCACTAAGTGAAAGGGCTGCCAAAAATTGCAAGGAACCGGCACTGCAATACACCCTTTGTTACACATAAAGGAGGGCATCATACACACCCTTAAAAAATTATCATTGATGGCCTCCTTGTGACCCCCCCAAAACATTAGGAGCAAGGTCCTGCTGTTGACCCTCTAAAACATTAGGGGTGAGGGCCTGCTGCTGAGCATTGAAAAAAATGATGGGCAAGTGCCTGCTGCTTAGCTTACCATTGAAAAAATGATGGGTGAGTGCCTGTTGCTGAGCTGACCCTCTCAAATATTGTAGGTGAGGGCCTGCAGGTGAGCTGACCCTCTAAAATATTGTAGGTGGGGGCCTGCAGGTGAGCTGACCCTCCCTGAAGAGGGACATGAGGAGATCTTGTGCACTGATTCCCAAACTCTTCAGCATCCACAGTCAGAAAAAGATGACCATGGGGAACAGCAATTAGTGTTTCATGAGGTGGATGATGCGGTTGAGACACAGTTGTCATTAAGTGAGGGTCTTGTTAGGTCAACAACACAAGTCAGGAGGATGACCTGAGTGAGGAAGTGGAAGAGGGGGTTGTGGACAAGGACATCTTTGACTCAACTTGGGAAGGTGGCAAGCCAAGAGAGGACAGCAGTACAGAGGGGGAGGCATCCAAAGCACCACAACAGGCTGGGAGAGGCTGTGGGATGGAAAAAGGGAGAAGGCAGGACACACCAAATAGGCCCGCATACAGATGTCTTTAACCCAGGCCTTTGAACGTAAGTGCATATACCCAGCCACCCACCCACAGGCCATAGCACTAAATGCACACCTTTAAAAATTGCTGGCCCTGGAAATGCTGCCATTTAGGCCTGTGGACACTGAGGCTTTCCTCAGCCTCATGGCAGCAGACGTCCCTCGTTACCGATTCCCCCTCCACTATTTTTCTCGGTGTACCGACCCCGCCTTACACCAGCAATTGTGTCCAGTAACATCACCTGTGCCCTGACCAACAAAGCACGGACAAGTGCTTTTGGCCAGGGATGCTACATTCCCATGATGGCACACTGGGTGAACCTTTTAGAGGCCGATAGCTAGTCGTACCCTGGGATGGCACAGGTGCTACCAACGCCAAGGATTGCGTGCCCCCATTCCATCAGGATTTTCACCACCACCTACATTAGTTGCAGCAAGCCCCCGTTCTCCTACTCCTACTCCACTTCCACCTCTGAATTCTCATCTTGCAGCAACCAGGCATGGTTGGTTGTTGTGTTTGATAATGCCCATAACTTGTTGGCATCTTTGGAGCTTGGCAAGCTCACACACATGGCAATCATACAGCATATATGTCCCATGCACAACAAACATCCCAAACTTATACATTAATATAACTAAAAACATAACACACGAGAGTGGAGGTAAACCAATGGCATGGCTTGTTAATTAACTCATAAATAACCAAATAACCATAACATATTTTACAACCATAAACCATAATAGCAATAATAATACCAACAATAATTCAACCACAAACCATAATAATAATAGAACAGAATGTAATTGCGGATACATTTACAGCTGACAACACTGGCGGCAGAGTACGTAGTTCCTTGTGCAACCCAGGAGGGGAAATGAGGGGAACACACAGCAGTTCCAACAGAGGCAGGACAACACTCTCCAAGGCCTGGAACAGTTTCATGACACCCCACCAGCACCCTCACCCTGATGCGCGGTCTAGTGTCACAAGGCGGGAAAAGTTTGGGAAGATAGTGAAGGAGTACATAGCAGACCGTGTCAGCGTCCTCAGTGATCCCTCTGTGACTTACAACTATTGGGTGTCCAAGCTGGACACATGGCACAAACTGCCACTATACGCCTCAGAGGTGCTGGCCTGCCCTGACGCCAGCATTTTGTCACAGCGAGTATTTATATTTAGTGTTGCTGGGGGCATAATAACTGATAAACACATCCGTCTGTCAACTGAAAATGCTGACAGGTTGACTGACTCGACTCTTATAAAAATGAACAAAGCCTGGATTTCCCCTGACTTCTCTACTCCTCCTTCTTCTCCATCATATCAACTTGTTTTTTAGGCTGCCCTCGCTCATAATGTTTGAGAGGGTCAGCTCACCTGCAGGCCTTCACATATGATGCTTTACAGGGTCAGCTCACCTTCAGTCCCTCACATATAATGTTTAACAGGGTCAGCTGACCTGCAGGCCCTCGCAATTCATGTTTTTTAGGGTCAGCTCATCTACAGGCCCTCAGATATAATGTTTTAGAGAGTCAGCTCACCTGTAGGCCCTCGCAATTCATGTTTTTTAGGGTCAGCTCACCTACAGGCCCTCACATATAATGTTTTAGAGGGTCAGCTCACCTGCAGGCCCTCGCAATTCATGTATTTTAGGTTCAGATCACCTGCAGGCCCTCACATATAATTTTTAACAGGGTCAGCTCACCTGCAGGCCCTCACAAATAATGTTTTACAGGGTCAGCTGCCCTGAAGGCACTCGCAAATGATGTTTTAGAGGGTCAGCTGCCCTGAAGGAACTCGCAAATTATGTTTTAGAGGGTCAGCTGCCCTGAAGGCACTTACAAATTATGTTTGTGGACACTCTATTAGGCCCAGATTATTGGAATTTGTAATACAGACACTGTTTACAGATGTAGTATAGTATTGATTACAGAACACCACAGATTATGGACACTATATTAGGCCAGGATTATTGGAATTTGTAATACAGACACTGTTTGCAGATGTAGTACAGTATTGGTTACAGAACACCACAGATTATGGACACTATATTAGGCCCAGATTATTGGAATTTGTAATACAGACCCTGTTTGCAGATGTAGTTCAGTATTTTTTACACAAAGCCACACACTATGGACACTAGATGTGGCCCAGATTATTAAATACACAGTCTGTGGATGATGTACAGTATATGTCACTAATAGGTATAAAATAAAAATATCTTGCTACTATCAAACACACACAGTAGTCCTTAAAAGGAATTTGGGGTGTTTGAAAAGCTTTTGGTAGTAAAACAGCAAATTTCTCTCCCTGCACTATCTTTCCCTTCTGAAGCACTGTCCCTAAGACTGCAGGAGGTAAATAGATTAGTCGAAATCGAATATTCGTCATTATTCTAGTTATCGCGATTAATATGCGATTTAAATGCGATGTAGACATTCTCTTTCCTCATCTGCTCCATTCAGACCAGACTACATTGATGACTTCTTTCAGTGGTGTTATCCTTTTGCACAGTTTGCCACACAGACAAGCATTTATAATACCCTTTGTAGTAACCCCAGTACTTATAAAGCCCTTCCTCAGCACCTCCTGTAGATATAATATTCAACTTCCTCTAGTGTAGTGCTAGTAGGTATAATGTTTACTCCCTGTAGTGCCCCTTATTCTAATGCTCTCAGAATAAAGGCAATGCCATTTTTACCACAATTAGGACTCTAAAAACTAAACCTATAAAACTATGGCACAATTGCATTTTAGAAATTCCACCCCATTAATAACTTTTCCAACTTCCAAATAAATCACATGAATAAATGTTGCATTGAGCAGAAAGAGACTGACTAGCACAAAAAGGTCTGTTTCTCAACAATATATATGCATTGTCTAAGGAGTACTCTTTCTCAATATAGATGCCAGGCGATGCCCCTCTGTGTTTCTGGAAAAGATATTAAAATTTTCTTTCCTAAACCTGACATCAGCAGATTTGAATATATTTTACCCAGAAATCCAGAGGAGCATTGTCTAACCTACAATAGTCATCAAGTATACCAACTGGTGTCCATAATAGAAATAATACCCACCCAGAGGTTCCCTAAGGCCTTGCAACTAAAAATGTTGATCTCTTGTTTTTTTTTTTTCCTGATAAAGGGCTTTTGTCCTGAAAGAACTTGTAGTAGGTCTGAGGCTGGCTTAGCTATTTTTCTATGCTATGCGATTTGCTATGTAAGTGTGTTTTAAAATCAGTAAGGCATCTCTTTTGTGTGAAAGTAATGAAGCATTCATATTGCTTCTGTGTTCTTTTTACTGTTTACTTACTTGTTGTGTAGAGGCTGGTAGGTATTATTATAACTCCTCCCTTTTCCCCTGAGGATACATCATCAGTATAGCAAAGTAAAAGAACACTTTCAGAAACTTTATTTTATTATCTTGGATCAACTTCAGACACAGACACCCAGGGTCGAATTGGCCATAGATCTTACAGGGAAATTTCCCGGTGGACCAATGCCCAGGGCGCCACCTTCGTCCTCCTCATAGCCGTCCGGTGGAAATTTTTGGGGATGTATTTTGTGATGGCCCCACCTACGTGTGTTGGCCCTGCCTTCCATCAGTTTGGACCTGACTATAAAATGGGGCCACTTTAAATTCCCAGTCTGCCCCTGGAGACACCGCCAAAGTAACATTCAACTGAAAGTGACACAAGAAAATTACAACATACCACAAAGCTTACACCTCTTAACGAAACATGCAAGCTAGTTCTCTTTATAGAAAGCTGTCCTTTATCATTAGGGAGACCAAAAAATAATCATGGGTATTGAATGCCAGATGACACTTCTCTGTCTCTCCCTCTCATTGAATCTTGCCTGATTCACTTAACTCTTGACGGTTTTAAAGGGGTATTTAAGCCCTATAATGCTCCTGACAATGCCTGGGCCCTTCATATAGATTTTACTTACGTTGCTCCACGGAACCTGCATTGCTCCTGATGCCCACATGGCTGCTGCTGCATCTTCCCAAGCCTCCCTAGCATAGTGGGAGATGCAGCAGTGGACCTGTGGGCATCAGGAGCGACGCGGGTGCTGGGGATTGTGGGGAGGAATTATAGGGGTTGGATAACCCATTTAAAATTAGCAAAAGACTCCATTTGAAAATTGTTACATCTTTCAGTGGAGGGTGGAGCTCATTTTAAATTATGTTATGGAGTGCTATCTCTGATCCAGCTCTTAATTTTACACATTTCTAAGTAACCACAGAATAAATCTACATAAAAATGTCAAAGCTTTCCTTTATGAACTGTAAAACAAAATCAATGCCCCAAAAAAATTAAAAGTTAGTAAATCATGTGAGGACCCAGAAGAATTCTGAATGCTGTCATGTGTTTTTCTCAAGGGTAATTATTTATTAATTTGCGATCATTGTCTGTGTATATGCCAGTTACAATTATAAATCTTCTACACAGTTTCCATTCGCTTCAGTAACAATATAAACATCTGACAAGCCTGGTGATACTATACTGGTAAGTCAACAAAAGCTAAAAAAATTGAAATGAATGTTACGAATTGCATTCCAGGAGCTATTACATTACAAGGCTACCAAATATTCTACTGTCAGTATTGTTGTGTATGTTCTTAATCAGCTCCATGTATCACTTTGGTTGATAAGCACTCCACATATTTATTAGGAAATATTTTGAGATTAGAATTTCAATTAAAGATACATTCAATTTAGATGAATTATAACGATAATATGTGACCTTACCCTTTATGTGACTAATGTATATTGCTGAATATTGTATTGAATGCATACTGTATACAGTTAAATCATAGTAAAAATATTTTTCCAAAATTGAATAATTTAAACAAAATAGCTATGTAACGAGTGGAAACATTTAAGAAGTAACCACATTTTCCTGGCTTTAAGATATGGGGTTAGTATTCTGGTCAAAATTCTGAACTAGGAGGCTTTTATGAAACTCAAACTGGAGTTTAAATTATTTAGAATATTTTATTTTCTAAATGAAAGACTTATTTATATTGGCTGAGAAAAATAGGGTAGCATTTTTCTCAATCATCTAACTTAACCCATTCATTTCCAAATGTGTTTGGGCATCTTTTTAGGCTGATTTTGCACTGAAATTGTTTGGTCTGTGATTTCCATCAGTCATTGTTAGCCAAAATCAGGAGTGAAGGCTACACAGAGATAAGGTATAAAGGAAACTTTTGCACTTGCTTTGTGTTTTTGGAAAACACTGGCCAAACATTTACGGTAAAAGTAGACTTAACCTATGAATTTTAACATTTTTATTTGCACCATGCACATTTTCAGGTTTTGGAGCATTTGAATGTCCATTGGGATTACTTTTTTTGCCATGAGTTTCCCTTGCAACTCTCTAATGTGGAAGTAATGGCTTCTATAATGGGTAACACAGAGATGAATATGAGCACTAAGCTAGGGGTTCTCTCAGTGTAATGGCATGTGGGTGTGTACCTACTGCACCAACTTGTCAGTTTGGCTTCAGGTTAGACCTAAGTTTATTAGTCTGGAGATCCCTCTATAAAGGGATCTGGCCTTCACAGCAGGTCACCCACCAGGCGGTTACCCCTTGGAATACCTCTACTGTAGTTGGCAGGTAACCGACAGGGGTCAGAGACTCCTGTGTGAGACACTGTGGGGTCAAGAAATACTCATAGTCAAGAAGTGCAAGGGTTGCAGTTAGTTAACCCTCTCACCCTCTCTCGCAGACTAGTAAACTGTGTGTTAAGAAAGTTCTTACCACTTGCAATCTTCACAGAGAGTGGGTTAGGCCTACAGGGTTTTACCTGCGTGTGCACAAAGGGGATTTGTAAGAGTTACCCAGTCACTATCAGTGTGTAATCTAATGCTCTGGTACAAAATAGTTGCATAGAATAGTTTAGACACAATACGAATTACGCAGAACCTTTTATCTGCGATCAGTAGGCAGAGCAAAACTTAGGATCTGAAATATTTGCTACCATAGGACCCTAGTGTCTTCTGCCCAGCCTGATACTTGATTTGATTACATGTGTTTTTTTTTAATAGAAATTATAATAAGGGTATTTTTAAACATTTTTTGTTCAGGCAGTTGTTATTTTACTACTTAAAATGTGAACTCTGACATCTGACTTTAGGCTTACCGTCACTTACCTTTCTTTCTGCACAAGCAGTTGGGATTGTACAAGACTGTTCTTCCATTTTGTAATCTATTTTTAAAAAGGATCTGACACCACTCCTGACATGCCGGTTTTAATAGCTTCATGCATTCCCCATGTAATAACGAATCTGGAACATCTATTTTTATGACTCTATGTTGAGCCATTCCTTTATTATTTCTACCATAAATTATGAATGAATTGCTAGCAGTCTGCTGTAAGGGTACAGAGGGGTGTTACCAGCTGGGGGGTGTACCTGCACAGTCTGAACATGGCAGCACTTATTGGATAGAGTGAGTCTGTGCAGATACACACCTCCAACCTGTTACTACCCCTCTGTACCCTTACTGCAGACTGCTAGCAATTCACTCATAACTTCTGGTAGAAACAATAAAGGAATGGCAGAACATAGAGTCATAAGAATAGATGTTCCAGAATTGTTATTACATGGGAAATATATGAAGCGATTACAACTTACATGTCAGGAGCGGTGACAGGTCCTCTTTAAATATATCTAAATAAAAGTTATTGCTGGATTTAATGGATTCATTAAATAAAAAATTTCCAATGCCATTAATAGTGGTGGGGCAATAAAATATTCAGTTTCATTTATTCCATGGCATATCCTTTCCTTTTTTTCTCTATTTTAATTGTTTGTTTTTTTGTAGAATAATAATTCAATACTATATCAATGAAGAATGGGACTTCCATGAATTATTTTTACATTTTGACATTTTCTGAGACAAATTTTAAACCGCTCATTTCCACTTTCTTCTTCTTGATATATCTGGTTGGAGTCCTTATCAATTCTTTCATTATCACAGTCATATGTCTGGAAGTTCAGTTACATGAACCAATGTATCTTTTTATCTGTAATTTGTCCATTGTAGACATATTATTTACATCGGTCACGGTTCCAAAATTACTGCACATTTTATTGTCCGGAAATCACTTTGTCTCCGTCTCACAATGTTATTCTCAGTTGTACTTTTTCTCAGCTGTGGCGACTGCAGAAGGAATTCTTCTCTTCATTATGGCTTATGATCGATATGTCGCTATCTGCCTCCCCTTACATTATCATCGGATCCTGAGTCGGAGAAATTGCCTCCTGATAACTATTGGGATTTGGACTGCTGCTTTTTCAAACTCTTTACTCTTTGTCATATCAGCTTTGAACATGTCCTCCTGTCACTCCAACCTCATCCACCAGTTCTTCTGTGATGCTAAGTCACTAACAAAGATCTCTTGCACAACCACACAAATGTTTTCAGCGATAGCAGGCACTGAATTGTTGATATTCGCCTTTGTCCCTCTGATGTGCACTTGTATTTCTTATGTTCACATTTTCTCTGTCATCTTCAAGATGCAGTCAAGAGAAAGCAGAAGGAAAGCCTTTTCCACCTGCTCATCTCATGTTACGGTCATCACTTTTTACTATGGAACGTCTGTAGCAGGATATCTGATACCGCCTTATTCTATTGTTCTAGATTTAGCCTTCAGCATAGTCTATGCAACTATCACTCCCATGATAAATCCTTTTATATACAGTTTTCAAAATTCCAATGTAAAAACTGCTTCTATAGGGTTAATTAAGAAATACACTTTCTAAAGAAAACTTGTCACCATAAAGGGCAGTGCAATCTGCAGGAAGCATGTTGTAGAGCAGCAGATGAGCTGATTGGTTTCGTATATAGTTTTGTGGAAAAAGATTTAACAAAACTTTCAATTTTATACCTTTAAATCTCTGTTTTTTTATAAGCTCAATAGCTGAGTATCTCTGTATCCACACTTGTGGGGAAGGCTGTCAAGCACTAATAAGACCACCCACTTAGCTCTTGTGCTTAGAAATAGAAGAGATTTTAATGAAAAAAATTACAAGTTTTATGTAATCTTGTACCTCGAAACTACTTGTCAATCTGCAGAACTTCTTGTGATTCATAAGATTTTGCTTGTAGACTGCACTGCATTTCATGGTGCAGGTTCTCTTTAAAGAGCAACCACTAATCAAATTCATGAAGGCTAAAGTATTACATTTCACAGTCAAGAAATTTGCAAAAGTGTTCTCTTTATAAAATAATTAAACAAAACCATTGAATATTTACTAAACCATAAATCAGAACATTAAAAATATCTCTCTCCACCTTTTCACATAACCCTGGTTTTGGGAAAGTATGACCAATTAAATGCTGTACTAAAAAAGTATATGTGTTGGTCAGGAACATGAATGTTTTTTGCATGTATTCTACACAAAATGTCTGCCCATAACCACATTTGTTACAGTTTTGTCGAGTTTGGATTAAACAAACCAAGTTTGAATTTTTTTACCTGTGATGTTTTTGAAATGGTATTGCTAGCCACAAATAAAATGCACATATCTTTACAGTTGGTGAGGATGGATGCAAGGAGTCTAAATGTTCCACTATATAAAGCAATTTAAGCACCATGAAGGAGTTTGTTAAGGACTTGGTTGAGGCAAACTTGCAACAATGTCAAGCAACTGCTGCGCCACAGGAAACCGAATGTTAGTCTGGGAGATGGAGGTCAGTGCATTGAATTGAGCTTACAGGGTTAAATAGAAAAGGTTATATGCAGATAATAATAAGCTAAAAAAACAAGGTCAAAAAGTCACTTTATGTGTGTGATAGCACCCCCCCCCTCCCCACAGTTTCCTCTTTAGCAGAGGTATCAGTCTGAGTCTCAGGAAGTGCAGGGCAGAGGAGAGAGGAATGGAAACATACGTACGGTCTTATGATCTATATCTTATAACTGTCATGTTCTTCATGTGATGGTCTTTTTTGGTTTGAAACCTATATATTGTAAGCTTGTCTTTGAATAAAGGAGAGAAATCTGATTCAGCTACTTCCAATGTCTGTGTCCAACAATTATAGGATAAGGGGATATTTACCTAACATTAGCTATAACTTGTTGCTTTCCTTATGTGATATAACTAGTTGCTGTGACTATTATGGCTCACCCCGAACAAATGAAGTATATTGCTCCTGGGATTTTAAATGTGAGGAAGGCTAGGCAGCATGCCTTACAGAAGGTGACACATGATGGTGACATACAGTAGAAGCCTGTGTTGGAAAGAAATGTCTTAATAGATGTAAGTTCATGCACCTTAGGTCCCAAGTATAACCACAGGGAGTAGAATGCCAGGGACTATGCAAAGAAAACAGTAGAGTTCATTTGGGTTATGTAGTTGTTATGTGTGCCCAAAGATCCCAAAATTGGAGTCATTGGGTAACAAACCCGTTAGGTTTCATACGTAAGATCTCATACACCTTATGAGGATTCATGACTGGAACAATATAGAAAGAAAGACTCCTCCTTACAGCTCCTCCTCCTTACATTATATAGAGGCTGTACTTGGTATCGTAGCTCAGCCTCATTCACTTGAGTTGTTCCTAGGCCATCTAACTGATGTATGGGGATGTCACTGACCTAGAAAGAGGCCTACGTGCTCACAGAGTGCCGAAGCCTCTTCATACAGATGATCACCAGAGGTCTCAGGTGTCAGACCCCCGAATATCTGATATTGATGACTTATACTGAGGATAGAGCAAAGAAGGACTGGCACTCGCTTTCTTGACGATATGAGGAGACTTTTATTCAAAGCATAATTGCATCAATCAGTGACTAGTTTTGACTCAAGCCTGACCTTTTTTAACACTGCAATACTTCACTACAACGCTTCTTCCGTAATATATGGTTGAAAGCCCATTTTGCAAATCCTGAAAAAATGCCACACTTGGATGACGTTGGTCCCATAGACAATTTGACAAGTTTAACCTAAAGCTTAAAAGTAATTTTACTCCACCCAAATCATACTATGCAATTGAGGCATTTATAAACTGGGTCCAGAAGGATGTTACCAACTTGCTCTAGGACTTTAAACAGGGACACCTTTACCTACATAAATCACAATCTATCCATGTTGGAAAAGGCTGCACTTGGCCAACTTATGTCAGAGGACACTTTGATTTTTAAACCTGCTGACAAAGGGGGGAGCACTGGTGATTTTGGATAGATCAGACTTAATGAAATTTTGGGACAATTGTCAAACACTGACACATGTGGCATATTTTTTTTATGTGTTCCATACATACTTAATAATTAACATTATTATTTCATTTCCCTGCTTTTTTTATTTTATTTTTTCAAATATTTTATTGAGCATAAAGTAATTGTACATACAGACATCGGAGGTGTAAAAATAGCCCTTCAAGAAAAATTAGTATAATAGTATTTTCAGAGAGCGGAGGTACAGAACGATAACAATCCTCCTTTAAGAATCATCAAAGCAGGAACATATTAACAAGGTCATTGATGAATCTATGGTCTTGTGGTGTATCATATTCAGGTAAATTCTGGAGTGGGGCAATTTCAAGAGTGTACAGGAGAGACATTAGATAACCTTCAGATTAGTTACACAGATGTGAAGTATTGGGGCATCAGAAATCAAAACCTCTATGAGCTTTGCAATCGTGCCAAATTCTTGTAAAATTTCCCTTTTTTTTAAACCCTCCTTTTTAAAACACCGCTCACACAGTCTTTCCAGCATGTGCAAGGTGGAGTTCCAGCTTGTGGGCACGTTGCATATGAGGCGGTGAGCGGGAAGGCCAAAGTTACGCTTTAGCGCAGACAGGCGAGCAACAGCAGGGTGAGAACTCCGCAGCAGCTCTGACATTGCGGGTTAATTTTTCAGGAACCTCTGCACCAATAAATTCAGCACATGCGCCAGGCAAAGGGTGTGCGTCAAACTGGCGAGCACCAGAGCTGCTACGAGATTTTGCCCGTTATCGCACACCACAAGCCCGGGCTTGAGGCTCAGTGGCACCAACCACTCATCGGTCTGTTATTCCATGCCCATCCACAGCTCTTGCGTGGTCTTGGATTTTTCCCCCAAACAGATGAGTTTCAAAACAGCCTGCTGTCGTTTCCCCCTGGCTGTGCAGAAGTTGGTGGTGAAAGTGTTACGCTGACTGGATGAGCAGGAGGTAGAGAAGGAAGCGGAGAATGAGGCAACAGGAGGCAAACGAGAAATGTTCTGCAATTCTTGGAGGCGGTAGGACATGCGCCAAACTGCTATCCTCCTCAGGCCCAGCCGCCACTGCATTTACCCAGTGTGCAGGGAGATATGACGTCCCTGCTAGTGCTTACTGGTCCATGTATCAGTAGTTATGTGGACCTTGCAACAAATGGCGTTGCGCAGTGCTCATCTAATTTTGTCTGCCATTTGATTGTGCAGGGCAGGGATGGCTCACCTGAAAAAGTAGTTGCGGCTGGGAACCACGTACTGTGGGACAACCACTGCCATAAGGTTTTTAAAAGTCTCTGTCTCCACCAGACGGAATGACAGCATTTCAACGGCCAGGAATTTTTAAAGGCTGGCATTCAGGGTCAGGGACAGCTGAACGCTTTCATGGGACAGTGGGGACATGCTGGGTGACAGTGGTGGAGGTGGTGGTGTTTCTGCCACATCCTCTGTTTGCGTGGTGGCAGGTGCCACTGTCACTCCAGAGGGGAAGGAAGAGGCCGAGACTGCAGCAGAAGAGGGAGCAAGAGAGATCTTTTGTGGTTTTAACTATATTAATTGCCTGTCACATATGCAGTGCACATGTATCTCATACCAAAAATTGGCATATGTCACCGGCTAAACTAACAGACGGGTTAACTATATTAATTTCCCTGTCACGTATGCAGTGCAGGTGTACCTTACACCAAAAATTGGAACATGTCACCCACCGAACTAACAGACAAATTAACTATATTAATTTCCCTGTCACGTATGCAGTGCACATGTATCTCACACCAAAAATGGGTATATGTCACCGGCCAAACTAACATTAAGATTAACTATTATATTTTTGTGTCATGGGGTATAAAAATGGTGCATTTCACTCATGAAAAATCACTATAGGTCACCCACAGAATTAACAGCCAGGTTAATTATTATGTTATTTTGTCAGGGGTGCAATGTTGCTGTATTGCACCCACAAAAAATCATTATAGATCACCCAAAAAACAAATAGCCAGATTCCTAACTCTCTCCCTCGCTTCAGCTGCCTGCTTCCTGTCCCTGCACTACTCAGAGCTGATGGGCGCTGCTACACATAATCCAGCTTGTATAAAGGCCGGGTCCCATGATGCACTGGCCAGTCACAGCCATGCCATTACTAGTGTACAAGTGCCAACAGCTTAAAAGCTTGTTGATTGGCTCCCCTGCAGCCTTTGAAGAGCTTTATTAAATGCCCGAACACCGAACTCGAACCCAAACCTTTCCGGCAAAGTTCGGGTTTGGGTCCGGGTACCCGAACTCGGAAAATTCGGTACGGACCCGGGTTTGCTCAATACTAGTTATTAGTTATGTGCTAGTCTTTTAGATTCTGTTTTAGTCTTTTGTGTTTTCTGTTTATCCTGGGATCTTGGAGTTTTATATCTTGCTGTTTTTGGGATGTCTGTTGCTGTGCTGCTGTATTGTTCTGGCTGAAATCCTAGATTGCAATCAGATTACAATAGGTCAATATTGTTCCATTCCTGTTCACTCATTTATGTCATTCATCCTCTGAATGCTGTAACGTACATCTGCTGTCAGCTTTGTTTCTGAATCATCTCATCCTTCTGTGACCGTAAGTATTTGGTTCCTGTCATCTACTGTTTAGTTGATTTAAGTGTCTTTTTTCTGGCGGTATTGATATGTGCTTAGTTTACGTGGTGTTTGAAATCATAGGTTTATTGTGCAATTCAGCAATACAGAAAGTCCTTGGATATCTGAGTATCACGAGCCACAGTTAGAATGTGGCTTATTACTAGTGCCTATAAAAGGCTACAGTAAATTTGGAATAGAGTCAGAGACACAGAAAACCTTTATGTGGAAAGTCTGACAAGGTAAAAGGAAAAAACCAAGCTTACTATATGGCTTTGTCATGTATAAGTATGGCTTTGTTGTGTGGGAGAAAACTCACTACAACGTGTGGAGAATCAAGATGAGTGACGTTTTCAAAAATTCGATTTGCAGCTTTGACAAATTTTCCCAAGAATTAATTAATCACAAAGAAAGTCAGGTCTATCCCGGCCTGCTGTTAAGCTTTAGGGAGAATGCATCCTGGTGCATTGCAGCAACATGCATAGCTATTCTTTTCTGGCAGCAAAAAAGTTACTGTGCGACACTAAGCTCGCCCTCGCTGAAAAGCGAAACAGAGCCAGGAGCATGCATTACTTCCCGAGCAGAAGGATCAGCAAAAGAAAGAGACTGATGCAGGAAGAGTTTGTTCCTGGGCCATGCCAATTAATGTGGTGTCAAAGGAACCCACCGATTCCTAGATATGTGTATCTGTTGTCATGTGAGATGATATTAAAGAGCGAGTCAACCATCCAGTACAGTTGGATTGTTGGTCAAACACAATTAGTTATCTTTTTCTTGCCATTCTTTACTTAATTATTTAATCATCAAGTTTAGTTTGGCTGTATCTGTATATATAAGACTGCCTGTTGACACTGAGTCTGATGCACAGTAAGTCTATGTATAACAGAACAGGTTGAGTATTCATGGTGCAGTAGTTGACCAAGATTTTCGGCCTTATGTACTAAGATGCACAAGACAATTACACTGTCCCTGCAGTCTCCCTATGCTCTCCCTATCCTCTTCCTACAGTGTCTAAAAGCCCTCCTTATAATCCCCCTATGCTGTCTCTGCACTCTCCCTGCACTCTCCTTATCCAATATTTTACAATTAAAAGCTTTCCATAATACTGTCCCTAGTGCTTGCCATATCTCTCCACATGTTCAGTTCACAGTGAAGTGGCGGCGACCACGCGAGATCAGGCTTTAATAGGGCTATGACAAAAGAGGGCTATCTGCTGATTGGCTTGCTGCAAGGCATTATGGGTCATATCACATTCCAGAGCTTTTTACTTTTACTTTGAAACATGTGTAACCGCCATTTTAGGAATAACATTGATTTGTTACCATGAGGCGCAAGGAAATTCGGATTTGTAGCAAATCAAATTTTTACTGAAATTCGCATCAAAGTCAATTTGTTTAACTTTGATTTACTCAACACAAGTGGAGAACATACAAACTCCATGCAGATCTTGTCTTTGGTCAGATTCTAACCTAGGAGTCAGAGCTTCAAGACACTAATGGAAACCATTGAGCCATTATGCTTTCACTGTTTGGTCTTAGCCAGTAAACATAAGTTCAGACTTAAACACCAATGATATCTCTGAAGTGTCAGTGCCAACAGCAAATATCACTCACAGATATTGACAATTGGTGGAAGATGCGGTCATGTCTGCAAGGGATCAGCATAACATCTTGATAATTTTGAAGTCAGCAAATTGTTTACTTAATGCCCTGGGTAAAGCCTGCTGCCACCCTTTATAGCCAGTTAAGTGGTTACGTTGAATTTGACATTATTTTTTTAGTTGCCCTAAGGGCAATGTTAACTAGTGACCCACTTAACCAACCTTGGTTTACTTTCTTGAGTTGACCCAACAGTTTTGATAAAATGCTGCATTGAACAGCTCCAGATCTGGAGCTATTGAATACAAAACTAGAGATGATGAATCCTTATATTCTCCTACCAACCCCTCTCCTCTGACTCACATACGTTTTGCTATTGCAATTGAGACCTCATAATTATCAGGACTGGGTACTGAACAACCATAGTTCTGAAGCCTTACAATGCATGTGTCAAGTCTCACCTAGTGAAAAGGATCCACTAAGCCACTGGTCCAAATGTGCAGGTCTTAAGCTGCAGTAGGGAGAAAGTGTTGGTCTGCGGCATACAAACTATTCCTGCTGATTTAAATCTTGTGCCAGACATGGAATCTTAAGGACACAAATTGTATCAGTCAACCCAGTTCAAATCTATATAGCTACTGAGGACTACCTCCAAGATATCCCAGCAATACAAAAACACAATCACTACCCAGGTGGCTCAGATCAGTCTCCGTCTGGTAAGAGTATTCCATATTTTGGAGCAGTGTAGAAAAGTAAAGAGAGAAGGGAAAGGGATTTAATGGATTCTCATTAGCAATATACTGGTGGTGATGCTAAGTATACAAGAAGCTATAAAACACGGAATGAGGAAACTAGGGATATTTTATAATTGGAAATTACATGGAACATATTGCAGGCATTGCCCTCTTACCTCAGAGCCCACAGAGTGTGATACAAGATGGCTTTTATGATGCTCGTGAGACTGAGCTTTAAGTGTGCAATGTTATCAGTGAAGACTGCCTTGCCAAGGCCTTGCTCGACTTGGGTAGCCTTGTAACATACACCTGAAACAAAACAGTTTAGTTTGTATGCATGTAGATACCATTTATTATACCATAGCAACCATGAAAATAAAAATTGTGTTTTGATTAGAGATGAGCGAATTTTTTTAAAGATTCGATTCCCAGCTTTGCCGAATTTTTTGGGAAAAATTTGTTTTGAACCGAATATATTAGCTGTGAATTACGTTCAAAAATGGCTATTTCCTCGCTGCTCATAGCCCTTATCGTGGAGTAGAACACTGTGCCTTGCAGTAACACGCATAGGGAGTCTGCTTTGGTAGTGAAATAATACTGTGAGTCCATATGACATGCAGATGACAGGTGTCGCTGGTAGAATCACTGCACTTCACTTATTTGGGCAGTCATGGGGCCAAAACTGACCAAATAACTCAAGTATAAACTCAGCCTTACAGGTCAATGTTAGTATCAAGAAGAAGTGCACTCCTTTTACACCATCGTCAGCTGATTCCACATAGCTATAAAAAGAATCTGTTCTAATAAATGCTTATAAAAGTAGATCCCCCGACAGAGTGGAGAGGGTCTCAGCAGTAAGTTTGTGTTGACATCACTGAATATTCTGCCCTTCCTCTGATCTTCAGAACAATAACCCCCCAAAAACGGATCCTGTCTGTTGAGAATTTGCCTTAACTCGGTCACCATTTGGTCAGTAATCCATCATCACTATTGCTAATGCCAAAAAAAACAGGAGTGGATCCAAAACAGAGATGAATATTTGCATGTCTTCTGTGATTTATGCCCACTCCTGCTTTTGGCTACCAAATCCCAAGCCAATTCTAATGGACCATACAGGCCTTAGAACTGCTACACAGAGAGGATCCATTGTGCGTCTTATTTTTCCTTCCTTCTCACAGATCAGAAAAAGGGTCAAATAAAAGATGATGTTAGCCAAGCCAAAAAGGCAAAATAGTGGCCCAGTCATGAAGTGGGGAGGGTGGGAACAGCATGAGAAGTCCATAGAGTGGCCCTATGACAGTGGTGAGGCGGAAGCAGCATCAGGAGGTCACAGAGTGGCACAATGACAGAGTCTGGAGGTGGCGGCAGCATGAGCAGGCCACAGAGTGGCACGACAATTAAAGATTGCAGAATTGGCAGCAGTATCATGAGGCCACAAAGTGGCATGACGACAGACTGTGGAGGTGCCAGCAGCATGAGGAGGCCACAGAGTGGCACAATGACAAAGTCTGGAGGTGCCAGCAGCATCAAGAGACCACAGAGTGGCATAATGACAGAGTCTGTAGGTAGCATCAGCATCAGGAGACCACAGAGTGGCACAATGACAGAGTCTGGAGGTGGGAGCAGCATCAGGAGGTCACAGAGTGAAACAATGACAGAGTGTGGAGGTGGCGGCAGCAGCAGCATCAGGAGGAGGCCACAGAGAGGCACGACGACAGAGTGTGAAGGTGGGTGGCAATAACAGTACCCGCTGATGATGGTGGGTGTAAGAAGGAGCACTCGCATCAGATGTGTGGCATCAGGCTGGTGGCAGCATCAGAATAGTAGCTGAGGCAGGTAGCCAGAAGAAACTGGTCTCTTTTTGTCAAGGTTTGGGTGAGGCAGCATGGATGATCTAATCTGATGCATCAGGCATTGGTGGGTGAAAATCCTGGTTGATCCAGGCCTGATTCATGATTGACAAAGGTCAGTCTCTCCACATTTTGGGTGGACAGGCAAGTTCTTCTTGGGGTAACTATGGCTCCCGCTGCACTAAACACCCGCTCTGATGCCCCACTACTGGCCGGGCAGGACAGCTTTTCCAGGGCAAACTCTGCTAGTTGCGGCCACAAATCCAGTTTGGCTGCCCAGTAGTCCAGTGGATCTTCAATGTGTAGTGGCAGGGTGCTGTTCAAGTATGCCACCACCTGCTGGTTCAGGTCCTGCTCCAGGTCTAGCTGCTGCTGTTGGTGAGTTCTTTCTTTACTATGCGGGTGAAGAAAGCTGCTCATCAGCGACTCTAGACTCAGGCTGCTGCTGATAGAGCTGGTACTGCTCCTGCCACCCCACCCCACCCCACCCCACCCCTCCCCAGCAGTCATGGCAGTGAAACGTGAGGGCAGAGGGTCCCTCCGGGCAGACCTGCGAGAGAATGGACGATGGCGCAGATAGGCAGCGGCCAACTGACTACATAGGATGTCTCTAGAGTAGTTCAGTTTTTCCTCCCTCTCAGCGGGTGTAAAAAAGGTCCCCATTTTGGATTGGTAGAAAGGGTCCAACAAGGTGGGAGAGCCAGAAGTCATCCCTCGGCCTAATGGTGACAATTTGGCTGTCTCTACGCAAGCAAGTGAGCATGCATTGGGCCATTTGTGCAAGTGACTCGGAGGGACTCCCTGCCTCCATCTCCACTGCATACTGCTACGGTGGCCCTGTAGCTCCTCTGGCTGCTCCTGCTTCTCCTGCTCCTGCAATCCTGTCACCTGTGTAGAAAAAACTCCCGTTTCTCTACATATTGCTTGTGCTCCAATGTCCTCCTCCTCCTCCAGCACTTTCTGTTCTACATGTGTGTGCAGGGCTGGTACTGCCTTTTTGGCAAAAAAATTACAGCTTGGGTCTTTCCACCTCGGTTTGGCACAAGCCATCAGTTCTCTGAAAGGTGCAGAGTCCACCACTTGGAAAGGGAGGGACTGCAGCACCAGCAACTTTCACTGGAGCACATTCAGCTTCTGCGCCATTGGAATGGTGCACGCATGCTGTTATCTCTTGGCAATCGCTTCGTTGGTCGATTGCTGACAGAATGACTGACGAGGAGTAGGAGGAGGAGCAGGAGCATCAGGACTAGCAGATGATGGGAAGGACAGACAGCTCCCTTGAACTGAGGTGGTGAAGCCTTGACTGCCTGAAACTGGGTGCATGCCACTGAGTGATGCAGCGGTTGCTGCGGCAGGCTGGACCACCACATCGGAGCCTCCTCCTCTGGCGGCTTAACAAAAAACTGATTTTACCCCCAACTCTCCGCACTGACTGACTGCTACTGCTGCTGCCTCTGCACCACTACGTCCCGGGCAGGTAGGCTCCTGCGAAGCAGGTGGTCTACCCTGGGCACGTTTCACTCCCAATCTCCCACTGCTCCCACCCTGCTGACTCCCGGCCACGCTAGCGACTTACTGGCTCTGCAGCTTGCTCATGGGCAAGCTGCCACCCTCTTCTCTCGATGATGATGAAGCCCCTTCATCACCCGGCTCCCAAGGGTGATCAGCTACATCATCATCATCGAGTACTGTCTGCACATCACTGATGTCCTCCTCAACCGTCTCTGGGTCAGAAGCCTGACCACTTGCAACACCAGCTCCCACGTCACTTTTCTCATCACTACTTGCCCGCCTAGTGGAGAAAGCGGATGATGTCTCCTCCAGATCTTGGCTGGGCAGTAGCTGCTGACTGTCCTCTAGTAGCTCATCCTCACTGAAAAGTGGAGCCGAGCTCATAGCATGTAATATTTCTCTGGCTAAGGGAACAGAAAAGGACAGAGGCAGGTTGAGGACAGGTGAAGCCACAGGGTTAGGGTACAACTAAGCATCGTGTCATAGGAACCCACCGATTCTTGTCTGGGGGTGTCTGATGTCACTTGGGACCAAGTGGATGACCGAGTCAACCATTCAAGAACAGCTGGGTTGCTGATCAAGACATGACCACTAGATGACACCGGGAGCTCAGGCCTCTCACTGCGGCGAATATATTTTTATTTTGTCACTAATACACGCCATACAGGGCTTCCAAATATATCACTGCACCGCTGAGCAGCAAAGATATTTTTTTCTTTTTTCATTAATACGCGGAAAAAATGGCTTTAGAACAGATAACTGCACCGCAGAGTGGAAAATATATGTATATGTATAATTTTCGCCCTTCACAACACAACGGCTAATAAGCCCTTTTTTCCCACTAATACAAGCCAAAAAATGCTTTATAACATATAACTGCACCTCACAAGGGCAGATCAAATGTAGAAATATTTCCTTGTAATAAACACTGTTAATGCCTGAATCAAACAGCACTTGCACCCTAATAAAACAGGTTTGCTGGAATTACAGAGCTGTATAATGGCAATTTGGAGCCCCAGTCAGTACAGCAATCTGTAATCAGATTGTTCCTATTACCCAGGCTGTCACCTCCCCGACTGAGCACTGTTCAACAGAAATGCTGGTGGAATGATTCCTCTCTATCCTTTCCCTACACCTTGAGCAATCTTTCCCTGCACTTGTAAATCTTTTTTTTTTTCACCACAATCAAGTCTTTCCTATCACTGTCCCTAGCGCCTGTAGACACATCGCTCCCTGAACTAAGCCTGCTGGTGAATGGCAGAATCTAAGATGGCCACCATATTTATAGGGCTGTGACATCACAGGGCCGGCTGGTTGCTAATTGGCTGCATGTATGGCATTATGGGTGATCCCGCCTGCCCAGAGTTCCTTGCTCCATGTCCTCACTTGTGCAGCAGCCATTTTAGGAAAAAATGTGATTCGTTACCACAAAGCGCGAGGAAATTCACATTTGGTGCAAATCAAATTTTTCCTGCATTTCAGATCGAATTCCACTTTGTCAGCTTCGATTCTCTGATCTCTAGTTTTGATCTCTAAAATATGAAATTATCGTTGTAAAAAGATGCCACACAATATGATATTAGGTATGACAATATGATATTTCCTCTTGCTTTGGGAGTTATGGTGGAAATGAAAATCATTTGAAAAGAACACAGTAACTACTAGGGAAACCAGGACATCCCCTGTAAATGGTAAACATTGTGATTTATAAAATGAAATTTATGAGAAGTGTCACAACTTTCCATTACCACAGGAACCAGACACCGACACACTATTTACACAATTTGCTATCTCCTTTATCAAGTTATGACAACTAACAAGTACTAGTATCTACATAGTTCTAGTTCTTGATGTGGTTCCTGGGGAACACTTAGTGACTGACAAGACCCTAGGAGAATTATTTTGGCCAGAAACTTCTGATTCTTCAGGGTTCAGTAGTAATTTGATTAAAGCAGGCATGGGAGCCTTCACAAGGCTTCTGGCTGCCATAGCCACCAAAAGTCTCATGAAATCTCATCTTTGAGGCTTTTGATTATCAGGAGCAGCTCTCTCCTGGCAAATTAATGGTGAACATTAACCACAGCAACTGAGGGGTTAAATTGCTGTAATTGGAGTTACCTCCAATCAAGGAGACTGGTAGGGATCTATAGTGTAAAACAGCTGGTACCCATTGGCTATGGCAAATGCTCAGCTCTTGAGGTGGTGTACACTTTAAAGATCAGACTTAAGGGGTTAATGAATACATTTGATTTAATATAAAGTGTTTACAAGAAACCATAGAAGTTATACAAGTCAATTTTGAAAATATTTTCTATGGAGAATTTAAAAAAAATTAGAGGAAAAAACTTTGTAAATTGTGTCAGGTCTTAAGAGATATGATAATTATTAATAATTTTTATTTCCTCATGGGTAATTCTAAATCTCTGATCATTGCCCATTATTGTCTCAGCACATTATAAATATCCTACTCAGCTCCCGCTCACTTCCAGTAAAGATCTTTACATTAAGATAAGCCTCCTGTTACTATACTGGTAAGTCCCTTAGACAAAAATGTAACTGACGTTCTGTGGTGCAGTGATATATTCGGAAGCCCTGTTTGCAGTGTATTAGTGGCGAAATAAAAATATATTCGTCTTCCAGCATTGCATATATCTGTTGAAAATCAGTACCAGCTCTATCAGCAGCAGCCTGAGTCTAGAGTCACTGATGAGCAGCTTTATTCACCCGCATAGTGAAGAAAGTACTAACCAGCAGCAGCAACAGGTAGACCTGGAGCAGGACCTGAACCAACAGGTGGTGGCACATTTGGACAGCACCCTGCCACCCCACATTGAAGATCCGTTGGACTACTAGACAGCCAAACTGGATTTGTGGCCGCAACTATTAGAGTTTGCCCTGGAAAAGCTGTCCTGCCCGGCCAGTAGTGTGGCATCAGAGCGGGTGTTTAGTGCGGCGGGGGCCGTAGTTACCCCAAGAAGAACTCGCCTGTCCACCCAAAATGTGGAGAGACTGACCTTTGTCAAGATGAATCAGGTCTGGATCAGCCAGGATTTCCAGCCTCCAATGCCTGATGCATCAGATTAGATCATCCATGCTGCCTCACCCAAATCGTGACAAAAAGAGACTGGTTTCTTCTGGCTACCTGCCTCAGCTACTCTTCTGACGCCACTATTTTTCCTTTTTGTTTTGGCTGGCATCATCTTTTATTTGACCTTTTTTCTGATCTGTTTTTTGGGTGGTTATTGTTCTGACGGATCAGAGGAAGGGCAAAATATTCAGTGATGCCAACACAAACTTACTGCTAACACCCTCTCCACTCTGTCTTATATAGGGCTCTACTTATATAAGCATTTAATAAAACAGATCCTGTTTACATCTATGTGGAATCAGCTGACGACGGTGTAAAAGGAGTGCGCTTCTTCTTGACACTAACATCAACCTGTAAGGCTGAGTTCATACTTGAGTTATTTGGTCAGTTTTGGCCCCGTGACTGCCCAAATAAGTGAAGTGTGCAATGATTCTAACAGCGACGCCTGTCATACGGACTAACAGTATTATTTCACTACCAAAGCAGTCTCCCTATGCTTGTTACTGCAAGGCACAGTGTTGTACACCACTATAAGGGCTCTGAGCAGCCAGGAAATAGTCAGTTTTTTAATGTAATTCGGCGTGAATATATTAGGATCGAAACAAATTTTTCCTAAAAAATTTGACAAAACAGCGAATCTGATTTTTGAAAAATTCGCTCTTCTCTAGTTACCACGAATCGGGAGAAAATTCGGATTCAGGGCAAATTGAATTTTTCCTGAAATTCGGATCGAATTCCACTTCGTCAGCTTCGATTCGCTCATCTCTAGCTATTACATTACACTGGAGAGATAATTCATTCCTAGGAGACTAAACTATTGTGTCTAGAAATCCACAGAAAAAAGCACTGCACTGATGGTATTAAACAGACAACACACAGTAAAGGCAATGCTTAAATTCTTGAGCTGGTTAGGTGCACCAGCACTACAATATTTAGTTTGTGGAGAGTTACTCATGGTGTAATCATGGATGAAAACTCCCAAAGTTGTGAGCAGGCATCAACCTGGAAGTATATCCTGGTAGCCAACTGATTTGTAAAAAAGTCAATTAAAAAATAAAGTTATTGTCAGGAACTTATCCAGCCAGGTTCCTGTGCACTGGAGGTTTGCCATGTTGAACATCTAGTTGTGTGATTATGTCTGGCGCATTCTGTGCTTTTGTTTCTGCTAGTTCTTTATAGTCAGAATAGTGCTTTATTTCAGTTGGACTTCTGTGTATTGACTTTGGCTTTTCTCTGGATTAACCCCTTTATTAATGATTAGACTTGTACACTTTCTACTGGCTTTCATTTCTTAGCTTGATTCTTATTTAACCTCTTGTCTGCTGTTTTTGCTTCTATTGACTTCCCTGTGGATTGTTTAACTTTTGTGCTACTCTTTGTCATATCTGCTACCTGTGAGCTTGCATCTGTCTCTTGCTACCATAGTCCAGAGATGTAATCTGGGTCCCTAGCAGGTAATCTACCAGGCCTCATGTCAGGCTCTGGTAAACACCTATGGTATAGCCTTAGATCTACTAACTGAAGTGGTGAAGAAAGATAGGCAGCACATTTAGAGTTCTGTCGCAGATGGTGACCCTATATTCTTCCTCACCTTTGTTTCCTAATAGTTTCTGAAGATATTTGGAGAGAGGCTACAAGAGCTCTGAAGAATTGGAGCTTTATTCAAAAGATGCTGCTTGTCTCAACCTCATGCCAAATCTTTATCGGCACAAGGTTGAAATCCATTATATTTAATGAATAAATAATCCAAGTCTTCAGCTCCTAAAGCACAACAATGCATCTTTTCTGGTGATATATAGTAGCACTCAAAGTAAGACATTTTTTTTCCAGTGAATTTTTGGCAACAGAGAACAACATAGTCCTGACAATGGCACCAGAAGAACGTAACACTATCAGAGAGGAAACATAACTGCACATAAAAGGATGTACATTAGACAAAAATGTCAGTTTTTTTTAATTAACTTGTGTCTGATTGTCCAAAAATAATACATTTATTTTACTTTTTAACCTTATTTATTGCAATAATATGTCAGAACTTTTTGTGTCTCAACAGCAATTCATAATATGTCCCAATTGATAATTTTAAATATCTAATAATAACACAAAACATACTTTTTCATGACACCAACAAATTACTTTTTAGGGTATATTTTAAAATCTAAATGTATCCCTAAAAGGGTTGTTTCACTTCAGCATAATAGCATTTATTATGTAGAGTAAGTTAATGGAAGCAACTTACTAAAGGATTGTGATTGTCCAACCCCTTTAATACAAGATACAATATAGTTTGATGACCCTAAATAGAGTTTAAAAAGTAATAACAAGGTGCTGCTACTCGGAAATTAGGACAATTGTAGCACTTTCGCTCATTTACTTTACTATCAAGATAATTAAGGATTATTTTTCATGTTATAGATTTAGGTCTGTATTAGATATCTGAAAATTTCTTGAAATTCATTTTGTGTCCAATTCTGCAAATTCTTTAAAATTTTTGATTTGGGTCCGAATCAATTTTACACAATTAAATATGCTTGAATTGCCCTGGAAATTTGTATATATACATTATCTGGTCTCCTATTCTCTCCCTCTCTGGTTCGCCCAAAATAAATCACAAGAATTCTTGGTTGGTTAGAATCCAATTTTTGGTGGAAATTTGGGGCAAATTAAAAATCAGTAGAATCAATTTGCTCATCTCTAGTCTCTATGGAAACATGTATATAATCACCATTTAAAATAGATTAGGTATCACATGTATCACGACTGGCATGCCAATCACAGACGTGTGACGCAAAGGGAGGGAAAAGGGAAGGCCCTGTCCAAAGGAGAGGGAAAGGTGGTGACCCCTAACTCGCCTAGAAGCTGGCACCTGACTTCCCTGGCGCCCCTAGACGGGTTTTTCACCTGTACGCCAATCACGTGCCTAAACCCTGGCTTTGCTTAAGATGAGCCCTAAGTAAGGAATAGGGCGGTGGGAGCACTATTCCTCACCACTAACACTAAAGGAAAACACCAGGGAGAGGACAGACAATACAGACAAAACACATAAGCCCAGGTGGGCGACAACAGCGGACAACAAAAGCCCAACAGGGATCCAGAGGGTAATGCTCTGGTATGACAACCCGGAACAACAGCTACACAGCTCCAGTGGGTCAGTATTGAAGTCCAGGCAGGAAGCTCTATATCTGGCAAGGAGGTTGGGAGTGATGGAGAAGAAACAGCTGAGGAGAAGAAGCTACGGATCCCTGAGTGAGACAAAAAGGATTGCGAGGCAAACACAGAAAACTACCATTAAGTAACAGCATGATCTTTAGACATAGAGCGCGCAGCCACCCGCTGCGACTTCCTGACCCTGGGTATAACGGAGTCAGACGTGGCTCCTGACACCCTCGTGACAACATGATCACTTTCTCATTTTTTTCTCTATTTTAGTATATACTTAAAATATTATGTCTGAAATCTATTAAACATTTTTTTTTCTCCTAGAATATTAAGAAACACTAATGAAGAATGAGACTTATGTTCAATATTTTTACATTTTGCCATTTTCTGGAGAGACACGGAATAAACATGTCATTTCCACTTTCTTCTTCTTGATATATTTGGCTGGAATACTTATTAATTCCTCCATTATCACAGTCATATATCTGGAAGTTCAGTTACATGAACCAATGTATTTCTTTATCTGTAATTTATCCATTTTAGACATATTTTGTACATCAATCACAGTTCCTAAATTACTGTATGTGTTATTGTCTGGAAATCATGTTATTTCCTTCACACAATGTTATTTTCAATGGTACTTTTTTTCAACAGTGGCAGCTGCAGAAGCACTTCTTCTCTTCATTATGGCTTATGACCGATATGTCGCTATCTGCCTCCCCTTACATTATCATCGTGTCCTGAGTTGGAGAAATTGCTTCCTGGCGACTATTGGGATTTGGCTAGCTGCCTTATCAAACTCTTTAATGCTTACAGTATCAGCTTTGTACTTGTCCTCCTGTCACTCTAATGTCATCCACCAGATCTTCTGTGATGCTAAATCACTAACAAAGACTACTTGCATGACCACACAAATGTTTTACATAGTAGTAGGCATAGAGATTTTGATATTTGCCTTTCTCCCATTTATGTGCACTTGTATTTCTTATGGTAACATTTTCTTTGTCATCTTCAATATGAAGACAAAAGAAAGCAGAAAAAAGGCCTTCTCCACCTGCTCATCCCATGTTACTGTTATGTCTATTTACTATGGGGCATTTGTAACAGGGTATTTGATACCTTCTTATTCTTATATTCTAGACTTAGCCTTCGATTTAGTGTATGCAACTATCACCCCCATGATAAATCCTATGATATACAGCCTACAGAATTCCAACATTAAAACTGCGTTGCTGGGGGTCATAAAGAATAAGGAAAAGGTATTGAAACACAAAGACTGGCATTTTAAAAAGATTTCTGTTAACAACTTTGGTGCATCTTCTGGCCATTGGTGTACCAGAAAATGAAATCTATTGGAGCTATGAACTAGAATAGATTTGACCTAGTTAGAGATGAGCAAAGTTTTGAAAAATTTGATTCGGACAATTCGTCAAACTTCCTCGAGAAATGTGAATCATTCCAAATTAACTTGTCTCAAATCACGATGAATCAGGTATACCCAGGCCCCTCTGCCTAATCATATTCATCCCACTTGTTGGCCCAATCTCAGTGTGAAGGCTTGGAACTTAAACTGAGGGGAGAGTATAAGGAGACTGCAGGAGGGTGCAGGGGCGTACAGGGGGCATGTATTGCCGCATGCATTACGTCTTGCACCCATATTCATAGTTAATCTGTTCTAAAGGTACTGTTCCATCAGTATTACAGGCAGCTGTAACTTATCACTGTCTACATCACTGTGCAGTGCACCAAGATTCATAGCTAATCCCTTCTGTAGAATTACTGTGCGTCAGTATTACAGGTCAAGAAAAGTCTCATGTCTTATTTATTGCTGTGGGCTTAACTATGCAGTGCACCAAGAGTCAAGTCGTCAGAAGAAGTAACAGTGTGCACCAAGATACATAGCTAATCCCTTCACCCTTCAGTAAAGAAAAAAAAAGAAAAAATGTGCACGCCCCCACCAGGGCTGTGTCTAAATGGCTACTTAGTGGAACAAAATAAAGAAATGGAGACAGCCTCAATAAATTAATGGAGAAAAAAAAGCAGCAGTGGCAGAAAGGCTGTGTTTACATCACTGCTTGTTTCCATTTTTCTGATCCGTCAGAAGAACATAAAACAACAACAAAAAAATCCTGTATTTTGAGCATCCTAAAAGCCTCTTTCAGAAGGTCATTAATCATCAGTATTTAATTAGTAATTGTAAGCCAAAAAAACAGGAGTGGGTCCAAAACAGATATAAAATGTAATGGAATTATTTGCATCTCATCTGTGTTTTGGACCCACTCCTGGCCAAACACTGAGTAAATGAATGTATTAGCTACAATGAATTTGGGTCGACTTGATGGAGTGACTCCTCTGGTATGACAATAATTCAGCTGCCATATTTGATCCTTCCAGCAGGCTCAGCCCACCTGGTTTTAATCCCTATACATGTTGAAAGCAAAATACCATTAAGTTCATAGTATGGAGGGATCTCAGATCTTTTGGAGGGATCCACATGGGCTAAGATTTTGTTAAATTGCTTAGCTTAGAATTTGTTTAAAATTTATTGTGGCTGTCAGAGTGATACAGAATAAAATTTTCCATAACAAAACGTGGTAGCTAGAAATTATGAATTTGGGTCCAGTTGGTGGAGCAATTTGCCCTGCACAGGTGGTATGCTGGAGTAGCACTCTGAATTGTTCCTGCAGTAGATGCTGAGAACAAGGTTGAGGATGAAGAAGCATCAGAGGACATTGGCGCAGGACTCACAGCTTGAGAACATGAAGATGGCAGTGCCGTCACCTGGCCAAGTTGCTGGTATGGCTGCTCAGGAACCACATTTATCCAGTGGCCCGTAAAGGTCATGTATTGTCCTTGAATGTAGTTATAGCTCCACATGTCAGCGCTGCTGTGAACTTTGGCAGACACCGACAGGTCCACCTTCTGTTCTACATGTGCAGGTCTGGTACAGACTTTTTGGAGAAGTAATGACGGCTTTAGACTCTCGACCTTGGTTGAGCACAAGCCATCAATTCTCTGAAAGGTGCAGAGTCCACCACATGGAATAGGAGGGACTGTAGTACCAAAAATTTGGATAGGAGCACGTTCAACTTCTGCGGTGTTGGATGAGTGCATGCATACTGTTGTCTTTTCGCAATTGCTTCGGTGATAAATTGCTGACGAAATTAATGACAAGGAGTAGGAGGAGAAGGAGCAGGAGCATCAAGACCAGTAGATGATGAGAAGGAAACACAGCTCCCTTATGCTGAGGTGGTGGATCTTTGACTGCTGGAGAAAGGAGGCTGGCCACTGAGTGATGCAGCGGTTGCTGCGTCAGGCTGTACCATTACATTGGTACCACAGTTTTCCCAGGTCACTTTATGGTGATGCTGCATGTGTTGATGCAGGGCCATGGTGACATCATTGGTATCCTGGCCACACTTCACTTTATGCCCAAAGATCCTACAAATGGCCATACTGATGTCCTCAGACAGCTTGATGAAAAATTCCAACGCCGCCAAGTATGGCATTTTCCCCACTCTGCGCTGACGCTGTCTCCATGAACAAGTGCGCCACTAGTTCTTTCTGACTGCTGTCAGCCTGCTAACTGATGGCCAAGCTACCACTCTGCTGGCTCAGCTGCTGTCTCTCACACACATCCTGGCTGGACAGTTGCTGCTGACTGTTCTCTAGAAGCTTGTCCTCGCTGAAAAGCAGAGCCAAGCTGATGGCATACAATACTTCCATTCCAACCAATTACTATACTCAAATGAATGAGAACCAAGCACATTTATATTAGTCCAGCAAATTAATGATCCCTTAAAATATAACTTTTAATAATACTACATATAAAAGACAACTAAGTGTCCACACTAATGCATAGACCTGTTACCCCTTTAACAACCCATAGCACGCATTGACATCTGTATCCAGCACGGCACATCGACGGATGATGTTGTAATCATAGGTATGGAGTAGAGGTATAGGTACACAGTCTGTCCCTAGTGCCCACCCTGCTCTACCCTACGCCCAGAGACCTCCCCTGATGGTGGGGATCCTCTGTCCTCGTGCCTTCTCTAGTTGTCCCTAGTAAATACCCTTACAGGACAGCCGATAGATGCATAATGGGTACAGATGTCAATAAAACCCCAACAGGGGGTAGACCAATCTCTCACAGAATCAATCACTACACAGGGAGTTCATGTAGTTGGATCCCACAGAACCCCTGTGCATGTCATAACCTCTTAGGGCAATGATATTTCTGGCCTCAGAGGTATTCAAGCCTCAACGCGTTTCCCCCCGCTAATGAACGGGGTTCATCAGGAGGACAAAAAGGAAAAAAAAATGAGATTTCTGCATAGACACATATCATGTGTACCATACAGATATTTAAAACATATATAGATATACACTGATTGGTCCAACACTCTTATTTGGGAGCATCAGCCCTAAGTGAAACGATGAGTGCCACTAGTAAGGCACATCCTACTTAAAACATTGCTCGTAGGAGGCACCTCATCCTCTTAATATGGAGCTGTCACAGGAGTTCAGTACTTAAAAATAAAGACAAAAGAGGATGCCAGTATGTAAGACACAAATCCTCATGCCACCAGGGAGGGTGTACAATAATGCTCACTCCACCACTTACATTTCTATAGTGATATATCCACGTATTGATGCGGTCATGGATCGTACTTCAACCCCTAGTCACATACTGTTAACCAAAATGTCATAATTATAGGCACAGTTAAAGCCTCCAAGCAGTCAAACGCAAGGCTGCTGCCTCCTCATAGTACTCACGCTCCCAGGACGTTCATCATGCTTGCTTCTCCTACGTTCAATGATACCACACATACCTCCTCTTTTAAATCCTCCCGCTCCTGCCTAGGTCACTTCCTGTCCCGGATGTATAAATTGATTGACATCTAGGAATATCCAATCAGACACCATCACTGTCTGAGTAGGTATCGCAGTGTACCTGCGCCTCAGGGAGCTCGCCCATCTTACCGACGTCATAATTGAGAGGCGGCGAAGTTGACTTCCTACTGTGCGTCACTTCCCTTTGGTGGGACACATACGGGGCGGGTGCTCACGGCGCTTCCTATAGTTGGAACACATAGATGCAGGGCACTTCCGGCGTGTCGATTTGCAACCAGTTAGGCAGCGCCGATGTAGGTCACTTCCGGGGCTGTGGCCAACCATCCCAGCTCCTCCGTATCAATGATATACGTCACCATGGCTACATCCTAACAACAACAACATGCCCAGTCACGTGCATCTTCACTCAATAATGCCGACAGACACATCCAGCCAATGTACACCAGAGAGGTCCGTGCCTGTATCGGCCCTAGGGAGCTTTGCTGCCCCTACATCTGCCTGACGACATTACATTCGATAAGGTACTGTCAATGTTGAAGGATGTGGATAGTGACAAAGGTCCGTCAGTGATGTGTCACAAGGTTCTGGGATGTCCACTATATTAACAGGGAAGCAGAATGGACGAGGGGTATTGCAAAGTGGCCATCAAGGGGATGACCCACACGGTTAAGAAAAAGGGGGAGACTCAACGGTCACCCTGCAATGAATCGGGTATGACCGAAAACACACCCTAATCTGGGGCATGAAATTTGTTTATCATTCGGATGTTTCCCACATCCAACCCAGCAATGTCCTATACGGTAACACTATATCTTAAGGTAATTGTTCAGACAGAAGACATAAACACCAGGTATGGTTATGTTTAATAATCCTTACAAAAAACAAGTAAATGTGATCCTCTCATTCAGACCCAATGGGTCCTGTGATTTAAAACGATGGATCCACTTGCACTCCTTCTGGAGTATTTTTTGATCCCAATTCCCAATACTTCCCAAACAGAAGGCAAAGAAATTGAAAGAGGCAGGTTCAGGACAGGTGGGGGCACAGAGCTTAGTACATGGCCATGCCAACTAAGCAGAGGAACCCACCGATTTCTGGCTGTGTCAAATGCAACTTGAGATGAAGTTGAATACAGTGTCAACTATTCAAGGACAGCTGGGTTGCTGGTCAAAACACTACTGCTGGATTAGATTGACAGCTCTGGCCTGTCACTGCTACTGCTGCTACCCCCCCCCCCCCTTCTTCTGCAGGTACTTCTGCCAGCTCCATAAACAGCTTGGCCACTGCTCATTCCCTTAGAAGGGCCTGGCACCTGTCTGTTGGACATACTGTGTAACTGTAACTGTAAGGGTAAAAGAGCTGCAATTTCACCCCTGATACAAGGATGAATAGATGTACTATATGAGAATTAGAAAATTAGATTCGACCGGTTCTCTGAATTTTCATGAAAATTTTGGTTCGATCCATATTTATTTGTGGCGAATCGCGTTAAAAAATTACTATTTCATGGCTGCATAGAGCCTTTATAGTGGTGTAGAAAACTGTGCCTTGCAGTAACACGCATAGAGAGTCTGCTGTGCTAGTGAAACAATACTGTGAGTCATGCATGACATGTAGAGGACAGGTGTCGCTCTTAGAATCACTGCACACTTCACTTCTTTGTGCAGTTACCGGGCCTTACAGGTTGATGTTAGCGTCAAGAAGAAGCGCACTCCTTTTACACCGTCAACAGCTGATTCCATATAGATGTCTACAGAACCTGTTCTATTAAACACTTATACAAGTAGAACCCCCCCACTAGAGTGGAGTGGGTCTCAGCAGTAACTTTGTGTTGATGTCACTGATTATTTTGCCCTTCCTCTGATCCGTCAGAACAATAACCCTCAAAAAACAGATCCTGTCTGTTGAGCATCCACCTTCACTCAGTCAGCATTTGGTCAGTAATCCATCAGTATTGCTAATGCCAAAAAAAACAGGAGTGGAACTAAAACAGAGATGACATGTGAACAGAATATTTGCATGTCTTCTGTGTTTTGTACCCACTCCTGCTTTTGGCTACCAAATCATAAGCCAATACTGTTGCAAAATAGGGACCATGTCATGCAGGCCTTACAGCTGTTACATAGACAGGATCCATTGTACTTCTAATTTTTCCTTCCTTCTGACAGATCAGAAGAACAGTCAAATAAATTATGATTTCAGCCAGGCCAAAAGGCAAAATAGTGGCCCAGTCATGAAGTGGGGAAGGTGGCAACAGCATGAGAAATCCACAGAGTCGTCATATGACATAGTGGTGAGGTGGAAGCAGCATGAGGAGACCACAGAGTGGTACAATGACAGTGTGGAAGTGGCAGCAGCATCAGGAGGCCACAGAGTGGCACAATGACAGAGAGAGGAGGGGGCGGCAGCAGCAATATCAGGAGAAGGCCACAGAGTGGCACAATGAAAGAGTAGAGGTGGCAGCGGCATACAGAGGCCACAGAGTTGCACAATGACTTGGTGTGGAGGTGGCAGCAGCAGCATCAGGAGGAGTCCACAGGGTGGCACAATGACAGTGTGGAGGTGGCAGCAGCAGCAGTAGCATGAGGAGACCACCGACTGGCATAATGACAGAGTGTAGAGATGGCAATAGCATCATCAGGAGGCCATAGAATGCCACAATTACAGAGTTTGGAGGTGGCTGCACAATCAGAAGAAGGCCACAGGGTGACACAATAATAGTGTGGTGGTGGCAGCAGCAGCATCAGAAGGAGACCACAGGGTGGCACAATGACAGTGTGGAGGTGGCAGCAGCAGCATCAGGAGGCCACATAGTGGCACAATGACAGTGTGGAGGTGGCAGAATCATCATCAGGAGGCCTCAGAAAGCCACAATGACAGAGTATAGAGGTGCCTTCAGCATCAGGAGCAGGCCACAGGGTGACACAATGACAGTGTGGTGGTGGCAGCAGTAGCATCAGGAGGCCACAGAATGGTAGCAGAGGCAGGTAGCCAGAAGAAACTGGTCTCTTTTGTCAAAGTTTTGATGTGGCACCATGGATGATCTAGTCTGATGCATCAGGAATTGGTGGTTGGAAATCCTGGCTGATCTACGCCTCATTCATCTTGACAAAGGTCAGTCTCTTCACATTTTGGGTGTACAGGCGAGTTCTTCTTGGGGTAACCGTGGCCCCCTCCGCACTAAACACCCGCTTTGATGCCACACTACTGGCTGGGCAGGACAGCTTTTCCAGGGCAAACTCTGCCAGTTGTGGCCTCAAATCCAGTTTGGCTGTGCAGTAGTCCAGCTGATCTTCAATGTGGGGTGGCAGGGTGCTGTCCAAGTATGCTACCAACTGCTGGTTCAGGTCCTGCTCCAGGTCTAGCTGCTGCTACTGCTGGTGAGTAGTTCCTTCACTAAGCGGATGAAGAAAGCTGCTCATCAGCGACTCTAGACTCACATAGCTGCTGAGGTCCTCTGCCTCATCCTCCTCATCGCCATGTAGCACCTCTGGCTGCTCCTGCTCCTCCTTTCATGTCACCTGTGTAGAAATAACACCCATTTCGCTACACATTGCTTGTGCTCCAATATCCTCCTCCTCTAGTTTAGCCCCAACAGGGCTCATGTGGCCGTGTGATATAGGCGCCACGTCTCCAGTCCCCTAACCAGCCAGATTTATCAGCATCTGTTCCAGAAAATGAAGCCGTGGAATGACATCGTTCATCCCATAGTCCAGGCGACTTACATATAGCAGGACCTCCTCAAAGGGCCTGAGCAAATGGCAGGTGTCATGCATGATCTGCCACTGGCTGACATCGAAGTTATACAGGGCAGTACTCCTGTCCACTTGGATCATCAAGAAATCGTTTATGGCCTTTCTCTGTTCATACAGTCAGTCCAACATATGGAGGGTGGAATTCGAATGGGTAGAAACGTTGCATATCAGCCTATGTTGGGTAATGCCATTCTGCAGCTGCAGCTCAAGGAGGGTGTGCTTTGCAGTGTACGAGTGGCTGAAGTGCATGCAAAGTTTCCTGGCCATTGTCTTGCAGATGGGTTGAAGACTTCAGGAACCGCTTGACAACCAGATTTAACACATGTGCCATGTAGGGCGCATGGCTCAGCCCTCCTTGATGCAGCGCCGACACCATGTTCTTCCCGTTGTCGGTCACCATGGTTCCTATTTTCAGTTTTTGCGGAAAAAGCCAGGATTCGTTTTCTTGAGGAAGGACATGGAGCACCCCGAGGCAAACAAGGTACAGAACAGCGTGACACCGCCGTGCCCTGCACATGTGATATACTGGAGGGGCACTGTGAATTGTCCCTGCAGTGGAGGCTGAGGACACGGTGGGGGCGGACAATGTCGCAGGACCAACTGCGAGAGAATGTGGAGGCAGAAGTGGCATCACCTGGCCAAGTTGCTGGTGTGGCTGTGCAGGAACTACATTCACCAAGTGGGCTGTAAAAGATATGTATTGTCCCTGACCATAGTTATAGCTCCACACGTCGGCTTTGCTGTGCACCTTGGCAGACACCGACAGGCTCAGGAACTGGCCCACCTTCTGTTTTACGTGTGCAGGGCAGGTACTGCCCTTTTGGGAAATAAATTATGTCTTGGGACTATCCACCTCGGCTTGGCACAAGCCATCAGTTCTCTGAAAGGTGCAGAGTCCACCACTTGGAAAGGGAGGGACTGCAGCACCGGCAACTTGGTCAGTAGCACATTAAGCTTCTGCGACGTTGGATGAGTGCACGCATACTGTTGTCTCTTGTCAGACGAGGAGTAGAGGAGGAGCAGGAGCATAAGGACCAGCTGATGATAGGAAGGACACACAGCTCCATTCGGCTGAGGTGGTGGAGCCTTGACTGACTGAAATCAGGTGAGAGCCTCTGCAGCTGTTGCTGCGGCAGGCTGGACCAACACATCCAAGTCACGATTCTCCCAGGACACTTTATGGTAATGCAGGGCCGTGGTGCCAACATTGGCACCCTGGCCACGCTTCACCTTCTGCCTACAGATTCTACAAATGGCCATGTTGACCTCCTCCGGCGGATTAACAAATACCGTACCCAGGGCACGTTTAGCTCCCGACCTCCCACTGCTGCCACTTTACTGATTCCTGGCCACCCTAGTTACTTGCTGCCTCTGCCACTGCCTCATGGGTAAGCTGCCACCCTCTTCTTCTGATGACGACGAAGCCTCTAATTCACCCAGCTCCCAAATGCGATCAGCTATATCACCCAGCTCCCAAGTGCGATCAGCTATATCATTATCACCAAGTACTGTCTGCACATCACTGATGTCCTCCTCAGTCTCTGGGTCAGGAACATGACTGCTCGCAACACCAGCTCCCATGCCACTCTCCATATTACTACTTTCCCGCCTACCGGAGGAAGCGGCGGATGTATCCTCCACATCTTGGCTTGCCAGTAGCTGCTGTCTGTCCTCTTGTAGCTTGTCCTCTCTGTATAGTGGAGCTGAGCCCACAGCATATAATACTTGTCTGGCTGAGGGAACAGAAAATGACAGAGGCAGGTTGAGGACAGGTGAGGGCACAGGGCATGCTTCCAGGCCATGCCAACTAAGGTTTGTGTCTGACGAACCGACTCTTGGCTGGGGGTATCTCATGTCACTTGGGATGAAGTGGATGACCTAGTCAACCATTCAAGAACCGCTGGGTTGCTGATCAAGACACGATCACTAAATGACACCGGGAGCTCAGGCCTCTTGCTGCGACTCCTGCTGCCACACCCCCTTACTCTGCTGTGACCTCTGTCTGTGCCAGAAACATTTAGGCCTCTGCCACTCCCATGTGAAAGGCCTGTCACTTCTCTGTCTGACATACTGTTAGATCAAATAAAAATAAATAAAAAGGAAATTAAAACACTCCCAAAAGTCTGTGATCTTCTCATTTCACAACACAACTGCTAATAAGCCCTTTTTTTCCACTAATACACGCCAAAGAAGGCTTTAGAACATATAACTGCTCTGCTGAATGGCAAATAGGCCCTTACTTTTTTATACTTATACAAGCCACAAAAGGCTTTAGAACAATTAACTACACCGCTGAAAGGCAAATAGGCCCTTACTTTTTTCCACTTATGCACTCCACAAAAGGCCTTAGAACATATAACTGCACCGCTGAACGACAAATAATATATATTTTTTTGCCACTAATACACGCCAAAAAGGGCTATCATTTTCTCACTTCCCCACACAACAGCTAGTAAGCCCTTTTTTTCCCACTAATATAAGCCAAAAAAGGCTTTAGAACATATAACTGCACCCACAAGGGCAAATAAGACAAAAATATATCCTTGTAATGAACCCTGTTAATGGCTGTGTCAATAAAAAAAATGGTTTGCCAGAATTACAGAGCTGTATAATGGCAATTTGAATCCCCAGTCAGCGCAGCAAGGTGTAATAGGATTGTTCCTATTTCCCAGGCTGTAACCTCCCCTACTAAACCCTGTTCTACTTTAATACTGTGGAATGATTCCTCCCTATCCTTTCCCTGAACTTCTATACAGCAAACTAAAAGTTTTCAAGTCGTTCCTACCACTGTCACTAGAGCCTGCTGCTGTCTCTCCCTGCACTAAGTACACTGGAAAATGGCAATTTATAGGCCTGTGACATCACATGGCTGGCTAGCTTCATGGCATTGTGGGAGATCCATCATTTCCAGAGTTCCTTGCTCCATGTCCTAACACATGCAGCAGCCATTATAGGAAAAAACATGATTCGTTACCACGAAGCGTGAGGAAATTCTGATTTGGTGCGAATCGAATTTTTCCTAAAATTCGGATTGAATTCCACTTTGTCAACTTCGATTCGCACATCTCTAGTTATTTTAATAGCCAAATATTTCTAAATTCTATAAAACACTTGTGGCATCAAAGCACTCAGTACCTTCCTTAATAAACTCCTTGAGGAGGATGGTTTCCAAAATGGGGTCACTTTTTGGAGATTTCCAACGTAGGGGTAATTCTGGGTCTCTTCAAATGTGACATGGCACTCAAAACCATTCTAGCAAAATCTACGATACAAAAATTATATGACACTCCATCCATTTTAAGACATGCCATGTGCCCATACTACAGTTTATGACTATATATGAAGTGTGAAAAAAAAAGATTAAAATGGAAAATCTGCTAATCAATTTTATTATAAAATGTGAATTCCATATTTGTTTACTTCTTTTTTAACACCGAAAGGCTTAACAAAGTTTGTTAAATCAGTTTTTAATAGTTTCAGGTGTTTAGTTTCTAAAATGTGGATATTTATGCTTAATATCTATTATGTCGGCCACTCAAAGCGACATCATAACTGAAATGGAGCTTAAAAAGTTGCTTCAAAAATTCTAAGTCTTCCAACGTCCAAAAAATAAAATTACATTTACAAAATGATGCCAACATAAAGTAGACTTGGTGAATATTAAATAACTTTTTTTATGAGGTATCACTATCTGTCTTAAAAGCAGAGAAATTCAAATTGAGAACATTGTTCCACGTTTTATTTTAAAATTAAAGGTAAAACATATTGACTCAAATTTACAACTAACATGAAGTACGGTATCTCTAAAAACATTCTCAGAAATTTCTTGATAAAACATTAAAAGCATTGCAAAGTTATTACCACAAAAATTGACATGACAGATTCGCAAAATAACAGTTAAAGGCTTCACTGCTCGGCACAAAAACTGAAGCTACTGGAAGGTGTATGCAGATGTATAAGCAATAAAACAATGCATTTTGGGGATACACAGGCCCCCTTCTTCAGGTTTCAATTGTGTAAGTGTACATACACAAAATGCAAGTTTAAATACACAAGGGCACCAAAACAGACATATGTGGAGCTGTCCCTTCCCAATGCATAATTGATGAACTAACAAATATTAAAACAAATAAACACTAAAATTATGAAGACCCAACATTGGGGATCTGAAAGACTGATCACAGTAATGCATGAAGGAGACAGATGCCTTTGACAAACTTCTGTTATCTCTCTAGATCGTGCTGAATAAGCTACAGAGCTGTATCTTAAGAATGAGCCAGCGGTCATGTAACTGCAGGATCGGTGTTATGTGACCTGGACATGTGAGAGGTCACCCTGTAGAACGATCGGTCCAGCGTTGCTATGGTATATCATGATGGCAAGTCGCTATCACCATGTGACTACATTGGAGGAGGCTCAGTATTAGAAACGCTCCTGTAGTTTCCTTGGTGACCTTGTCGCTGTCAGTCACACGATCCTTAGTTACAAAGTTGATGATGGGTGCCTATATAGGACAGAGGTAGCACATACATTACTAAGAAATAAAAAGCCAAATAAAATACATCAAGAATGAAGATAAAAATGTAATGATAAATATATATATATATATATATATATATATATATATATATAATAAGAAAAATAGAGCAGCACTCCAAAAGTGGATAAAAAACAAAAGTCTTACTTTATTCACCCAAAGGCATGGCCATGCCTTTGGGTGAATAAAGTAAGACTTTTGTTTTTTATCCACTTTTGGAGTGCTGCTCTATTTTTCTTATTACATACATTTTGGAGTGGTGTTTCCATTTTGGAGCTTTGCACCCAGCTACTTACAGGTGGTGCTGCCTCATTTTTTCATATACATATATATATATATATATATATATATATATATATATATAATGCAGAATAAAATAAATTGCTATTAATTCTACAAAAATATACATAAGTTAACATACATTCAATTTTTTGAGTGGTGTATAATTAATGGTAAGTTGTCACCCCTTTATGCTTGTTGCTTGGTACATATATAAGTATGATGCATGTGATGTACAGCTATGTACATACATGTATAAAATTGAATGAAAATACTCAAAACCAAATATATACGTATTGATTGTTCAATGTATACTCTCTAAGATGGATAATAGACACTTATTTGTTTCTAATACGCCCAGGAGAGAGGTCAAGATTTCCTATTAACACTGTAAGCCGTCTGTGGACAAGGACAGGGGTCAAAGGTTAGTCTCAAAGGCCTCGTTAAATCCATAGTTGTTCAAGCTATTGAGTTTAAAAATCCAGAACATTGCACGTCTTTTTGGGTGTTATATATAACCATTACGATGATACTCAGGTAACCCCATATGGCTGCCCTCAGAGTTTTCTCCAACTTGTCGTGATACGCTGTGCTGTGGTAATTTTATGGTGATGTTACATCTGTGCCTAGTTACTGTAGTCTGTCCCGCAATTTCTGCATAATGTGGCCCACGTACTGGAGGCCACAAGAGCTTTCCAGAAGGTAGAAAATGTGGGTGGAGCCATAATCCAGATGGCTGTTAATAGGAAAGTCTTGACCATTTTGATTGTTACGGAATGACGAATTTTCATAAATGGTTCTGCAACACATACACTTGGGTTGTTTACAATTGAAACTACCAGTTTACAATTGAAACTACCAGCTTTATGTTGGGTGGGGGATTGGAATGTGAATTTGTTGAATTGGAATGAGGAATGTGCCCTCTTTTATGTAGAGATCTAAATTTGCTGGGGGCCAAAAGGCTTTTTAGGGTTTTGGTTCATCTGAAGGTGAGACGTGGTTGGGCAGGGAGAATGTTGTTTTCTTGCTTCCTTCAAAATGTACCAAAGTTTTGATAGTGCCCTCTGGACAGCAGTGTGATTGCTGCTGTAATTGGTGATAAAATTCAGACCATAAAGACGTCTTTCCTTTTTTGCCGGTTTTCTCGGACTAAGACATTTGGCTTGCGTCAGGTTTTCCACCCTATTTTGTGCTGCCTCAATTATACTCAGAGGATAGCCCATTTTTCGGAATATGGTGGAATGGATCTTGCTTTGATCCAAAAAGTCTTTGTCCAGAGTGCAGTTTCATCTAATTCTTTTAAACTGACTGAGCGGAATTTATTATAGTGGCTGCTGTAGAAATCCAAATAACTGTTGCTGTCTACTGTTTTAAAAAAGTGCAGGTGATGATTGTGTTTCATTTTCTGGATACTTCTAGATCAAGATACTTAATTGTAGAGGAGTTGTAGGAGCCGGTAAGGTTTAGGCCCAAGTTGTTATTGTTCAGGTTGCTTATTAGCTTCTCTATGAATGTTCTATACCCATTCCAAATTAAAATCAAATTATCAATGTATTGATGATAGAGCACACTATTTTCTGTCCAATATTTTGACTTACAGTATATATATATATATATATATATATAAACAATTCAAACCTACCCATAAAGGGATTAGCAAAACTCGGTGCAAATCTCATCCCCATCGCAGTACGGTGAGTTTGCTGAAAGACCTTGTAAATACGTTATGGGTCAGTATGAATTTTATACTGTTTAGGCCAAAATCTCTTTGTTGTGGAGGCATTTGTGTGTCTTTGTTTAGATAATGGGATGTGCAGTCCATCCCTAATTCATGGGGGATATTGGAGTAGAAGGCTAATACATCTAGTGTCTGCCAGTGGTAGGTGTCTTTCCATTCAATATCTTTTAGGATTCTTATCAGAGTAGTTGAGTCTCTGGGGTAGGATTCTAGATTGAGGACATACTTTTATAGAAGTATATTAATGTAGTGGGACTGGTTGCATGTGAGCGAGGAAATACCTGGAATAATTTACCTGCCAGAGGGATTAATAAGGTTCTTATAGATTTTAGGGAGGTTATAAAACGTTGCTAAAACCGTATTTTTTGTTAGAATATATTCTTTTTCTTACTTGTTTAGGATATTGTTTGCTGATTGAACTATTGAACTGATTGAACTAAAATTTTACATGCTGTTCATCCGAGTGCAACATACAGGGTGTGTGGTTCCCTCATATACCTACCCATATATGCTTACCCTCGGAGGACTATTGTCCTCAACATTCTATTCAGATAGCTCTCTCTGACTATGGACGAGTCAATTTGAATTTGGAGTCCTGTTGTCTTCTGATGTTACCTTCTCTTTATACATATTATTCGTCTTGAAGATGTCTCCCCCAGTACCTCACAGTTTTACTTACCAATGTTTTGTCTTCCTCTTATTGTATATGATCGTATACTATGATACCGCACAAAACTCACAATACGGATCATACAAATAACTAGGATGTGACTTATATTGAGACAATGGAAATTGGACTATATATAGAATATAGAATATGTAATATGAGGAGTACTATGTGAAGAGTCAAAATGTATGTAACCACTGCATGATACAAACTAATGTATATGTCTATTGTATGTTTGTTATCACAGTCTGATGAAGGCCAGTGATTGGCCGAAACGTCACCTGTACGTGATATTGCCGCAAATGAATAAAAGCAGCAACTATATTGACACCGCACTAAAACTGGAGTTTCTTTCTTCATTATACTGGGGTGGGAACCCGACTTCCAGTGGCGGAAAAAGGCAGAGTGCCACAACGTTCTACGTATTGATTATAGGGTAAATAGTGTCAGACAGAATAAAGTGAAAAATGGTTGCATCTGGAAAGAGTTCACTGTAAAGGAAAATCTTAAAGGATCTTAGTAAATCATATTGTCTGGACACAGGAGACGTGAATTGTTTGAGATAATCATAAGCATCTTTTTCTCCTCCTGGGTAATTATAAATCTCTGATCATCACCCAGGATTGTCCCAGCACATTATAAATCTCCTACACAGCTCTTGCTCACTTCCAGTAAAGAATTTTACAATAGGACAAGCCTGCTGTTAGTATACTGGTAAGTCCACCTGACACTGAGATTTTATGAACTCGATTACACTGCACAGGGAGGATTACTGCACACATTCTGTTTAGAAATTTAATAATTCATTAAAAAAAGTTGTGGACATTTCTTTTTCTTTCTCTCGCTATATATCGTATTTTTAAAAACTCACTGGACTATAGGACGCACCCAGGTTTTAACTAAAACTTCCCTGTGGTTCCAAGGCAGTGGCTCTTTTACACAGGTTATAAGCAGGTCAATGAGTGTTCATAAGAATTGTCAGCTATTGAAACACTATTGTCAGCAGCAAAAAGCAGGGATCTACTGTTAACAATATGTAAACTAAATTGAGGGTGAACGATTCTGGCCGCATAAATCACTGTCCATGACCATCATTCTCCAAGCTGCTAATGTTCTGACTAGAGATGAGCAAAGTTATCAAAAAATGGTCGCGGTACTTTATTAAGGGTTAATTTACATAACAATCGAAAAACCATAAATAATTAATCAATAAAAAATTAATAAATAACCATTAAACCATCACTAAATCCACAATTGTCCCCCAGCAAAGCTGGACCAAAACTTTGTAAGGGAGACCTGCTCTGGACCCACTGACCACGTCTATAAATACTATAAATTCACGCCACTGGGACTCAACTGGCCAATCAGAAGAGGGGCAGAAAACAGGTACCCCAGTAACAGGTAGGCAACAAAGCACCAATCACAGTCCCTGAATGAATTCACCTCAGATTAGCTGTAAAATAAAATGCCAAGAAAAGGAAAGCTCAGAAATGGAAAAAAGGAGAGGGAAAACAGTGACAGAACAACAACCCCCAACATGCTCAATGTCACCATAGTGGGGACTCCGGCATACGCCTTCATGTCCTCTATCAGTCTATTAGGTGGGAATTTTTGCAAACAAGCTTTCCTATAGTTCAAAAAAGCACGGTATATTAGTATATTAAATGTTTTATAACTTTATATTAGAGATGAGCGAACCAGTCAAGTTTTGTTCTAGGTTCGGTTCTCTGAATATTTTAAAAAGTTTGGTTCAGACCCGAATCGATTCTGGCCGAACCGAAGGTGCCCCAATTGCCCTGAAAATTGGTATATAACTCTCCCTAGCCTCATAGGAGTCATATATTTAGGGACACTTGTTATTACTTCTCGTTGATTTTTTATGATTTTTTTAGCTGTGGAACGCAATGGCAGCAATAGTAGATTATGTCAGACTGACATACATAGCTTAAAAAGACACTGTGCCTGCACAAGTCTCATGCTTTTTCATATTCCAATTTTTTTTCCCCTCCTACCCAAAATTAGTTTTTAATTTCTACCTTGTGGAAGGTGAGTACATGGAGAGTGACGATTGAGGCATTAGTGATATGATGCAGGCCTCAGCTTTGCCAGGACATTAAAAACTGCTGGTATTTATGTAGTGATCACGTACATTTATGCTGTGCCGTAAACAAATGTAAACCTTCCCTCCAAGAAAATTAAAACGTTTCAACCATGTTTAAAGGGAGTACACGGAAACTGACCCTCAGGCATTAGTGGCAGTGGCATGATGCATTGCAGGCTACAGCTTTGCCTGGACTGTGAGAAAATGATGGTATTAATGCAGTAATCCACTACAGTTATGCTGGGGCATAATTGTCCACCATGGAACGCAGCTGAATCGCAAGGAGTGGCCCACATTCTCTGCCCCCTGAGAGTACAAGGCTCCACTACAAATTGTACTACAGCAACGGCACTGCCAACAACGTGGGGGTTCAGCTTGTAGATGAGCTAATTGCCGGTGGAGACATTTTTTTTCATGGCCAAACATTCAGGTATAGATGTCTCACAATGGAGCTGAGGAAAAGTTTGAGCCTTAGCAGAAGAACAAGCTGATGATGATGACAAAGATTTTGTATTGCTTGGGGATGTTAGTTGGCTGCCAGAAAAAGGACCAGGAGAAAAAGGACAGGCTTGTTTTGATTGGAAATGCTGACTGTCACAAACCTTCCTGTCCGAGCTCCATGGGTGAGAGCTTCGGCGTGGCTGCACCAGGAGAGACATGCTGCTAGGCCAAAGCCCCTGGTGATGCACCAGCATCATTAGCAACTGAATGCTGTGCTCTTTCTCCTCACAGTGGACATGTGCTGGAGGAGACTAGCTGTGGGCTGATTGTTCAGCTGATCTCTACTGTGTGCTGTGTTCTGACTGATGGAGCTCCGAGTCAGAACCTATGAGGTTCTGATACTGGCACTCGGTGCTCTATTTAAATCCCTGCTGGCAATACACCCTTGCCAGTTATAGGCTATCCTTGCTGTGCTCCAGTTGCAATTTTGCGGTTTGGATTGTTGTTATTGGATTTGACTTTGGCTCGACCTCTCTCTGCTCTGTGATTTGCTACTGTTTTGACCTCCCGGCTTTGACCTTTTCCTGCACGACCTCTGTGTGTTTGTCTGTTCTGGCTTCCATTTGTGTGAACAGGTCCCTGCAGTTTTTACCGCGGGTGCTTGGTTTGTCTCCCTACATTTATCAGCATAGGGACAGTCAACCAGTTGTGGACTTGCCACTTAGGGCTTGCTCTGCAAGTAGGCAGGGACACTGTGTATGTGTGTTTCCCTGCCTACTGTGCTGATACTGACTAGTTGTATTTTCCCAAAGGATCCGATGATGCCGCCTCATGTGCTGCAATAGACCTTTGGAATCATGAGAGTTCCTTCAAATTGTGTTTGAACAGCCATGGCTTATATTTAATTATATTAATCCTGCAGATCTTGCACACTGTTGTGGTTTTGTGTGCCTGCCTTGTGGAGAAAAAGCACCATACGGGAGTTGCTCGCTCAAAGCTATAGGCAGCCAAGCTGGGCTTAGCTCTGGCACCTTTTGGGCTTAATCCACCCACAGTGTCAACTGCATCACTAGATCTGAAGCAGATGTGGCTCTGGCTGTTCTTTGGGAGGCATATGGCCTCTGCTCTTTATTGATGCTACCAACTCCCTTCTCCACTGATGCTGTCTCCTCCTCAGCACCCTGATCCAGCTCTCGGTTCCTGTCTAGCACAGAGTCCTTACCCACTTTTACCAGACTGTGAGATATCATGGTGGGTTCCTGGTCCAACCTCCACATCTCTACATTTTCCCCAACTACCACTGTTACTGCTCTTATTGTCAATTCCATGGCTATGGGTGCCAGTATTACCTCCACCATCAAGACAGGTATGGATAGGGTCAGCAGTCTCATCCCCAACCTCCCCTCAGGGCAGCTCAAATGGTGAGAGCTCTCACTCAAGTTGTCAACAGGGAGACTCTCTTGACTATCTGCCATAGGGTGTGGTCGGGTTTTCTTACCACTTCTTAAGAAAAAAGAAGGCACCCCTCTAGGAAGAGGCAGTGAAGACTGGGAGGACTGTAGTAACCATGTATATATGCTGCTAGATTGAATATAATCGGCGAACCCCCCCCCCCCAAAAAAAAAAAAATATATAATATATATATGATATATATATTAAAGACATGTGATTTAGGCTTAAATTGGTTATCACTCCCAGATACTTGTGTGCTACCCTGTGTATTGGTGTGGTAATCATGTATTATATGCTGATAGTTTGAATATAATCAACTACCCCACCCCCCTAAATAATTTTGTATGCCACTCTGTGTATTGGTGTATATTGGTGAACATAGTCAACGAAATAGAAATGTGTTTGTGAACACAGAAATAAAGGGAAACAAATGTAGACCTAAATACATTATCCTTCACAGATACTTCTGTGTGCTGGCCTGTGTATGGCCTGTGTATTGGTGTTGAGCATCTATATGCTGGTTTAATTAAATTGAATAAGTCCCAAAAAAATAACATTTCAACCGTGGGTAGCAAAAAATGAACAATTACTGGATGATTAAGGGCCAAGCCTGACGCTCAATTTCTTGCTTACACTCACAGATAGATTGCTGCTATTCCTTTTGTTTTGCTGCAATAATCACATATATAACTGTATGCTTGTTTAAATAAATTGAATAAGTTCCAAAAATATATATAACTCAAATCGTGTTGAAACTAAATATACAGAAATGCATGACTGAGGCCTGACCTATATTATCACGTCAAAACTCACAGTTAAATTGTTACCATAGCCTGTGTACTGATAAACTGATCACCTATATGCTGGTTTAATTAAAAGTAAAAAGTCCCAAAATATTTAATTGCAACTGTTTCGAAACTGAATAAACTGTTTCTTGTGTTTTGCTGCAGTAATCATGTATATATGCTGGTTAATTACCGTATTTTTCGCCCTATAAGATGCACTTTCCCCCCCCCCCAAAAGTGGGGGGAAAATAGTGCTGCGTCTAATGGGGCGAATGCGGCAGACACTGATACACCGCCGCGCTGCTAAAGAGCGCAGCCGGCGTGTGTATCAATGAGGAGGGGCTGTGGGCGGCATCTTGTTTGCTAATGACAGCGGGCCCGTGCAGTAACTGTATTCTACTACACCGGCCCCCTGTAGTAATGTTATAGGCAATGTTTAAAACTATTATCTTCATTAAACTTAATGCTGGCAGTAGTACCCTACCTCCTATAATCTACGATCGCAGGCAGGACTGGAATCAGGAGGCCGGATGGGCAGGAGGCTGCAGCGTAACGTTACGTGCCTGCTCCGCCCACTTTATGAATGAAACAGACGGCACAGGCGCATGACGTCATGCTGCCGCCTGCTGCCCGTCCGGCCTCCTGACTTCAGTCCTGCCTGCGATTGTAGATTATAGGAGGTAGGGTAATACTGCCAGCATTAAGTTTAATCAAGATGATAGTTTTAAACATCGCCTATAACATTACTACAGCAGGCCGGTGTAGTAGAATACAGTTACTGCACGGGCCCGCTGTCATTAGCAAACAAGATGCCGCCCACAGCCCCTGTATTGGGGGTCATCGCAGCCACTGTTATGGGGGGGGGATCTGTGGATGACACATAGCATAAGATGCTATGAGTCATCCACAGATTCCCCCCATAGCAGTGTCATTCCCAAATGCCCCCATACAGTGCCATCCACAGATTCCCCATACAGTGCCATCCCCAGATGCCCCCATACAGTGCCATCCCCAGATGCCCCCATACCAGTGCCATCCCCAGCTCCCCCACATAACAGCGGTTAACCAGAGATCCCCACATAACAATGCGTCATCCACAGATGCCCCCATAACAGTGTGTCCTCCACAGATGCCCCCATAACAGTGCGTCATCCACAGATCCCCCATAACAGCGTCATCCACAGATCCCCCATAACAGAGCGTCATCCACAGATCCCCCATAACAGAGCGTCATCCACAGATCCCCCATAACAGTGAGTCATCCACAGATCCCCCATAACAGTGCATAATTTGTAATAGTGTCATGCACAGAACACCATTAGTAAAAAACCCACCAAAAGTACACCTTTTGGTTCAAATTTTTTTTTTTCTTATTTTCCTCCTCAAAAACCTAGGTGCGTCTTATAGGCAGGTGCGTCTTATAGGGCGAAAAATACGGTAAATTGAAAACCCCATCCCCCCCCCCCCGCCCAAAAAAAAAAAAGAAAAGAAAAATTTTTTTGAACGTGTGCAAATGAAATTCACAGAAATAGGCTATTGAAGCCAGGCACTCAATTTCTCATTATCACTCACAGGCAGATTGCTGTACTACTAAGTTTTTGTACTAATAACGTATATATTCTGGTTTAATTAAATTGAACAATCCCCCAAAATTTTATTCCAATCGCGTGGAAATAGGACCGACCCCAAAAAAAAAAGTCAAACGTGTAAAAATGGAATTCTTCGAAACAGAGATTAAGGCTTGATGCTCAATTTCATGTTGACAATAACAGGTAGATTGTTGCCATACAATGTGTTTTGCTGCAGTAATCATGTATATATGCTAATTCAATTGACTCCCCCCCAAAAAACAAAACAAAAAACAAACTAAATAAACATAAACAGACGATTGAGGTTTGATGCTCAATTTCCTGTTAACACTTACAGCGAAACTGCTGCTCTATCTTGTGTATTACTACAGTAATTTGATATATATATATATATATATATATATATATATATCTTAATTAAATTGAACCCAACAAAACAAAAGGATTTCTGTGAAAATGCTTGAAAAAATTATTTCCTTGCATGTAGCTGCTTTTGAAGTCACTGCAGCACTTGCCCTTCTGATACCAGGCACAGCCAGCCGCAGCTTCTGTCTACTCTATCCCTGTCTGTCAGCTACCCTGCTTGTCTGCCCTGCTTGTCCCTATTCTACACAACACACATAATTCTCCTTTGGAATCCTAGCCTTTCCCTGCACTCTCCCTGACAATAAGCTTGATTGATTTCTGACTGTCCCTGATTGATTTCTGACTGTCCCTTACTCCCTAAGATTGTTTTTCTGGCAGACACTGCCACACCCAACCACCCTCTCTTACAGCCCAGCACATAATGGAGTTATGTCCATTCTGCTAGGGCACCTCCCTGCCTGCTGCAGCATTGATAGGCTCATCCAGGCTGTCTGTCAGCCTGGGAGGCAATCAGAGCAAACGCTTCCCCCCACCTTCCTCTCAGAGATATGTGAGACTCCTGCTTCTTCTCTTGTGCTCCTCCTGCCAACATGTTCATTAAAATGGCTTTTTAGTGGATTTGTCCAAAACAAACCAGAAAAAGATTTGGGTTTGTCTGCTGTATCAACATAAAACTAAACCTCTTTCCTAATCAGGTCAGTTTTGGACCCTTCTGAACCTCTTTCCTAAACAGTTGAGTTTTGGACCCTTATGTGCAAAAAAAACAGAATTCTGCCTCAAATGTTGACAGAGTTCTGACATTACTTAGACATGATTAGATATTTTTTATGCTTTATCCAACTGGAGGCCACAGCTTGCATGCAGTGGCATGGTAGTGGTAAGGGCACAGCTTAAGTGCCAGATTTGGTTAAAAATTTCAGTGCAAATAGAAGATATCAACATAAAACTACACAGTCCAATCATGAGCCACATTTACAGTCTCATCCAACTTTAGACACTTTGGTAAATCTGAAGCAACTTTAGGACACCGACACATGGCTAGGTTTCTGCGTGCAAGCCAAAATCAGGAGTGTATCATAAAAGAAGAGAAAGTATGGAAAGGATAGATACAACTTCCTCACTTTTTTGAATTCACTATCACTAATGGTTTTGGCTCCCAAAACTGCTTGCAGATTCCTACACTGTCTAATATAAGGGGGAGAGAGTGACATTTTCAAGCCTTTTTTGCTTGAGACACCTCTGCCCTAAATTGTGCTGTATTCATCAAATGTCATATTATTTGATAATTTGATACCACTTTAAATATATCTAGATCCTACAAATCATCCAGTCATTTTTCTACTTAGCCCGGGTAAGACACTTATGACATTATCTCTGGGTCATGAGTGGCTTATGAGGAATATAACAGTAGTAGCACATATCCTGGATATGTCTGTGTGTGCTGGCTCTTCAAGCACTGGCTCCAGCCACAGTCCTGATGCATGTCCCCAAATTCTTGACCAGTCTTTTCCTGACAATCCTTGCAAGGCTATGGTTATCCCAGTTGCTTATGCAACTTTTCCTACAGCACTATTTCCTTCAACTCAACTTTCCATTTGTATACTTGGATACAGCACTCTGTGAACAGCCAACATTTTTATCAATTACGTTTTGTGGCTTTCCCTTCTTGTGGATGGTATCACTGATTGTTTTCTAGACAATTGTCAAGTCAGCAGAGTTCCCCATGATTGTGTAGCCTACTGAACCAGACTTAGGGACCATTTAAAGTCTTAAGATATGTTTGCAGGTGTTTTGTGCTTATTAGAGTGTGACACCTTGAGTGTACAAGATTGAACTTTTTCACAATATTCTAGTTTTCTGAGATACTGACTTTTGGGTTTTTATTAACTGTAAGCCATAATCATCAATATTATTAAAATAATTAAATGCTTGAAATCGTTTGCTGTGTGTCTAATGAATCTATAGAATATATGGGTCTCATTTTTATGATTGAATTACTGAAATAAATTAATAATAATATTCTAATTTATTGAGATGCATCTGTATTATTAGTTTTCTCATTTCTTCTTCTTTAGTAAATATTTCACGTATTGTGTGCTGAAATCTAAGATACATTTTGTGCTTTCTTTTCTAGAGTATTAATAAAACACTAATGAAGAATGAGACGTCCGTTCAATACTTTTACATGTTGCCATTATTTGGAGAGAAAAGGAATAAACCTCTCATTACTACTTTCTTCTTCATGATATATCTTTTCGGAGTACTTATCAATTCCTCCATTATCACAGTCATATGTCTGGAAGTGCAGTTACATGAACCAATGTATCTCTTTATCTGTAATTTGTCCATTGTAGACATATTTTATATATCGGTCATGGTTCCTAAATTACTGCACATGTTATTGTCCGGAAATCACATTGTCTCCTTCTCACAATGTTATACTCAGTTGTACTTTTTCTCTGCCGTGGTGACTGCAGAAGGAATTCTTCTCTTCATTATGGCTTATGATCGATATGTCGCTATCTGCCTCCCCTTACATTATCATCGTATCCTGAGTTGGAGAAATTGCATCCTGATAATTATTGGGATTTGGGCAGTCGCCTTTATAAACTCTGTAATTTATGTAAATTCCACAATATACATGTCCTCCTGTCACTCCAATGTCATCCACCAGTTCTATTGTGATACTAAGTCACTAACAAAGATCTCTTGCACAAGCACACAAATGTTTTCTGTGGTAATCGGTATAGAAATGTTGTTATTTGCATTTATTCCATTATTGTTCACTTTTATTTCTTATGTTAACATTTTCTCTGTGATCTTGAAGATGAAGACAAAAGAAAGCCGAAAAAAAGCTTCTCCACCTGCTCGTCCCACATCACCATCATCACTATTTATTATGGAACATGCCTAGTAGAGTATCTGTTACCACCTTACTCTGATGTTCTGGATTCTGTCTTCAATATAATATATACAACTATCATTCCTGTGATAAATCCTATCATATACAGTCTACAGAATGCCAATGTACAGTCTGCATTGCTGGGGGTCATAAAGGAAATGTACATTTTGAAAAGATAAACTGGTTCAGATTACTGAATGATGAGGCATTAAAAGACAAAGTCTAATAGAAAGTGGCAGAAATTTTCTTTATACTATGATTAAACATTATTCATAAAAATTTTCATTAAACCATTAATGGGGTTTTCTGAGACATAGGTATCAATAACCTACCTTCAAGATAGATCTTCAGTATAAGATTGGTGGAGGTTTGACACCATCAACTGATTTAGGCAGCGACAGGCACTGGGAACTAGACAGTAGATGGAAGGTTCTATACGTTGTGTACTTTTCAAGAATACTACAGTTCATTTCCCATTCATTTGGATGGGAATTGAGCTGCAATAATTTGGCATGTCCACTACACAGTTGATGGAGCCTTCTGCTTCCAGCTCTGTCCACTGTATAGCATGTAGCACCAGGCGGCTGCTGTAAGTAGGTGATCAGTGGGGGTTGCAGTTATCAGAACCTTACCCAGATCTGATGGCCTATCCTGAGTGTAGGTCTTCAGTATTTGTCCCAGAAAACCCCTTTAATCTGAGCAAAATAAAGAAAAGATCTACCTCCTGGTTTTTACGTTATTGTCTGGTTGTTCTTGCCATTATCCATTTGAATAAACAGCACTGGAGATTTATAAAAATTTTATGCCAATATTCTAGTATAGAAAAGTCACACAATTTGTTACTCGTTCCCTTTGTCCATTTCCCTTGTGTCAATATTCCATATTTTTGTTATTTTATGCTAATATTGCCTCTTTTCAACGTGGTGAAATGGGCATAGTTAGCTATCTTAAAAGGGTTGAACACTGTCTGGTTACTGTTGGACAATGTGTATGTAAGATGACTATATGGCACTTACTAATATAGCCGTTGTTGATATTCTGGACCATTTACCATATTTCGTTCAGCCATGTCCCTTTGTTGGTCCTGTCTATAAGATAGCCGCTGATGGAGGGTCATGTGACCAGGCACATAACTCAATCTCCTCCATTCTAACACGCTGCAACTGCAGTGAAACTCCAATTTTGGAAGTGCAGTGAGCAGGTGTAGCAGCTATGTTATGGACAGGACCTCTGCGTGGACAGTACAAAAGACTTGGCCAACAAGGAGGAATACCATATGAAATATAAAAATGGTAACACAATTTGAACATAGGCTTTATTACTAAGTGTCATATAGACATCTTAGAAACAATTTACAAGAAAGGGGACAACCCCTTAAACTATTGCACTAGGAATTTATTATCTACTATGACTTTTGAAACATTGAAAAAAAAAAAAATCATCCCAGTGGTGATGGTCGTGTGGTGGAAGCTTACTAGACAAAAGTATTAGGATTACAGATACATTAAATTGTTATCATAATATGCTTCATTCGATAATTTGGGCATAGAACAGTAAACTCAGAGCAACACTGGCTTCAAAATATTTCCTCGTCTGAAATTCCATCCAATATATCAGTGTGATGTTACTGGTTGGCTTTGTTGGGTGGTGCTCTGTGTGGTACTTTCTATCTGTGTCCCCTGTAAATGCAGCATACTGCCATATGCTTTACAAGTAACCAAACTGTGCCAAATCATGTGTCATACTATAGAGTGCCTAAGATTCAGTGCTATACATTTCCTTATTAACTATATCAACATATGCTGTATAATAATATACTGCACAATGTAATAGTGCCACACCAGTAAACCTCAACATACAGTGTTATAATAAAACCTACACACAGTAATAAAGTAATAAAATATAACACAAAGTTTACAAAATACTGTGTTGAAATTACTTTTAAGATTCATGATGGCCTTCGCTGCCAAACAACTGTGGATGCCCTATTCACCAGGATTCACCAGGCTGATTTTCTCTAAGTGACCAAACTTAATTCCTTAAGCCAACCTTGTTATGGAATGGTCTTTAAACCAGTGAAAGATGACAAAAGGTTGTCTATGGGTTTCGGATACATACATACTGATCCATAAATCCTGTGGTATTAATATGGAGTTGATTCTTCCTTGGCAGCTGATATAGCTTCCACTCTTTTAGGAAAGATTTCTACATGATTTTGGAGTGTGTCTACGGGAATATTTGCCCAACCCAGAAGAGAATTTGTGTGAACACATTAGATGAGAGGACCTGTCTTACAATCTGCATTCTAGTTCAAAGGTGTTTGATGGGTTTGAGGTCAGGGCTCTGTGTGGGGCAGTCTATCAACAAGCATTATCCATTCTGCCCAAAACTTTAGACTCGGCACAATGCAACCAAGCACGAAACCTCCTTCTGCCACACTCTTAATTGTCTATCAGACTGACAGGTAAAAAAGTGTGATAGACCACTCCACAAAACACATTTCCAATTGTCCTCTGTTTCAGAGTATGGCTTTGTGCTTGTTGATGTAAGACTTGTATGCAGGTGCTTAAAATTTGGAAACAAATGCCATGAAGCTCCTGACACAGCACCATTTTTTTGCTGATGTTAATAGCAGAGGAGGTTTGTGAAGGCAGACTGCATGGCTAGGGGCTGGATTTTATTCACCTGTGACAATGGGACTAAATGAAACACCTGATTATACACCCACAAGCTTGAACAGGAATTTATAATGGGTACATAGTTACATAGTTGAAAAAGACCATCACAGTTCAACCAAGGGATGGTGAGGATGTTAATCCCAGAAGAGAAGTGGGGCTCAGATTTCTACAAAAATGTAATTTACTTTTAAGAATACATCTAAACCCTTTTTAATACTGCCCATTGTCCCTGTTGTGACCACGTCCGGAGGTAGTCTATTCCACAGATTCACAGTTCTTAGCTTTGCTGCTTCTGCAGACTGAACTTTTTCTTCTTCAGTCGGAGGCAGTGCCCCCTCGTCATTTGAGGGCATTTTACATGGAACAGTTCATATATTTGTATAGGTTAATCACGTTCCCCCTTAGACGTCTCTTCTCAAGACTAAATACATTTAATTACTTTAATCTTTCTTCATAACGCAGACCCTCCGCCCCCTCTTCAGTTTAGTTGCTCTCCTTTGTACTATTTCTAGCTCCAGAGCATCCTTTCTTTGGACTGGTGCCCAGAACTGAACTGCATATTCCAGATGAGGCAGCACCAAAGCTTTGTAAAGTTGTAGTATTACATAACTGACCATCGAGTCCATGCCTCACTTAATACATGACAATATTCTACTAGCCTTAGAAGCAGCTGGCTGTTATTTAATCTACCATCTACACGGACACCCAAATCCTTCTCTATAAGTGACTTTTCCAGTTTTACATCGCGATAGGACATATGATGCATGGAGTTTATTACTACCCAGATGCATAACTTTACATTTATAAACATTGAACCTCATTTGCTGATGCCCAATCACTCAGAGTGTCCAAGTCAGCTTGTGGTTTATGGACATCTTCCATAGACTGCACAGTACTATATAGCTTAGTGTCATCTTCAAAAATAGAAATGGTGCTATTAATTCCATCTTCGATATCAGTAATAAATTAAATAATATAGAACCCAGCACTGAACCTTGGGGTCACCACTTATAAACCCTGGACTATTTTGAATAGGAATCATTAACCACAACACGGTTCTTCAGCCAGTTTTCAATCCAATTACAAACTATACTTTCCAAGCCTATATACCTTGTTTTACCTAATAAACGTCTATGAGGGACATTATGAAAAGCCTTTGCAAATCCAAAAACATTACCACAACCGCCCCTCTGTCCAGGCTTCTACTTACTTCCTCTTAAAAACAAATCAGGTTAGTCTGACAACTTTTGTCCTTGGTAAACCCATGTTGGTTATCACTTATAAATAATATTATTTACAGTCAATATTTGAAGTCCCTTAAAAGTCCTTCAAATATTTTCCCACAACAGAAGTTAAGTGGCTTGAATCCTTGGTGCCTTGCAGGGTGATATAGACTGTAAACAATTACAACTGTCTGTAATACTGATGGCACAGTACCTACAGAACGGATTAACAACTACTATGAATATTGGTGCACTACAATATAATGCAGATGGCGATACCCTCTCCCTGCACTGTCTCTGCAGTTTAAGTTCCAAGCCTTGACACTGAGATTGGGCCACCAAGTGGGATGCATTTGATTATGCAGAGTGGCCTGGGTATACCTGATTTATCACAATTCATGACAAATTAATTTGGAACGAAGTGAATTTCATGAAGAACTTTGGTGAATTGTAGAAATGAAATATTTCAAAACTTTGCTCATCTCTACCAACCCACCCTATGGCAGGTAGTCAAGAGAGTCTCCCTGTTGATGATTTGTGTGAAACCCCTCAGCATTTGGGCTGCCCTGAGGAGTAGGTTGGCTAGGAGGCTGGTGATACGCATACTTATGTTGATGGTGGTGTAAATAGTGGCACCCATAGCCGCAGCATTGGAAGTGGGCAGGTAGCAAAAGTGGCAGTCAGAAGAGAGCAGAGAAGGGGGCCCAGAAGCCCATTATGATATCTGACAGTCTGATAAAAGTGTTAAGGTGGGTGAGGACAGGACCTGGGAGCCAGATCGGGGTGCTGAGGAGGAGGCAACATCAGTGGAGAAGGGTGGTGGTGACAGCAACAAAGAGCCTAGGCCATGTATATCCCAAAGAACAGCCAGGGCCACATCTGGTTTGGAATCTGGTGATGCAATTGAAGCTGTGTGTATGGGTTGGGCCCAAAACATACCAGAGCTAAATCCAGTTTGGCTTTTTATAGCTCTGTGGGAGCATTTTCTTCATAAGACAGGCACATAAAACCATATTTCTGTGCAAGATTTGGAGGATTAAAATAAGCCATGGCCATTTAAACACAAGCATAGCTACGGAGGTCTATTGCAGCACATGAGAGAGCATCACTGGATCCTTTGGGAAATACAACTGGCCAGCACTCCCAAACAGAAGTCTGTCCTTCTTCTCCTGGTCCTCTTTGTGGCCGCCAACCCACATCCCCAAGCAATACAGAATCTTTGTCATCATCTTCTTCTTTATCTCCTGCTAAAACTCTACCTTTTCCTCAGCTCTCTAAGCCACCTGGCCACATTGCTGGTGGTGCAGTATCTGCAGTGTAGTGCCTTATACTCTCACGTGGCAGAGAATGCGGGCCACTTCTTGTGATTCCCACTGTGTAGCCAGTTGCACTGTACAGTCGACACTTGGAGCAGCTAATATGGGCAGGGACAGTACATTGTGTTTCAAGGCCCACTGGGTCAATGTTTTTTGCAGCTACACCGCTTAATCTACAATGTTAAAACTCACTGAAATTCAACATTGCAGATACTCGAGCATCTGTATGGGCAGGGGAAAGCCATGAACAATTTGGTCATGCACAGACTGCCTCAGCAGTAGGCATGTTTTTTTTCCAGGTTGGACAGGGGCAGCTCATGCCGTTTACACTGCATTTGTCCATCATTCCCCTCATATGTATTTTTGAAAAGACACTCATGAAACAGGTGGCCCTTTAGCTTTTGCGGAAGGAGAAGGAGGAGTAGGTGCTGCCACTTGAGGAGAAGAAACAGGATTAGGCGTGAATATTCAAATCATGAATATTTATCGCGAATATCGCAACTTCGAGAATTCGTGAATATTTAGAATATAGTGCTATATATTTGTAATTTCGGATATACTAGATTTTTTTTTCACTATTAACCTCCCTCTTGTTTGTGGGGCCAATGAAAAGGCTGCAATGTCTTTGTCTGAGCTTAGCAGTATCCCTAGCAACTAATAGGAAAGTTGTCTACCCCGTACTATATAAGAACCTCCCCAGCAGCCATTTTCTTTAGTGTAATGGAGTTCTGAGAGTGACAGCAGTGTCATTGCTGTGCTCTGTGCTTTGCTGTATAATTAGACAGTTAACTTAGATATATAATTAAGATAGTTAGGGGGAGATAGTCAGTGAAGATTGCATTGATTTATAGTGTAGCTGATAGGTTCGAGTGCAGGGTGTTAGGTAGGGTTCTGCTGTCCATACATACATAGTGCTGTGATGTCACCCAGTTGCACGTGTTGCGCAAAAATATGCGCATCATTAATTGCCGATTTTCACAATCGCGAATATATATTGGAGCACTCTATCTGCATATAAAGCTACAGTTATTGTAAGGTTCTGCCATGCCAACCATTATCTCCAGTCTCAGTAAACTTCTAGCAGCTTGAAAAATGTACCCAGAGAGACCCACGCCTGTATTGCGCGCGCATTACGCAAATATTACATTGCCGATTTTTCTCAATCAAGAAAATAACCACAAATTCATGAATATATGGTGAATATTCACCCATATATTCGCTAAATATCGTGAAATCGAATATAGCCCCTGCCGCTCATCACTAATAATGATGACAGTGACACCAGCCACAACTGCCAATCGTCTCAGTGGGGGACAGAGGTGTAAAGAACTGGCTCCTCGGGCGCTCTGGCCAGAATGGCGACTTGTAGACTCGCGTCTATGCCATTACAGACGTATCATTGACATCAAGCAGTCTGATAATTTCTGGAAAGCCATGCTTCTAGTCCCTCACTTCCAGGGTAAATTGGGGGAATGCTTTCCCTTTCACAGAAAAGGAGGACAAATTTCATTATTACTACTAATCACAGTATACTCAGCTTGCTGCACCTTACAGTGAGCAGATGCCTGCCACCATCATGTCTGAAAGGGATCCCCTCTTCTCCCCCTGCAGAGTCAACCCCCTCTGGCCACCCCGTGCAGCAGAAGCCAAAGCAGTAATAGCAGCAGCCTTGTCAGTCTCCTCAACATGATGGCGCAGTTTCTCCACGTGCACACCGTGGGCTCGGCTGAGGCCAGTAAGCTAGTCAACAGCTCCCATCTCCAAGCCCAGGTTCAGGTCTACCAAAACCATGTTGCATACCATGTTTCCTGATCCCATAGATTTCTGGGCAAACAGGCTGGAACAGTGGCCCAAACTGGGACAGCACACTCTTCATCTTCTTTCTTGCCCTTCCTCCAGTGTCATCATGGAAAGGGTTTTCAGCGCCACAGAGGGCGTGCTGACACCCAAACAGATCAAGTTGTCCTCTACCAGCAGAGGTGGAGAGGGAACTTAAAGTGGCTCTGGAAAAAAAAAACTAAAAATGGCCCCATATTGTAGGTTGGTCCAAATTAACAGAAGGCGGTGGAACACAAGTAGATGGGGTCAATAATACCATAGTGCAAAATACCATCCCAGAAGAACCAAATACCAAAGTGCAACACAATATACTGCATCAAAAGTTACTTTTTTCTGTACTCCTCCTCCAGTTGTCTTTGATTAAGATATGGAGCAGGGGGCTTAGAAAGTGAGATGTGGGCCATAGCAGTTAAATTCAGGAGTGCCTGTGTGCTCACTGGCCAGATCCATTAGTACCTGATTCTCAGTGTTAAAAACTGTTGAGAGCTCATTATGTACCCTGCCAGTGGCAGAGAGTGGGTCTGGGTGAAACCTGGTGATCGGCCCACTAGGAAATTCTTAATTTTTATTTTATTAAATTTTTTAAATAAAAATTTGAAAACGTTTTTGGGGGTGTTAAAACTGTTGAAATTCAAAAAAAATTATTTTGAGGGGGTTAAAGCAGATGAATACCACTGGTTTAACAACATGCAGGTGGTAACATATTATACCGCACTTTAATACTGAGGGACAGTAGTTGTATGTATAAATTAAAAGATTAACTGGGATTATGGCAGCAGGTGAACAAGATGCAGATTGGGATATACTACACCGCACTTTAATACTGAGGCACTATAATTCTATGTATAAATTAACAGATTATCTGCGAATGTGCCAGCAGTTCAACAATATGCAGATGGCGATATATTACAGTGCACTTTAATACTGAGGCATAGTAATTAATGTACAAATTAACAGATCACAGGGGATGGTTATCTGCTGAGTGGCTGACTGCACGACATTTTGGGTGATCCCTTGTTCCCGGGCTTCTTACTTTTAATTTGTAACACAGGTAGCAGCATCTTTAAGAAAAAATCGGATTCTTTATAACGAAGTGTGAGGAAATTCAGATTTGTGGTGAATCAAATTATTACTAAACTGATCAAATTCCACTTTGATTGCTTCCATTTGCTCAACATTAGTCATCAATATATACTGCCTATACAACCCCTTTAAATAACGGAGGGTTTACTTTAATCTTCTGTCCATGTTATAATCCAGCCTGAAATATATTAAATTATTATATTTCATTTGATATTTACTAATAAAGTATTTATAAATAGAGATGTCCCGAACTGTTCGACTGCGAACAGTTCCCTGCGAACATAGCTTGTTCGCGTTCGCTTCTGCCAGCGAACATTATGCTATGTTCGATTCGCCCTGCCTAATGTTCTCTGTCCACCCCAACCGCCAAACCAAAAAAAAATCCTTTCCGAAAATGATATATCATTAATAATCATTTTCTATCACATTTAACTTAAATCATTCAATTCATGCCAAAAGCCAGGTATGTGCAGGCTGACTATCTATCCATAAGACAGGGCGTCAGCATACCTTACAATGACAATCATGAGCTTTCAAACATAAGTTCTCAATCCAAAAGGAGAGAAATTGCCTAGCATTGGTTGGCTATCTAGAGGGGCCTGGACCCTAGACCATTATCATTAGGGCGACAAAAATTGTAATTTTATATGCCAGCCTAACTCCTCTCTCACTGCCTAAGAGAGCTGCATAAACATTTCCCAACATTTAAATCTCATTTGCATACACATGACCAAGAAATGCTAATGAGCAATATAGCAGTATCTGCCTTGTTTGTAAACTGAAACACGATTTGCATAGCTTTCCCATAGTCCCATGTTATGCAAATGAGTTTATATGACAAAACAGAATAGAAAGATTATAAAGTTAGTCTTTAAAAAATTGCAAAATCAAAAAAAAACTGTGCAGCCTTCCTAATCATTGAGATGAGAGCTAGGTGGCATTAAAAAAAAAAAAAAATTTAAAATGTTGTCACCCTAATGATAATCATCTATGTGCACAGGTCCCCCTAGATACCAAACACTAAACAGACAATTTCCCTTCTGGGAAATTTCCCTTCTGGGAAAACTGGTTAATGCTCCCAGGCTGCCTTGCTAAGGTATGCTGATGATCTGTCTGTCTGATGGATTGTTGGTCCTGCATATACCTGGTGCTCGGCGGCCATAGGGGAGAACTGTTCTGTGTTGTCCATTGAATGTTTTATGTCATAATACAAATAATAATAATAAGATTTTATGATAGGCAGGCTAGGGTAAATGTCTGTAAGTCTGTCTTTGTCTGTTTCATAAAATACAAAGATTAGTTTCTTTAGTCAGCTACCTTACTGTATGTTTGATTGAGTATTACACCTTAAAGGGACAGGCTGTTTTACCCTATAGAAATATATCTATATAAATATATATAGTCCTGTATTAGGATCCTTGATCTCAGAAAAATTATGCTATTATCATCAAACACTGTCTTTGCATAATGTCTATAAAACGTTTTTGTGCTACAGACCTCAAACTTTCCACACTTTTTCGGCCTATAGCGAAGTACGTTGCTTGTGCTTTATTAGCGATCCCAACCTCGGGGCCCCTGGGACGGGCCCCGAACACCCACTTTTTCCTTTTTACTTTGACAGGGAAAATTTTCAAATCGCTCCCACTCGCACAATTTTGAAGCTACGCTCCCCAAACTTGGATCACATATTGTTGGTGTCAACCCGAATAAATGGGTAAATTTGAGGGGACACCCCAAAGTGGGCGGAGCTACCAACGGCCAATGAAAATTTAGCAAATTTCTATACGCTACTCCTCCCACAGTTTTAGGATTACCAAACTTTGCACACTTGTTCGGCACATACCCGAATAGGTTGCTTGTGCTTTTTAACCGATCCCACCCTCCGGGCCCCTGGGACGGGCCCACAAAAACCTCTTTTTTTCCCATAGAGTTTTATTGGAAAAATGCAAACGTTTGTCACTCATACAGCTTCGGAGTGAAACTCACCAAACTTGGGTCACTTAGTCATGGGGTCAACCTGAAAATTTATGTCACATTTTGGGGACATTAAAAGTGGGCGGAGCTACAACTAATCAGATTTTCCCTATTGACTTCAATAGGGAAACTTTAAAAAGCTACCATTCTCACAGCATTTAAACGAGAATACCCAAACTTGGCACCGTGGGTCATTGGGTGACTGTGGTCAAAAATTTTATAAGTGGGCGGAGTCTAAATCGGCCAATCAAATTTCAGCAATTGGTTTAAATGGGAAAATTTTAAACTGCCGCTGCTCGTAGACGGTTATTGGCACAGTCTTCAAACTTGGCACAGTTGGTCATTGGAGGACTGGGATTAGAATTCTGAAAAGTGGGCGGGGCCAAAATCAACCAATCAGATTTCTTTGAGTGTGAAAAATGTGAAAATTTGAAAAATTTTAACTTCCAAAAATGCTGCAATTCTCAAATTTTTTATGTCAGGGGCTTCAAATTTCAGAAATCAGGTGGTAGGTTATGTCCAATTCAAAATTGGAAAAAGTGGGCAGGGCAAACTACAACCAATCAGATTTTCCCTATTGACTTCAATGGGAAAACTTTAAAAAGCTACCATTCTCACAGTATTTAAATGAGAATACCCAAACTTGGCACCGTGGGTCATTGGGGTCAAAATTGTTAAAAGTGGGCGGAGTCTATATCAGCCAATCAAATTTTAGCAATTGGTTTAAATGGGAAAATGTAAAACTGCCGCAGCTCGTAGCTTGTTATTGGCACAGTCTTCAAACTTGGCACAATTGGTCACTTGAGGACTGGCATTAAAATTCAAGAAAGTAGGTGGAGCCACAAACAGCCAATCATATTCCAAGCCAACATCCTGTGGTTTCTTCAGAAACAGCACTTTCTAGTTATTATTGTTGTTTGTATTATTACATAAAACATCCAATTACCAACACAGAACAGTTCTCTCCTATGGCCACCAAGCACCAGGTATATGCAGGGCCAACAATCCATCAGACAGACAGGTCATCAGCATACCTTAGCAAGGCAGCCTGGGTATTAACCAGTTTTTCCAAAAGGAAAATTGTCTATTTAGGGTTAGGTATCTAGGCGGACCTGTGCGCATAGATGATCATCATTAGGGTGACAACATTTTTTTATTTTTTTTAATATGCCACCTAGCTCTCATCTCAATAATTAGGAAGGCTGCATAGTTTTTTTTTATTTTGCAATTGTTTAAAGACTAATTTTATAATCTTTCTATTCTGTTTTGTCATATAAACTCATTTGCATAACATGGGACAGCTATGCAAATTGTGTTTCAGTTTACAAACAAGGCAGATACTGCTATATTGCTCATTAGCATTTCTTGGCCATGTGTATGCAAATGAGTTTTAACATACAGTAAGGTAGCTGACTAAAAAACTAATCTTTGTATTTTTAAAACAGACAAAGACAGACTTACAGACATTTACCCTGGCCTGCCTATCATAAAATCTTATTATTATTTGTATTATTACATAAAACATTCAATGGACAACACAGAACAGTTCTCCCTATGGCCGCCAAGCACCAGGTATATGCAGGACCAACAATCCATCAGACAGACAGATCATCAGCATACCTTAGCAAGGCAGCCTGGGTATTAACCAGTTTTCCCAGAAGGGAAATTTCCCAGAAGGGAAATTGTCTGTTTAGTGTTAGGTATCTAGGGGGACCTGTGCACATAGATGATTATCATTAGGGTGACAACATTTTTTTTTTTTTTTTTTTTTTTTATGCCACCTAGCTCTCATCTCAATGATTAGGAAGGCTGCACTAGTTTTTTTGATTTTGCAATTTTTTAAAGACTAACTTTATAATCTTTCTATTCTGTTTTGTCATATAAACTCATTTGCATAACATGGGACTATGGGAAAGCTATGCAAATCGTGTTTCAGTTTACAAACAAGGCAGATACTGCTATATTGCTCATTAGCATTTCTTGGTCATGTGTATGCAAATGAGATTTAAATGTTGGGAAATGTTTATGCAGCTCTCTTAGGCAGTGAGAGAGGAGTTAGGCTGGCATATAAAATTACAATTTTTGTCGCCCTAATGATAATGGTCTAGGGTCCAGGCCCCTCAAGATAGCCAACCAATGCTGACCAATTTCTCTCCTTTTGGATTGAGAACTTATGTTTGTTTGTCTAAATTGCTCAAACCTGTCATTGTAAGGTATGCTGACACCCTGTCTTATGGATAGATAGTCAGCCTGCACATACCTGGCTTTTGACATGGTGTAGAGTGATTTTTTTTATTTTACAAGTAATTAAAATATGTTAAATAACTAAATTAGTATTTAAAAGTAGGTTAGAAAATAAAATGTTAAGGTAGATTTAGATGTCATAAAATAGGTTAGCTAGAATGAGTCACTGTGGGTTTTAATATTCGCCTGCCAATAGAGGTCTATTGCGGTTCGCCCTGTTCGCCTGTTCGCGAACATTTGAGTAAGTTCGGGTTCGTTGTTCGCGAACAGAAAATTTTATGTTCGCGACATCTCTATTTATAAAAATCCAACAAATTAATCTACAAAGAAAGTTTTAAGAATAAACTCTTAAACAATAGATGTTAGTAAACCATAATGTCTAGACACAAGAGGCATGAATTCTGTGATATCATCATAAACATCTTTTCTCCTCCTGGGTTAATTATAAATCTCTGATCATCGCCCGGGATTGTCCCAGCACATTATAAATATCCTACACACACCCCTCGCTTCCAGTAAATAATTTTACATTAGGACAAGCCTGCTGTTACTATACTGGTAAGTCCACCTGACATTGATATTTCTATTGTACATGATATCTCAGGAGCTCAATTACACTGCACAGGGAGGATTACTGCAAACATTTTAGCTAGAAATCTAAGATTTAGCTTTATTTCTCTCTGTATCTAACCCATAATTAATAATTGTATATGTTTATTTAATTTGTTTTCATTATCTTGTTATTATTCGTACAGGTTACTAAAGATAATTTCAGTAAAGCAACAAAATCATAGAAACATTTCCGTAATAATTTGGTGTGAGAGTGAAGCAGATTATTGTCAGCAGTGAAATTCTCCTTGGATCTTCTCCTTGTCATAATTAGAGATGAGCGAATCGAATCCCACGAAGTGGATCTCGATCGGAATTTCACGATAAATTCCATTCGCCTCGAAGCTGAATTTCTTCGTGCTTCGTTTCAGTGTTTAACCTGAAATAGTGTAAAAAGCAGAAAAAAATCATACTTACCTACTCCATTTGCTCGCGACAGGCCGCCAGTCTCCATCTTTATTGAAGATCTCGGACGAAATCCCGTGCATGGTGATGTAATCTTGCTCTGCGCAAGATTTTGCTCCAGATCTTTAAGCAAGATGGCGGCGGCCGGACTGTTGCGAGCAAATTAAGGCAGGAAGTTTGATTTAAAAAAAATTATGTTAATTTTACACTATTTTTACACACAGATACCGAAATCATTTATGAACGTGGCATCTGAGGGGTACAATGACAGGGGCGGCGCTATTGCTGCGCCCTGTCATTGCACCTGTTTCTTGCAAAAATATGTGCTTGGTGATGAAGTTATTCGTCATGAAGCAAAATTTTTTTAAAAAATTTCGCGAATCAGGCGAATCGAACTTTTCATAAATTCGCTCATCTCTAATCATGATGTAAACAAACAGAACCGGTATTTCGCCCTATAGACATGTATTAGGATGGACTGAAATGGAATGTCTCTTAAAGGCTTCCAATTTGCATTCCGGCCTAGAATTCCATTATATTCCGTTATAATGGAACCTATAACAGAATTCAATAACGCCAATGCTAACCGGCCTTTCTCTTATGTACAGTGGGGCTGAGGATCTCAACTGCAAATATGGAGTTTGGGCCACATACCGTTACTGTGCCTCTTGGACTCTTACTATATGTCTCCATTTTCTGTACTTCTCAAATGAGGGGCCCCATTTTTCCTAGTGGTCTTTCATTATGGTGAAGGAGCATCCAGGCTGCAGCCATGTCCTGGATTTCATTTCTAGGTATGGTTTGACATTGTTCATCCCAATCTGGACCAGTTTCTGTGTCTCCGGTTCATCATCATCATCATCATCCTTATTAAATGTCAAACCTGTAAGAAAGTAAACAAATAAAAATAAAGTAGCAAAAAAAGACTCATATATTTGTTGAAAAAATGTGGTATCTTATTTGGGCAGGTGCTGACCGAATACCTTTCTTGATCTGGTGAGCAAAATTTAAACTTTTTACAAAATTTTATTTTAAAGATGATTTTTTAATGTGTACCAACATATGTTATACAGGGTGTTTAACATTGGCATTTGTGGCTACGCCTCATATAGCGCTTCCTGGGTCTGTTCATAGTGGCACATTACTCACAGATTATATTATATGCCAATTTTTTTATTTAAAATTAAGAAAACATCTTCAGATAAATGTTTAAAACATTTTCAGGTGTCTGCTGACACGGTTCTTCTTTGGAGAAGTCTGAAACTTTACTGGTATTGGGAGTAAGTTACTTAGTATTTTTTTCTTATTGAATATCATAAGGTTATTAAATATATGTAACATTGTGGCGTTTCGAAATGTCAGCCTTATACAATCACGTATCTGTCAGGTGACTTGTTGAATCAGACATTCTCCACTTACAGTTTACGCATCAGACACACAGGAGTTAATCAAGTAGTTTTTAATCCGGAGATTGTATTACAAGATGTGCAGGGAATCCAGATGGTAAAAGAATTATGCCTCTAATAATCTCCTTGATAAGAAGATGAAATACTACACAGATTCTCCTCAGATTTTCCTCAGATTCTCCTCAGAATTACAGCACACACAAACAGCAATGCATGACAGGGAAAACAGGAAGTGGCTAGACTGAACCAAGTAGAAGCTGAAACGGGGGAGGAGGATAGGAGCATACCAATATACAATGCAAGATACTGAAACAGAACAAACATCTTTAAATATGAACTAATAGAAGTCAAATATTTCCTCAAAGCACATGAGCCCTATATACACTGAACAAAAATATAAAGGCAACACTTTCAGTTTCACTTCCATTTTCATGAGCTGAACTCAAAGATCTGAAACATTTTCTACATACACAAAAGACCCATTACTCTCAATTATTGTTCACAAATCTGTCTAAATCTGTGATAGTGAGCACTTCTCCTTTGCCGAGATAATAAATCCCACCTTACAGGTGTGGCATATCAAGGTGCTAATTAGACAGCATGAATATTGCACAGGTGTGCCTTTGACTGCCCACAATAAAAGCACACTCTGAAATGTGCAGTTTGATGACACACATGTCGCAATGTTTGAGGGAGCATGCAATTGGCATGCTGACTGCAGGAATTTCTACCAGAGCTGTTGCCTGTACAATGAATGTTCTTTTCTCTACCATAAGCTGTCTCCAAAGGCGTTTCAGAGAATTTGGCAGTACATCCAACCTGCCTCACAACCGCAGACCACGTGTAACCACACCAGCCCAGGACCTCCACATCCTCCATGTTCACCTCCATGATCGTCTGAGACCAGCCACCCGGAGAGCTGCTGCAACAATCGGTTTGCATAACCAAATTATTTTTTTGATGCTCTCCTCATTCTTTGAGGTCACCCACCGAACGAACAGATGGATTAACTAGATTTATTTCCCTATCAAGTATGCAGTGCAGATGTACCTCACAAAAGCAATAGGTATATGTCACCCACCAAACTAACAGATGGATTAACTAGATTATTTTCCCCGTCACGTATACAGGGCAGGGGAACCTCTCAGAAACAATAGGTATAAGTCACCCACCGAACTAACAAATGGATTAACTGTTATATTTTTGTGTCAGGGGTACAAAGATGTTGCATTGCACCCACAAATACATTGCTATAGGTCACCCACAGAATTAACATCCAGATTAATTATAAAATGTCTGTGTCAAGGGTGCAAAGATGGTGTATTGCACTCACAAAAGATCGCTATAGGTCACCTACAGAATTAACAGCCAGATTAATTATTATATTTCTTTGTTAGGAGTGCAAAGCTGGTGTATAGCACCACACAAAAATTACTATAGGTCCCCCACAGTAAAAATAGCCAGATAAGATTCCTAACACTTTCCCTCACTTCAGCTGCCTGCTTCCAGTCCCTGCAATAATTAGAGCTGATGGGTGGTGCTACATGTGATCCAGCTTTCAAGGAGGCTGGGTCACATGATGCATGGTGCAATCACAGCCATGCTATTACTAGGCATGGCTGTGATGGCTTCTAAGTTCCCATATCTTAAAAGCTTGTTGATGAAAAGTTCCTGAAAAGTTCAGGTTCGGGTCCGGGTACCCGAACTCGCAAAGTTCGGTACGGACCCAAACTTTACAGTTCGAGTACGCTCAACACTATCTATGTTACATTTTGGGGGTCATTTATTAAGACCAGTGTTTTTGATGCCGGTCTTAATAACCTCGTGTACTGGCAGTGGATTCGCCAAAGTTATGAAGAGGCGCTGGCCTTTATATTACTTCTGCGCATCCACCGCCAGTATAAATCTAAGACAGCTTCCTTGTTGGCTTAAATTTAGACCATTTTCTACACCTAGAACAGAAGTAGAAAATTATAAATGTCCTCTTTCCCTCTCGCACCATGCCCCCTTGTTAGACTAGGGGTGAGCAGTGAAAAGTTGCAGATTGCAACAGTTGTACGCCAGAAAACTGGCATATATCTGATATTATATGATCCAATTTGTGCTTATTGTCTAGAAATATTCCACTAATGAAGAATGAGACATCCATTCAATATTTTAAAATGTTGCCATTTTCTGGAGAGACAAGGAGTAAACCGCTCATCACCACTTTCTTCTTCTTGATATATCTGGTCGGAGTCCTTATCAATTCCTCCATTATCACAGTCATATGTCTGGAAGTTCAGTTACATGAACCAATGTATCTTTTTATCTGTAATTTGTCCATTGTAGACATATTTTATACATCGGTCACTGTTCCTAAATTACTGCACATCTTATTGTCCGGAAATCATATTGTCTCCTTCTCACAATGTTATACTCAATGGTACCTTTTCTCAATGTTGGCTAATGCAGAGGAAATTCTTTTCTTTGTTATGGCTTATGACCGATACGTCGCTATCTGCCTCCCCTTACATTATCATCGGATCCTGAGTAGGAGAAATTGTATCCTGATAATTATTGGGATTTGGACAACCGCCTTTTTAAACAGTTTCATACTTGTATTACCAGCGTTATACATGTCCTCCTGTCACTCCAACCTCATCCACCAGTTCTACTGTGATATTAAGTCACTAACAAAGACTACTTGTACAACCGCACAGATGTATGTTATAATAGCAGGCATAGAAATTTTCATATTTGCCTTTCTCCCATTGTTGTGCACTTGTATTTCTTATGTGCATATTTTCTCTGTCATTTTTAAGATGAAGTCAAGAGAAAGCAGAAGAAAAGCCTTTTCCACCTGCTCATCTCATATCATCGTCATTTCTCTTTTCTATGGGACCTGCTTGATAGAATTTTTTTTGCCACTTTACTCTGATGTTGTAGATATAGCCTTCAATTCAGTATATACAACTATCACCCCCATGATAAATCCTATCATATACAGTCTACAGAATTCTAGTATAAAAACTGCACTGTTGGGGTTGGTAAAGGAAATGTACTTTTAAATAAAAATACAAAGTCCATTAGAATGTTGCAGAACTGTTCTTCATATGAATATTATTCAAATAAATAAGCTGCTTTTTTCTATGTATCTGCCAACATCAGTAGGTTTAAACTATGTTTTGGTGTGAAATCTGTTTTTCTTTGTAAATAAAGAGATCAAAAAGATGTCACTGATCAATAATCCAAGTTAAACTTATGCCCAAATCATTCTGATTTAACTGGGTAACACATTTTTCTAGAACTTCCCTTGAACCTCTCCATAGCAAGAAAGAGTAAACTATTTAACAACATAATTTAACTAGACCATTAGGTGGAGCTATATAGATGAGTGTCTCTTCCCATAGGGCCATATACATATTTGCATAACTGGGTGCAAATTTCCCCCCATCGCCATGCCTTTCTTCTGTAAGTAAAAATTATCAATCCACCAGATATAGTTATGGTAAAGGTCATAATGTATAAGTTCCAAAATATAGAGCATCTGCATCTCATTCATCTTCAGGTCCTTTCTTGTGTGGTACATATGTGTATAGAAAGGATTGTCAAAACCATAGAGGGGGGGGGGGGGGGGCCCCCTGCCTCAATGTAAAGTCCTGTCTAAAGCCCACACGAGTTACTGTGGGTAGAAATACATGGAGGAAAAAACAATAATAAAATACTAATATGAGTTTATTATATACCACCTAATATACCAGAGTCCACAGAAAATCTACTTCTAAACAAAATAGACGAGGCGGCAAATCATAATGAGGTGGTTATTATGGGGGACTTCAACTACCCAGATATAGACTGGGAAACTGAAAGCTGTACATCCCATAAAGGAAACAGGTTCTTGGCAATAACCAAAGACAATTACCTTTCCCAACTGGTTCAGGACCCGACTAGAGGGACGGCCATACTGGACTTAGTATTAACGAATAGACCTGAAAGAGCATCCGATGTGCAAGTTGGGGGACTCTTGCGAAATAGTGCCCATAACCTTCCAATTGTCACTCAAAAGAGTGTTTCTTCAGGGAGGAACAAAAATTCCAAACTTTAAAAAAGCTAAATTTAACCAACTAAGGCTATTTTCACACTAGCAGCATGACGGATCTGTTCAGCCTGTCAGATCGCCCTGCTGCTAGTTCAAGTGTGTCGCCGTACTGCGGCTCCGTCCCCATTGACTATAATGGGGGCGGAGTTCCGGCACAGCATGTCAGTGCACGGCGAGAGGCCGCCAGAATAAATGTCGGATATTTTGTAGTTTTAGTCCGTCGGCCTCTCGCCGTGCACAATTGTGCAACACCGGAACTCCGCCCCCTCCCCGATTATAGTTAAGCGAGTCCGGTGACACACTTGAACTAGCGGCAGGACATATCCGACAGGCTGTTCTGCCGCTAGTGTGAAAATAGCCTAAGAGAGGCCATAGGCCTAACTAACTGGGACAAAGTCCTCATAAATAAAAATACAGCCACAAAATGGGATATTTTTAAAACCATCCTAAAATATAATTGTGAGAGATACATACCTTATGGGAATAAAAGGTTAAGGAACAAGAAAAACCCAATAGAGATTAACAAAAATGTAAAGAAAGCAATAAATGACAAAAAGAAAGCATTTAAATCACTAAAACAGGAAGGGAGTGAGGAAGCATTGAAAAACTATAAGGAAAAAAATTTAATATGTAAAAGACAAATAAAAGCATCCAAACTAGAGACCGAGACATTAATTGCCAAAGAGAGTAAAACTAACCCTAAAATGTTCTAAATTTATGTAAATGGTAAAAAGTACAGTATAAATCTGAAGGTGGCGGCCCTTTACAGAGTAAAGAGGGGGGAGTTGCAGAGAGCGATGAGAAGAAAGCAAAGCTATTAAATATGTTTTCTCTACTGTATTCACTGAATAAAATAAACTGTCAGATGAAATGCAGAATGTAAAAGTAAATTCCCCATTAAATGTGCCCTGTCTGACCCAGGAAGAAGTACAGTGGGGTCTTAAAAAGTAGTGTATAAGAAACCCCCCCAGCAGCCATTTTCTGCTGTTTATTACAGTTCTGAGAGAGAGCAGTGTCATTGCTGTGCTCTCTGCTTTCCTGTGCCATTACATTAGTTAGTTAGTTAGCTTATATATATAATACAGATAGTTAGTGGGAGATAGTAAGTGTAGGTTAGATAGTGATATAGTGGAGCTGATTCTGCTGTCCATACATACATGCTACAGACATAGTGCTGTGATGTCACAAGTTCACAACAATACTTTGTGCACCAATCACTAATATGTAGTCAGACCTGCTAAAATGTGAAGTTGCACATAGTACGCCAAAATATTCGCATCATTAGTGACGATTTGGGCAATTGTGAATATATTGGAGCAGTCTATCTGCATATAAAGCTATTGTAATGTTCTGCCATGCCAACCTTTTCTCCAGTCTCAGGAAACTTCAAGCAGCTTGAAAAATGAAGCAAAAGTGACCCACGCCTGTACTGCGAGCGCATTTTGCAAATATTCCATTGGCGATTTTAGCAATCAATAAAATAATGGCGAATTTGCAAATTGGCAAACTTATGTCAAATATTCGTCCAAATATTCGCAAAATATCGCAAATTCAAATATTGCCCCTGCCGCTCATCACTATTAGAAAGATTAAAAAACACAAATCGCCAGGACCAGATGGCATACACCCCCTTATACTAAAATAAATAAGTAATGTCATAGCCAGACCCATATTTCTGATATTTACGGACTCTATACTGACAGGAAATGTTCCACAGGATTGGCTCATAGCAAATGTGGTGCCAATATTCAAAAAGAGTCCAAAAACAGAGCCCAGAAACTATAGGCCGGTAAGTGTAACATCTGTTGTGGGGAAACTGTTTGAAGGTTTTCTAAGAGATGCTATCTTGGAGTACCTCAATGAAAATAAGCAAATAACGCCATATCAGCATGGCTTCATGAGGGATCGGTCATGTCAAACTAATTTAATCAGCTTCTATGAGGAGGTAAGTTCTAGACTTGACAGCGGCGAATCAATGGATGTCGTATATCTGGACTTCTCCAATGCATTTGACACTGTACCTCATAAAAGGTTAGTATATAATATGAGAATGCTCAGACTGGGAGAAAATGTCTGTATGTGGGCAACTGGCTGAGTGACAGAAAACAGAGGGGGGTTATTAACGGTACACACTCAGATTGGGTCACTGTCACTAGTGGGGTAACTCAGGGGTCAGTACTGGAGGGGTCACTGTCACTAGTGGGGTACCTCAGGGGTCAGTACTGGAGGGGTCACTGTCACTAGTGGGGTACCTCAGGGGTCAGTACTGGAGGGGTCACTGTCACTAGTGGAGTACCTCAGGGGTCAGTACTGGAGGAGTCACTGTCACTAGTGGGGTACCTCAGGGGTCAGTACTGGAGGGGTCACTGTCACTAGTGGGGTACCTCAGGGGTCAGTACTGGAGGGGTCACTGTCACTAGTGGGGTACCTCAGGGGTCAGTATTGGTCCCTATTCTCTTCAATATATTGATAATGATCTTGTAGAAGGCTTGCACAGTAAAATATCAATTTTTGCAGATGACACTAAACTGTGTAAAGTAATTGACACGGAAGAGAACAGTATACTGCTACAGATGGATCTGTATAGATTGGAGGCTTGGGCAGATAAGTGGTAGATGAGCAGTGTGTACTGTGAGTGTAATATGGTTTACACCCATGTTGGTTGTAGACCAGGGGATTGTCTGGCGTAGGTTGTGACTTACAACGGGCTTTGCACCAGGGCATATGCCGCTCATCACTAAACGAATCACATTTTTTCCTAAACGGACTGCTGCACGTGTGAGCACATGGAGAAAGGAACTCTGGGAAGGCGGGATCACCCATACTGACATGCATACAGCCAATCAGCAGGCAGCCAGCCCTGTGATGTCACAGCCCTATAAATAGCGGCAGACATCTTAGAATCTGCCATTTACCAGTGTACTTAGTGCTTGGAGAAACATGTCTGCAGGTGCTAGGGACAGTGATAGGAAAGACTTGATTGTGGTGAAAAAAGATTTATAAGTTCAGGGAAAGGATGGGGAGGAATCGTTCCACAGCGTTTATGTAGAACAGTCATCAGCAGGGGAGGTTACAAACTGGGTAATAGAAACAATCTTATTACACCTTGCTGCATTGACTGGGGATGCAAATTGCCATTATACAGCTCTGTCCAGCAAACCGGTCTTGTAATTTGGGTGCAAGTGTTGTTTGATTCAGCCATTAACAGGATTTATTACAATGAAATATTTCTACAGTACGTCTTATTTGCCCTTGTGCGGTGCAGTGATACATTCAAAGGCCCAGTTTGCCGTGTATTAGTAGCGAAATAAAAATATATTCGCCATTCATCATTGCACTTATTTGTTGAAAAGCCTTTTGTGTTGTGTAAAAGTGGAAAAAGGGCCTATTGCCATTCTGCGGTGCAGTGATATCTTCTAAAGTCCAGTTTGCCATGTAATAGTTTGATCTAACAGTATTTCAGACAGAGAAGTGCCAGGCCCTGCACAGGGTAGTGGCAGAGGTCTAAATGTTCCTGGCGCAGGCACAGGTCGCAGCAGAGTAAGGGCTGTGGCAGCAGGGGTCACTTCGAGAGGCCTGAGCTCCCACTGTCATCTAGCGGTCGTGTCTTGACCAGCAACCCTGCGGTTCTTAAATGGTTGACTCGATCTGCGACTTCATCGCAAGTGACATCAGACACCCCCAGCCAAGCGTCAGTGGGTTTGTCAGACACAACCCTTAGTTGGCATGGCCCAGGAGCAGGGCCTGTGCCCTCACCTGTCCTCAACCTACCTCTGTCCTTTTCTGTTCCCTCAGCCTGATAAGTATTGTATGCTGTGTGCTCAGCTCCACTATACAGTGAGGACGAACTACTAAAAGACAGTCAGCAGCTACTGGAAAGCCAAGATGTGGAGGAAACATCTGCCGCTTTCTTCACTAGGCGGGCAAGTAGTGATGAGGAGAGTGGCGTGGGAGCTGGTGTTGTGAGCGGTCAGGCTCCTGACCCAGAGATTGTTGAGGAGGACATCAGTGACGTACAGACAGTACTCGATGATGATGATGATGTAGCTGATCGCACTTGGGAGCCGGGTGATGAAGGGGCTTAATTTTTTTTCTTTATATAATAGTGTAACATTATAAAACCCGGTGTCTCCATGATAAACTGCATCGTGGGGGCCCCATGTGACTTCTACACACTTTCAAAATAATCCTTTAGTGGGGTAAATAGATGCCGGATGACCAGAACGCTCCATGACCTTCCCAGGAGCTTCTGCCGGGAGCAGCAGTTCACTTCTGGGCTTTCCGGTGCGGGTTAACCACAGATAAGCCATTACAAGGACTGCTGCCAATTATCAGATCAAATTGTCCCCATTCTTCAATCTGTACATGCCAGGCAGGTTCCCCCAGAAGTGTCTGGCTCGATGAGCAGCCAATACCGCATAGTATTTTTGGAATGCTTTCTCCATCGCAAACACGTTCTCGAATAACCAGAAGACTGTCCAATTCTCTCCTGCCTTAGGCAACACTTTATTGAGTAATTGCAGAAAGTGAAAAAACTGTTGTCCACTGCCCCCATAAAGGTCTTTCCGGTGCGGGTTAAGCACAGATAAGCCATTGCAATGACTGCTGCCAATTATCAGATCAAATTGTCCCCATTCTTCAATCTGTTAAATTACATTTAAAATATTAAATTGAACCAAAACTTGATTTATATTTTAAAAAGCTAACTTAAATCGAAATAAGGAAAAAAAATAGGGGATCCCCCCACTGTTGCTATAGATGTGGTGCTTTTGTCTAGTTGACTTACCCTGTCTATGTGATAAGTATATGGAATTATATTTGAGACAGGCACTTAAATTCGCCAATATATTATCCCAATCTTCGATGGAAATTCCTGGACAATTAATTTGCCAAGCCTTTTGTCTCGGAGAACATGTATTATTAAATTGTGTTTTAAGCAACATTTTATAAAGTGTCGCTAGCATGGCCAGGAGTCAGCAGGGTAGCAGCAGTGGGAGGTCGGTAGCCAAACATACACGGGGTAGACCACCCTCTTCGCAGGAGCCTACCTTCCCGGGAAGTAGTGGTGCATGGGTTCATGGAGGCAGCTGCGGTAGCAGTCAGTCAGTGCGTAGTGTTGGGGGTAAAATCACCTACTCAGAGGTGTGGTAGTTTTTTGTTAAGCCGCCGGAGGAGGTGAACATGGCCATATGTAGAATCTGTGGGCAGGATGCCAATGTTGGCACCACAGCCCTGCATAAACATATGCAGCGTCACCATAAAGTGGCCTGGGAGAACCGTGACTCCGATGTTGTGGTCCAGCCTGCCGCAGCAACCGCTACATCACCCAGTGGCACACAGCTGATCTCAGGCAGTCAAGGCTCCACCACCTCAGCCCAAGGGAGCTGTCTGTCCTTCCCTTCTGCATCTTGTTTGCTCCACAGACCGGAGATTAGAGATTAGGGAAGAATTCTGTTGAACTTGGTGGTGTTAAATATTCAAGCTACAGAAATTATTGAGGGTGCTATGTTACCTATTTGTACCCAGCCCTGAGCCCAGTGATACTGCAAAATAATTTTTAATCCATCTGTTAGTGAGGTGGGGGTCGGCGGCCATTTTAGCAAATGCAGTGTCCTTGGAACTGCATCTGACCCGAATGTGTGCCAGGGACATTAGTCTAATTATTTTCTGGTAGCTCAGTGGAGGAAAAATTCTCTTTTTCTGGTAGGTCAAATACCCCTACAGTCTGCAATGCATACCTGGCATTGAAAATTATCACACACTGTCACACATCTTTGTGACCTAAAGCGATTTATTTATCTGTCTGCCACCAGCACTGCATATCTAACAGTCCAATAAAACCGTAAAATACTGCAGTTACCTTGCTGCTGTAAAAAAGCACAATTTTTGTGCTAGATAGCACTTTTGCGTACAACGCTGCATTACCTATTTTATAATTTACCAGTGACATACTGCATTTCTATGGTTGGTTGCAAAAAAACACTGGTTTTGTGCTAGATTGCACATTAGTGGCCTAGTCTGTACTTCTGATATTCCAATACAATTCCAATTGTATATTACAATTGATATTCCAATACAACTGTTAAATACTGCATTTACATGGTTGTTTGCAAAAAACACAGTTTTTGTGCTAGATTGCACATTTGTGGCCCAAAACTGAAATCTACATGCAAACCACAAACTGCAGTGGAGTAAACACCTTAAAAACCAAGAAAGGTCTCAAACTCCTCCTGCTTCCTCTTCTGCTGCTGTCTCTGCCTCTTCCTCCACCTCGGGTCAACAGAGAAGAGGACGTCAGATACTGTATATCCAATCGGACGCAGGACAGCCAGGGGCGCACTCAGACACTCAGTAAATGAATTGTTGGTTAACTTTATTTAGGTCTAAAAAGATTTACGTATTTATATGTGTACAATAAAATTCATTAAAACCTCATTAGAAACTGTAGTCAAGGTAAATAAATAAATAAATATGAATTTCATGTCAGGCGTACTAAAACATAAAACTATAAAAAGCAAAAATATATAGCCAAAAATTAATTTCATATCGGGTGTACAAAGATATAGAACTAGACAAAGCGAATTTATATCTAAAAACACAGTAGTAAATTTAAATATAACCATAAAAAGAAAATATATCGTATCTATCGTATATAGAGTAAAGTAACAGGTAAATCCATTTATGTAAGTTGGTCTAAGGCAGTGATGGGCAACGTGCGGCTCTCCAGCTGTTGCTAAACTACAACTCCCACCATGCCCTGCAGTAGGCTGATAGCTATAGACAGGCTTTGCATGCTGGGAGTTGTAGTTCTGCAACAGCTGGAGAGCCGCACGTTGCCCATCACTGGTCTAAGGCAATGAGTAGTACATTTCTAAATACTGGAAGAAATGTACTAGACTTAATTGGGGTAGTGGTTGGTACCTTGAAAAAAAGTTGCGGTCCTTCACTAAAGCCTGGAGGCTAGATGTCAAATGAGGGTAGCCATCGTTCTGTTCTGCCAGGCAATGTATGTGCATATATGTTTATAGATTTAATTTTATAATTGATCTTAGAGGGAGGCAATGCCCCTGAATGATGCAGTAGGTGGTATAATGTTAAATGGAAAGTTGCCTGTACCTTGGAATGGGTCAGCGTGAGCGGAGGGACATGGAGGGGCGCCGTGGAGGGAATGTGGAGGGACGCCGACTATTGATAGAAGACGCGCGCTATACCGAAGCTCAAGTAAAGGAGGCTGGAGAGCTGGGAGCACAGGGATTCGCTGCGCTTGCATGGGGGCGTGGTTGGGGAGGCTCTGTGACGGCAGCAGCTGAGAGCGCTCAGGCATGGGATGGGCATGTGTGATAGTGTCTCTAGGTGAAGCGGGGGAGAGAGCAGGCTGAGTAGTTAGGTGGTGCTGAACCTGCCACCCTGCAGGAGGATGTTCCACCAACACCACCACCTCCGTCACTATCACCAAGCATCTCCACCATGTCACACGCAAGCATTCAGCTGTCCATCTCCCAAACACTGGAGAGAAAGAGGAAATGCCCACCTACCCACCCTTGATCCCTGGCCCTGAATGACAGCATTTCAAAATTACTAGCCTTTGAAATGCTGTCATTCCGTCTGGTGGAGACGGACTGTTTAAAACAGCTGATGGCGGTGGCTGTCCCACAGTATGTCATTTCCAGCCGTACCACTTTTCCAGGCGCGCCGTCCCTTCCCTGCACAAATGGAGGATAAAGTCAAGTGTGCACTGCGCAACGCCATCTGTGGCAAGGTCCACATAACCACAGATACATGGAACAGTAAGCACGGGCAGGGACGCTATATCTCCCTAACTGCACACTGGGTAAATGTAGTGGCGGCTGGGCCCGAGGTGGATAGTGTTTTGGCGCATGTCCTTCCACCACCGAGGATCACAGGGCATTATTCTTTGCCTACTGTTGCCTCCTACTCCGCTTCCTCCTCCTCCTCTTCTACCACCTCTTCATCTGGTCAGCGAAAGACCTTCACCACCAACTTCACCACAGCCAGGGGTAAACGTCAGCAGGCGGTTTTAAAACTCACCGCACAGGAGTGGTGGAGAGGCATAGAAGAACAGACCGATGAGTGGTTGCTGCCAGTGAGCCTCAAGCCCAGCCTGGTGGTGTGCGATAATGGGTGAAATCTCACAGCAGCTCTGGGACTAGCCGGTTTGAAGCATATGCCTTGCCTGGCGCATGTGCCGAATTTGGTGGTGCAGAAATTCCTTAAAAACTACCCAGACATGTCAGAGCTGCTGCAGAAAGTGCGGTCCGTCTGTGTGCGCTTTCGGCGTTTTCACCCTGCCGCTGCTCGCCTGTTTGTGCTATGTTGAAGATTATGCTCTAAAGACCAAAACCTTTTTCAAACCCACAGATGTTAATGGATTCATTGATTTGTCCAGTTGCCATTACGCCTCTTGGTTACATAACATCCCCAAGGGGCAGGTCCAGAGGATTCATCGTAATTGTACAAATGCTTCAGTTTTTAAAGAACAAAGTGAAGTGATTAAAAATAGGTTCCTAGAAAAGGGATATAAAAAGGAACAACTTGAGAAATATATTAAGGAAGCAGAAATGAAAGAAAGTGTTATTCCACCTAAAGAAAGAAAAACTCCCGATTTCCGTTTCTCCTTTATCACACAGTACACAGACTGCTTCAGGGAAGTAAGTTATTTTAAAAAGTGACCCTTTACCCTGTGATTCCGGATCAACCTCTTTTTGTTTATAGAAAAGCTCTGAATATACATAATTGACTCGTACACAGTGCAATACAACCCAATAACACCAACACAAGGAAGAATCAAGTCAATTGGTGTGGTTTCTGCACTGCATGTAAAAATAGGAAGAGATCGGATAGACTCCAAAAAATAAGTATGGTCCGTACCAATACTAATAAAAAAGAACTAGAAATAATTGGGGAATTGACCTGTAATAGCATGGGGGTTGTCTACGTCTTGGAGTGCCCTTGTGGCTTTCAATACGTGGGCCGGATGACGAGACCTCTAAAAGTCCACATCCAAGAACATATAAGAAATATTTAAAAAGGTTTTGAAAAGCATGGAGTCTCCCTACATTTTTTAAAAAGTGCATAAGAAAAACCCAGAAGGTTTGAAATTTGTAGGGGTTGAATTGGTAAAGAGCAATTGGAGAGGTGGGAGTTTTTTAGAAAAAATAAATAGACAGTAAACTAAATGGATTTATGAGATGAACAGTTTACAGCCTTATGGCCTAAATGTGGACTTTGATTTACAGGCAGTTTTAAACTAAAATATCCCCCTTGTTTTTTTCCCTGGACTCATCTCAGGGACAGGACTCATCTCAGGTTAATTTGCATATGTTTCAAATAGTGTTTTTTACACAATAAAAGCACATAGAGCTATGGGGACTGGATATTGCAGATGTGCTAGCGGCGATCTAGCAGCCCATGTCCTCAGCTCTGTACACAAAATCCCGGTGACAGGTTCCCTTTAAGAAAAAATCTGATTCGTTACGACGAAGTGCGAGGAAATTCAGATTTGTGGTGAATCAAATTTTTACTAAACTTCTGATCAAATTCCACTTTGATTGCTTCCATTTGCTCAACATTAGTCATCAATATATACTGCCTACACAACCCCTTTAAATAATGGAGGCTCTACTTAACTCTTCTGTCCATTTTATAATCCAGCCTGTAATATATTAAATTATTATATTTCATTGGATATTTACTGATAAAGTATTTATAAAAATTAAACAAATAAATCTACAAAGAAACCATAATGGCTGGACACAAGAGGCATGAATTCTGTGATATCATCATAAACATCTTTTCTCCCCCTGGGTAATTACAACTCTCTGATCATCGCCCGGGATTGTCCCAGCACATTATAAATCTCCGACACACACCCCTCGCTTCCAGTAAAGAATTTTACATTAGGCCAAGCCTGCTGTTACTATACTGGTAAGTCTACCTGACATTGATATTTCTATTGTACATGATATCTCATGAGCTCACTAACACTGCACAGGGAGGATTACTGCAAACATTTTAGCTAGAAATCTACAGTGGTAGTTGATGGGTGCACTGTTAGGTTGGGAACCCAAACCAAAAATAAAATTGTGAAAGAAAATATATCTAGGCACACCACCTTCCGGAAAAATACGTGAACGCACCTTATATGTAAAACAACTGTACGAATTTATTTGCATACAATAAAAATAAGAATATATAAAATACACTAACACTAAATAAAAAAATAGTTAGTTCACATGATGTTTTGATTATTCATCCTCTTCATACTCAGGATACTTGGCTCATGAAGGGTTTTAGAAGACCAATAAATGATAATTCTAATAAACAATGAATATGTACAATAGATGTATATTTATTAGGATTATCATTTATTGGTCTTCTAAAACCCTTCATGAGCCAAGTATCCTGGGTATGAAGAGGATGAATAATCAAAACGTCATGTGAACTATTTTTTCATTTAGTGTTATTGTATTTTATATATTTTTATTTTTATTGTATGCAAATAAATTCGTACAGTTGTTTTACATATAAGGTGCGCTCACGTATTTTTCCGGAAGGTGGTTTGCCTAGATATATTTTCTTTCACAAATCTAAGATTTTGCTTTATTTCTCTCTGTGTTTAAGGCTAATTGCACACTAGCGTTTTTTGTGGATCCTCTATGGATCTGCAAAAACACTTCCTTTACAATAATACAACTGCATGCACCCGTCGTGAACAGATCTGGTTGTATTATGTCTTCTATAGCCATGACGGATCCGTCTTGAACACATTGAAAGTCAATGGGGGACGGATCCATTTTCTATTGTGCCAGATTGTGTCAGAGAACATGGATCCGTCCCCATTGACTTATATGTCAATGTCGTTTGGCTGCCGTTTGGTGTCCGCCTCTAGAGCGGAATGGAGACTGAACGGAGGCAAACTGATGCATTCTGAGCAGATCCTTTTCCATTCAGAATGCATAAGGGCGAAACTGATCCATTTTGAACCTCTTTTGAGAGCCCTGAACGGATCTCACAAACGGAAAGCCAAAACGCTAGTGTGAAAGTAGCCTGACCCATCATTTATAATTTTAAATATTTATTTAATTTGTTTTCATTACTTTTCTATTATTCATACAGGTTACTAAACATATTTTCTGTGAAGCAACAAAATCATAGAAACATTTCCGTAAAAATTTGGTGTGAGAGTGAAGCAGATTATTGTCAGCAGTGAAATTCTCCTTGGATCTTCTCCTTTTCGTATTTAGAGATAAGCGAATCGAATCCCACAAAGTGGCTCTCGATCGGAATTGAACGATAAATTCCATTCGCCTCAAAGCCGAATTTTCTCGTGTTTCGTGTCAGCGAATCGATTTAACCTGAAATAGTGTAAGAAACAAAAAAAAATCATACTTACCTCCTCCATTTCCTCGCGGCAGGCCGCCAAGCTCCATCTTGACCTTGGACGAAATCCCATGCGTAGTGACGTATGACATTACCACGTCTGGCGGCGTGATGACGTAATCTCGCGCCATGCGACATTTCGTTCCAGATCTTCAAGCAAGATGGCGGCGGCCGCGTCGTGAGGAAATTGTGGCAGTAAGTTAGAATGAAATTTTTTTAATGTTAATTTTACACTGTTTTACACTTAGATGCCGTGATCATGTATGAACGCGGCATCTGAGGGGTACACTGACGGGGGCGGCGCTATCGCTGCTCCCTGTCGTTGCACCTGCTACTTACAAAAAATGCGCTTCGTAATAGTTATTCGTCATAAAGCGAACTCAGCCGAATCGAACTTTTCATAAATTCGCTCAACTCTAATCATAATGTAAACAAACGGAAATGGTATTTCGCCCTATAGACATGTATTAGGATGGACTGAAACAGAATATCTCTTAAAGGCTTCAGTTTTGAATTCCGTCCTAGATTTCCATTATATTCCGTTATAACGGAACCTATAACAGAATTCAATAACGCCAATGCGAACCCGCCCTTTCTCTTATGTACAGTGGGGCTGAGGATCTCAACTGCAAATATGGAGTTTGGGCCACATACCGTCACGGTGCATCTTACTATATGTCTCCATTTTCTGTACTTCTCAAATGAGGGGCCCTATTTTTCCTAGTGGTCTTTCATTGCGGTGAAGGAGCATCCAGGCTACATAACAATAGGGGTTATGTAGACAGGGCTGTGTCTTTCCAAATTATGTCCAAACCAGTGAATTTACCACAGGTGGACATCAGTTACTTTTTTTTTTTTTTCTGTTTAATAAATTCGCTAACATTTCTAAAATTCTATTTTCACTTCCTCATTATGGGGTATTGAGTGTAGATTGATGGGGAAAACATAATTTTCTTTATTTTTTAAAATTTTAGCACTATATCATACCATAACAGAATGTGAAAAAATAAAAGACTTTGAAGACTTTCTAAAAATACTGTACATGTTCGATGTATTATGAGCTGAAATCTATGATGTCATTTATTAAGACCAGTGTCTTAATAACCCCGTGTACTGGCAGTGAATTTGCCGAAGTTATGAAGAGGCTCTAGCCCCTACATAACTTTCGCGCATCCACCGCCGGTCTAAGTGTAAGACAGCTTCCTTGTTGACGGTAAATTTAGACCATTTTCTACACCTAAAATGGAAGCGGAAAATTACAAATGTCCTCTTTCCCGCTCGCTCCATGCCCCCTTGTTAGACTTGGGGTGAGCAGGGAAAAGTCGCAGATTGCAACAGATATACGCCAGAAAACTGGCATATATCTGATAGTAAATGACCCAATTTGTGCTTATTGTCTAGAAATATTCCACTAATGAAGAATGAGACGTCCATTCAATATTTTTACATTTTACCATTTTCTGGAGAGACAAGGAGTAAACCGCTCATTTCCACTTTCTTCTTCTTGATATATCTGGTCGGAGTCCTTATCAATTCCTCCATTATCACAGTCATATGTCTGGAAGTTCAGTTACATGAACCAATGTATCTCTTTATCTGTAATTTGTCCAGTGTAGACATATTATTTACATCGGTCACGGTTCCTAAATTACTGCACATGTTATTCTCCGGGAATCACTTTGTTTCCTTCTCACAATGTTATACTCAATGGTACCTTTTCTCAATGTTGGGTAATGCAGAGGAAATTCTTCTCTTCTTTATGGCTTATGACCGATACGTCGCTATCTGCCTACCCTTAAATTATCATCGGATCCTGAGTCGGAGAAATTGTATCCTGATAATTATTGGGATTTGGACAACCGCCTTTTTAAACAGTTTTATACTTGTATTACCAGCGTTGTACATGTCCTCCTGTCACTCCAACCTGATCCACCAGTTCTACTGTGATATTAAGTCACTAACAAAGAACACTTGTACAACCGCACAGATGTATGTTATAATAACAAGCATAGAAATGTTCATATTTGGCTTTCTCCCATTGTTGTGCACTTGTATTTCTTATGTGCATATTTTCTCTGTTATTTTTAAGATGAAGTCAAGAGAAAGCAGAAGAAAAGCCTTCTCCACCTGCTCATCCCATATCATCGTCATCTCTCTTTTCTATGGGACCTGTGTGATAGAATTTCTTTTGCCACCTTACTCTGATGATGTAGATATAGCCTTCAATTCAGTTTATACAACTATCATCCCCATGATAAATCCTATCATATACAGTCTACAGAATTCTAGTATAAAAACTGCACTGCTGGGGTTGGTAAACGAAATGTACTTTTTAAAGTGCAAATCTGGTTTAACCTGGTGAATGATAAGTTTTAAAAAATACAAAGTCCATTAGAAGGTTGCAGAACTGTTCTTCATGTGATTATTATTCAAATAAATAAGCTGCTTATCTACGTATCTGTTCACATCAGTAGGTTTAACCCCTTCACGCATTGTCACGTACATGTAAGTGAGGGAATGCGGCTTCTTGCCACAGCCTCACATGCATATACATGATGTGATTGGAGGAAGGGGGGGGGGGTGCAAGAGCTGCATCTGCCCGATCCGCAGCACGAGCTTGGCTGTTTGTGATTGCCGGGCCCCTGCTACATCCGCCGGCATCGCTGTATGCGGTGATGCCGGCAGATTAACCCTTTCACATGCTGTTGTTAGTACTGACCGCGGCATGTGCAGGGTTTTCAGAGGGAGGGGGCTCCCTCTGACTCCATCGGCCCCCCGCGCTGCAATGACAGGGGGCCGATGGTTGCCATGGCAGCCCCAATGCCTTACACAGGCATCGGGACCTGCCAGCTACGGAAGCGTAGGAGATCCAGCGGGCAGACTGGGTCTCCTAGGCAACTGTCAGTCTCTTACTGTGTAAGACGCTGACAGTTCAATTCAGTACAATACATAATGTATTGTACTGAATTGAAACAGGGATTAGACCCTGAAAATGTGAAGTCCCACAGTGGGACAAATATAAAAAGTAAAAAAAATGAAAAAAATGAAAAAATAATTGTTTTTTTATAATAAAAAAATTACATTTCAAGTAAAAAAGGCCCTCTCACCCTAAAATAGTGTTTAAAAAAAGAAATAAATAAAAAACAAACATATTATGTATCGCCGCGTCCGTAACGACGTGCTCTATAAAAATGTCACATAATCTTCCTCCTCAGGTGAAGCTGTAAAAAAAAGAAAAAAAACTGAGCAAAAAATGTCATTTTATGTCACCTTACATCATAAAAAGTGTGAAAGCAAGTGATCAAAAAGTCATATGCCCCCAAAATAGTGCCAATCAAACCATTATCTCATCCTGCAAAAATGATACCCTGCCTAAGACAATCCTCCAAAAAAAAAAAAAACTATGGCTCTCAGAATATGGAGACAATAAAACTTGATTTTTTTGGTTTGAAAAATGTAGGTATTGTGTAAAACTTAAATTAATAAAGAAATTATACATAATATGTATTGCTACATCCGTAAGAACCTGCTCTATAAAAATACCACATGATCTAACCCCTCAGGTGAACATCGTAAAAAAGTAAAAATAAAAAGTCTGTCAAAAAAGCCATTTTTTGTCACCTTACATCACAAAAAGTGTAATACCAAGCGATTTGTGTTGAACGAACAGTTTTTACTTTCGTAAAAGTTTGGGTTCGGGTTCGTTGTTCCGAGATTTCTATGGCGCATTTTGAAAGCCTGCAAAGCAGCCAATCAACATGCGCCATACTACTTGCCCCAAGAGGCCGTCACAGCCATGCCTAGTATTGGCATGGCTGTGATTGGCCAAGTGCAGCATGTGACCCAGGCTCTATTTAAGCTGGAGTCACGGAGCGCCGCACGTCACTCTTCTCTGATTAGTGTAGGATGCAGCTGCTGCGTTAGGGCGAGATAGGCAGAGATTAACTCATCAAAAACACTTAATGAAGTGAAAGATCTACAGCTGTGAATCATTCAACTACTGCTAGTGAATTGCTCACTGTTTTTAGGCTGGGCAGACCGTTTTTCTGTCACTTTTTTAATCGGCGGCGGCCATTTTGTGTCTTTTTTTTCTATATATTATTGAGTGGTTAAACTGAAATTCACTTAAATAGCAATCCCCTGAATCTGGTGTTCCAGCTAGGCTAGCCACCCAAGTGTAAAACTGTCAGCCATAATTAAAAAAAATTCTGGGGTTGAAATTTAATTTCCAAAAAGCAATCCCCTGAATCTGGTGTTCCAGCTGTGGCTAGCCAAGTGTAAAACTGTCAGCCAAAATATATATATTTTTTCTGGGGTTGAAATTTAATTGCGAAAAAGCAATCCCCTGAATCTGGTGTTCCAGCTGTGGCTAGCCAAGTGTAAAACTGTCAGCCAAAATATATATTTTTTTTTCTGGGGTTGAAATTTAACTGCCAAAAAGCAATCCCCTGAATCTGGTGTTCCAGCTGTGGCTAGCCAAGTGTAATACTGTCAGCCAAAATATATATATTTTTTCTGGGCTCAAAATTAATTGCCAAAAAGCAATCCCCTGAATCTGGTGTTCCAGCTGTGGCTAGCCAAGTGTAATACTGTCTGCTGTCTGGCAAAGAATACATATTTTTTTCTGGGGTGAAATTAAATTGCACAAATAGCAATTCCCAGAATCTGGTGTTCCAGCGGTGACTGGATAATTTCCCTAGTGTCCGTCAAAGGATAGATTTTGTTCTGTGGTGAAATACAGTTCCAAAAATAAAAATACAGTAAATCTAGTGTTTCTGTTGTTGCAGGCCTAGTTTAAATCTGTCCGTAAAGGGTATATTTCCTTCTGTGGTGAAATTTTATTGCTAAAATAGCAATTCCATAAATCCAGTGTTCTAGTTGTTTCAGGCCTAGTTTACATTTGTCCGTAAATGGGTATATTTCTTTCTGTGGTGAAATTTAATTGCTAAAATAGCAATTCCATAAATCTAGTGTTCCAGTTGTTGCAGGCCTAGTTTAAATCTGTCCGTAAAAGGGTATATTTCCTTCTGTGGTGAAATTTAATTGCTAAAATAGCAATTCCATAAATCTAGTGTTCCAGCAGCTGCAGCCTATTTAAAATCTGTCCGTAAAAGGGTATATTTCTGTCTGTGGTGAAATTTAATTGCTAAAATAGCAATTCCATAATTCTAGTGTTCCAGCAGTTGCAGGCCTATTTGAAATCAGTCCGCAAAAGGGTATATTTCTTTCTATGGTGAAATTTAATTGCTAAAATAGCAATTCCATAAATCTAGTGTTCCAGCAGTTGCAGGCCTATTTTAACTCTGTCCGTAAAAGGGTATATTTCTTTCTATGGTGAAATTTAATTGCTAAAATAGCAATTCCATAAATCTAGTGTTCCAGCAGTTGCAGGCCTATTTTAAATCTGTCCGTAAAAGGGTATATTTCTTTCTATGGTGAAATTTAATTGTTAAAATAGAAATTCCATAAATCTAGTGTTCCAGCAGTTGCAGGCCTATTTGAAATCTGTCCGTAAAAGGGTATATTTCTTTCTATGGTGAAATTTAATTGCTAAAATAGCAATTCCATAAATCTAGTGTTCCAGTTGTGGCAGGCCTTGTTTAAATCTGTCCGTAAAAGGGTATATTTCTTTCTGTGGTGAAATTTAATTGCTAAAATAGCAATTCCATAAATCTAGTGTTCCAGTTGTTGCAGGCCTCGTTTAAATCTGTCTGTAAAAGGGTATATTTCTTTCTGTGGTGAAATTTAAAAGCTGAAATAGCAATTCCATAAATCTAGTGTTCCAGTTGTTGCAGGCCTAGTTTAAATCTGTCCGTAAAAGGGTATATTTCTGTCTGTGGTGAAATATAATTGCTAAAATAGCAATTCCATAAATCTAGTGTTCCAGCAGTTGCAGGCCTATTTGAAATCTGTCCGTAAAAGGATATCTTTCATCCAGGGCCTAAATACTAGGGCTACAATTGATATTCCCCAAAATCAGTGGTTACTGCTGTGCCTGGATTAGTGTAATACGGTACATAAATAACTAGGCAGATAGTGTTAGGTGCCTTTAAAAAAAGGCCTGAATTTGATATCTTCACATTGGGCCAAATATAATTTTTCTTATTGTGGTGTTTGGTGAACCGCAACAATGAGGAAAACATCTAGTAAGGGACGCGGATGCGGTCGTGGTGGTGTCAGTGGACCCTCTGGTGCTGGGAGAGGACGTGGCCATTCTGCCACAGCCATACGTCCTAGTGAACCAACTACCTCAGGTTCCAGTACCCGCCAGAATTTACAGCGATATTTGGTGGGCCCAATGCCGTTCTAAAGATGGTAAGGCCTGCCCATCAGTCTGTCACATCACCCCCATGCATATCAGGGAAACTGTCTGAGCCGCAAGTTATGCAGAAGTCTCTTATGCTGTTTGAAGAGTCTGCTGGCAGGGTTTCCCAAGGGCATCCACCTAGCCCTTCCCCAGTGGTGGAAGACATAGCATGCAGTGACACACAACCACTCATGTTTCCTGATGATGAGGACATGGGAATACCACCTCATCAGAGTCAGCAAGTCTCTGATGATGACGAAACACAGGTGCCAACTGCCGCGTCTTACTGCAGTGTGCAGACTGAACAGGAGGAGGTCAGGAGTTTTGGGGGGGAAACTGGGTGGAAGACGATGCAGAGGACGATGAGGTCATAGACCCCACATGGAATGAAGGTCGTGACTTTCATAGTTTAGAGCAGTGTTTTTCAACCTTTTTTGTGCCAAGGCACACTTTTTTTATGAAAAAAATCACGAGGCACACCACCATTAGAAAATGTTAAAAAAATTAAACTCTGTAGCCTATAAGCCCTACTGTATATTGACTATATAAAGTAATTCTCGTCAAAGTGTCTTAAATAGGAATGAAATAAACACAAAGAAATTATTTCTTTGATCTTCGCTGATACAGTGCAGCAGGTGCATCCTGAGCTAAGGGCTTTTTTCCCGCCAGCTCATGTATCATTGTCAAGTTCCCAGCCCCCCCTCTCCTCTCCTCTCCTCATATCTCAGGACCGGGTGGTGCTGTGCTTGGCTTGAAGTTAAATTGGCGTGCCTGTGAATGAACTTACTTACCTGCTCCTATGGCTCCTGTCCTGGCTCTGGATGATGAGTCCCGTCCTCCTTCCCTCTCAGTCTTTTCTCCGGCTCTGCTCCACCTCCGAGTGCTGCTGAGCCAGTCGCGCAGGGCGCATGTTCCCAAATCCCGCGAGACCTGCCGCGACCTCAAGAATAGTGTTGAGCTCGAATTATTCGCAAATATTCGTGGTAAAAAAATCACATGCGATTTTTTTACCACGAATATTCGTGAATAATTTGAGCTCACGGACACGGCACATCGGACAATATCTCAGGGCACACTAGTGTGCCGCGGCACAGTGGTTGAAAAACACTGGTTTAGAGGAAGAGGCAATGGTGAGACCGAGCCAACAGTGAAGCAAAAGAGGGAGCAGGGGGTAAAAACAGAACAGCCGCGGCCAAGAGAGTTTGCCTGCTACTGGCCAGCGCCACCAGGGACCCAGCCCCCCAAAGGCAGATTCAAAGAGTTCCCTGGCATGGCACTTCTTCAAACAATGTGCTGACGACAAGACCCGAGTGGTTTGCACGCTGTGCCATCAGAGCCTGAAGCGAACGTTCTGAACCTTAGCACAACCTGCATGACCAGGTATCTACATGCAAAGCATGAACTACAGTGGAGTAAACACCTTTAAAACAAGCAACTCACTCTGGCTCCCCCTGCTCCCTTCGGCCTCTTCCTCCGCCTCGGGAGTAATGTTGGCACCTGCCGCCCTCCAAACAGCCCTGGGCCTGAATGCCAGCATTTCTAAACTACTGGCCTTTGAAATGCTGTCATTCAGGCTGGTGGACACAGACAGCTTCAAACAGCTGATGGCCATGGCTGTCCCACAGTATGTTGTTCCCAGCCGCCACTATTTCTCCAAGACAGCCGTGTCTTCCCTGCACAACCAAGTATCCGATAAAATCAAGTGTGCACTGCGCAACGCCATCTGTGGCAAGGTCCACCTAACCACAGATACGTATACCAGTAAGCACGGCCAGGGACGCTATATCTCCCTAACTGCACACTGGGTAAATGTAGTGGCGGCTGGGCCCCAGGCGGAGAGTTCCTTGGCGCACGTCCTTCTGCCGCCAAGGATCGCAGGGCATCATTCTTTGCCTCCTGTAACCTCCTCCTCCTACTCGGCTTCCTCCTCCTCTGCTTCCACCAGCTCATCCAGTCAGCCACACACCTTCACCACCAACTTCAGCACAGCCCGGGGTAAACGTCAGCAGGCCATTCTGAAACTCATATCTTTGGGGGACAGGCCCCACACCACGCAGGAGTTGTGGCGGGGTATTGAACAACGGACCGACGAGTGGTTTCTGCCGGGGGGCCTCAAGCCCGGCCTGGTGGTGTGCGATAATGGGCGAAATCTCGTCGCAGCTCTGGGACTAGCCAGTTTGACGCACATCCCTTGCCTGGCGTATGTGCTGAATTTGGTGGTGCAGAAGTTCATTCACAACTACCCCGACATGTCAGAGGTGCTGCATAAAGTGCGGGCCTTCTGTGCGCGTTTCCAGTGTTCACATCATGCCGCTGCTTGCCTGTCTGCGCTACAGCGGAACTTCGGCCTTCCTGCTCACTGCCTCATATGCGACTTGCCCACCAGGTGGAACTCCACCTTGCACATGCTGGAGAGACTGTGCGAGCAGCAGCAGGCCATAGTGGAGTTTCAGCTGCAGCACGCACGCGTCAGTCGCACTGCGGAACAGCACCACTTCACCACCAATGATTGGGCATCCATGCGAGACCTGTGTGCCCTGTTGCGCTGTTTCGAGTACTCCACCAACATGGCCAGTGGCGATGACACCGTTATCAGCATTACAATACCACTTCTATGTCTCCTTGAGAAAAAGCTTAGGGCAATGATGGAAGAGGAGGTGGCCCAGGAGGAGGAGGATGAGGGGTAATTTTTAGCACTTTCAGGCCAGTCTGTTAGAAGTGGCTCAGAGGGAGGTTTTTTGCAACAGCAGAGGCCAGGTACAAATATGACCAGCCAGGACCCACTACTGAAGGACGAGGAGGATGAGGAGGAGGTGGAGGAGGATGAGGATGAAGCAGGTTCACAGCGGGGTGGCACCCGACACAGCTCAGGCCCATTACTGGTGCGTGGCTGGGGGGATACGGAGGACGATACGCCTCCCACAGAGGACAGCTTGTCCTTACCTCTGGGGAGCCTGGCCCACATGAGCGACTACATGCTGCAGTGCCTGCGCAACGACAGCAGAGTTGCCCACATTTTAACGTGTGCGGACTACTGGGTTGCCACCCTGCTGGATCCCCAGTACAAAGATAATGTGCTCACCTTACTTCCTGCACTGGGGCGTGATAGGAAGATGCGCGAGTACAAGCACACGCTGGTAGACGCGTTCCTGAGAGCATTCCCAAATGTCACAGGGAAACAGGTGGAAGCCCAAGGCGAAGGCAGAGGAGGAGCAAGAGGTCGCTAACGCAGCTGTGTCACGGCCAGCTCCTCTGAGGGCAGGGTTAGCATGGCAGAAATGTGGAAAGGTTTTGTCTCCACGCCACAGCTAACTGCACCACCACCTGATACGGAGCGTGTTAGCAGGAGGCAGCATTTCACTAACATGGTTGAACAGTACGTCTGCACACCCCTCCACGTACTGACTGATGGTTCGGCCCCATTCAACTTCTGGGTCTCCAAATTGTCCATGTGGCCAGAGTTAGCATTTTATGCTTTGGAGGTGCTGGCCTGCCCGGCGGCCAGCGTTTTGTCTGAACGTGTATTCAGCACAGCAGGGGACGTCATTACTGTCAAACGCAGCCGCCTGTCCACAGCCAACGTGGACAAGCTGACGTTCATAAAAATGAACCAGGCATGGATCCCAAAGGACCTGTTCCTCCCTTGTGCAGAATAGACATTTATAACTGCCTCCCCCTCAACCATGTATTCTTGTACTCCGGGGCACTTCTTTATTGAATCCTTATTTTTTTTAACTTTACCATGTTCTTGCGGTGCAACCCAAAGTTGAATGAACCTCTCCTCAATCTGGGCGCTGGGGCCTAAATAACTGAAAGTGGCCTGTTACAATGGTGGGTGACATGAAGCCTGAACCTCTGCCATGCGACCTCTCTCTTCTGTCTGGGTGCCGTGGGCTGAATATCTGGAAGTGGCCTTCTCCAGTGGTGGGTGATATGACGCCTTATTCCTTGCTGTGGGACCTCTCTCCTCTGTCTGAGTGCTGGGGCCTAAATAACTGAAAGTGGCCTTCTCCAGTGGTGGGTAATATGAAGCCTGATTTTATGCTATGGGACCTCTCTCCTCTGTCTGGGTGCTAGGGCCAAAATAACAGAAAGTGACCTTCTCCATTGGTGGGTGACTTGAAGCCTGATTCTCTGCTATGGGACCTCTCTCCAATTGATATTGATTAATTTTTATTTATTTTATTTTAATTCATTTCCCTATCCACATTTGTTTGCAGGGCATTTACCTACATTTTGCTGCCTTTTGCAGCCCTCTAGCCCTTTCCTGGACTATTTTACAACCTTTTTAGTGCCCAAAAGTTCGGGTCCCCATTGACTTCAATGGGGTTCGGGATGAAGTTCGGGTCGAGTTCGGATCCCGAACCCGAACATTTTCGGGAAGTTCGGCTGAACTTCTCGAACCCGAACATCCAGGTGTTCGCTTATCTCTACAAGCGATCAAAAAGTCAGACGCACCCCAGAATCATGCCAATAAAACCGTCATCTCATCCTGCAAAAAATTAGACCCTACCTAGGACAATCGCCCCCAAAATAAAAAAAAACTATGGCTCTCAGAATATGGAGACACTAAAGCATGATTTTTTTTGTTTAAAAAATGCTATTATTATGTAAAACTTAAATAAATAAAAAAGTACACATATTTGGTATTGGCTCTGCATAGGTGACAGGGACCTATATTTCTAAAAATCCTCTGTTACGTTGGTGGGTGACATTAACCCATTTTTGCCATACACAAACCTCTGCTCTGCATAGGTGACAGGGACCTATATTTCTAAAAATCCTCTGTTACATTCTTGGGTCACATTTTTGCCGTATACAAACCCCTGCTCTGCATAGGTGAAAGGGACCTATATTTGTAAAAATCCTCTGTTACATTGGTGGGTGACATTTTACCATTGTTACCATATACAAACCACTGCTCTGCATATGTGACAGTGACCTATATTTCTAAAAATCCTCTGTTACATTGGTGGGTGACATTTTACAATTTTTTCCGTATACCAACCCTGCTCTGCATAGGTGACAGGGACCTATATTTTTAAAAATCCTCTGTTATATTGGTGGGTGACATTAACCCAATTTTGCTGTATACAAACCCCTGCTCTGCATTGCTGACAGGGAACTAAATTCAGTAAAAATTTTTGTTAAAGTACATTTGCGGCCTGCACTGTATTTCTGAGGGTGAAATTTAATCAGTAAATCCAGCTCTTAGATTGTGGGTGGACATTTCCAAGGTTATCAGACCAGTCATTCACAAGTGGCTTGGAGGGTCTGTTCCTGCCGCATTGCATACCTGACTGGGAAATATAATCTGAAAATTTGGCGGCATTTAGATTTGTTGGGTGATCTATACCCCTTACAAGCGCACGCTGGTAGACGAGCTGCTGATGGCATTCCCACCTGACACTGGGACCTCAGTGGAAGCACAAGGTGGAAGCAGAGGAGGAGGCAGAAGTCGCCAACGCAGCTGGGGCACCGCCAGCACCTAAGAAGGCAGTATTAGCATGGCCGAAATGTGAAAAAGCTTTGTCAGCACGCCACATAAACCAGCACCACCAGATGATATGGAACGTCTTAGCAGGAGGCAGCATTCCATCAACATAGTGGAACAGTATGTGTGCACACGCCTACACATACTGACTGATGGGTCTGCCCCATTCAACTTCTTGGTCTCCAAATTGGGCACATGGCCTGAGCTTGCATTTTACACCTTGGAGATGCTGGCCTGCCCTGCAGCCACTGTATGGTCTGAACGTGTGTTTAGCACGGCTGGGGGCGGTATCACAGACTACCGCAGCCGCATGTCCACAGCCAATGGGAACGAGCTCACGTTCATTAAAATGAACCAGGCATGGATCCCACAGGACTTTTCCGTACCTTGTGCAGAATAGACATGTATACCGGCCTCATAGAGCCATTGTTATACTCTCTTTGTTTTATTTTATATATTCTACAATGTTTTGTGGTCTACGCAAATTAAATTAAAAAAGTGTTGGCTACCTCCTCCTCCTCCACTGCCGCTTCCACCTACACCACCACGTCCACCTACACCTCCTCAACCTAGTTCAAGATTATTTTTATTATTTTTAAAATTAAGTAATTTCCCTATCCACATTTGTTTGCAGGGCACTTGTTATGCTCTTACCCACATTTTGCTGCCTTTTTCAGCCCTCTAACCCATTCCATGACTCTTTTAGAGCCATTTTAGTGCCCCAAAGTTAGGGTTTTCATTGACTTCAATGGGGTTCGGGGTCAAGTTCGGGTCAGGTTCGGGTCCCGAACTCTAACTTTGCGAAGAACCCGAACTTCCAGGTGTTCGCTCAACTCTAATTGTAAGTCAATAGGTGATTGATCCATTTTGTGTCCGAGAAAATGGATCCGGCATTATTGATTTACATTAGGTTTCATGCTAGATCGATTTTGCTCCGCATCCCATGATGCATTTAAAAACACTGCTTGCAGCATTATTGTTTCTGCGATGGGAACGCAACCAAATGGAATAAAATGTATTCTGGTGCACTCCGTTCAATTCAGTTTTGTCCCCATTGACAGTAAATGGGGACAAAACTGAAGCGTTTTCCTCCAGTATTATCGAGATGGTTTTCGAATTTTAGCTTGAAAGTTTGGCCAATGGTGAGGCCCAGACAATTGGCCATGTTTGGTTTGTGAAGCCTCAGCAGAAAAAGGTTGAGGAATTCTGCTATAACCTATCCAAGTAACAAACCAAAACTTTACCACAACTGGTACCATATTAACATTGACCTGCCGAATATAATAGAGTGGACTGCTGGAGGGGAGGATGGCATGGTGAAAAGTCCTACAGGGTGGAGGCTCCTCTTACCTCTGGTGCCCATTTTATAATCCACCTCAAAATATATTACATTAATAGATTACAGGAAAACCGAAGAATAACTCTGCAAGTTGGTTAAAGAATGTGTTACAGGGTGCCGGCATCGCGCTCTTCCTCCTCTGCCCCGCCGACACCCTGCGCAAGGATAGGGGCAAGGACATAGCCTGCGTCCCTGTCTCCATGGCAGCAGGCGAACAGCAGGGGAGCCGAGCCCAGATATTGATGATCGGTGCTCAGCTGAGTTGGGCTGCTGTGAGTCACGTGACGCTGGCCACGTCATGTGACTTACCAGCTACGATAGGCCTATTTAAACAGGCAGCCTGCTGGACACAGGTTGCCTGTGAATATGGTCCTATACCTTGTGTGTCCTCAGTGATATCCCCTGGTTAGGTATTGTATCTCGGCTCGTGTGTGCTCTATGCTCGTCTGTTTCTGGATTCTGGTTGTATCTCTTGGTTTTGACTCCTGGCTAGTGTTTTCTGACTTGTCCTCGTCTGCTTCCTTGGTCTGTTTTGCATCTCCTGGTTTTGACCCCTGGTGCGTATTGATTCTGGTTTCGCCTGTTCCTGTGACCTCCTGGTTTTGACCCTGCTAGTCAGACTGCTTCGTGTTTGTCTGTCTTGTGTGTCTCTCCCGCACGTACTCAGATCAGGGACCGCCGCCAAGTTGCGCTCCGTTACCTAGGTAAGTGCAAGTAGGCAGGGACAGAGGTGTGGGCTTAGTCAGTTTTGCACTTTCCCTTACCCCCTCATCATGACAGAATGTTTTTTATGGAATGTAAAACATATTAAATCATAATTAGTGATGAGCGAAGCAAGCTTCGGATGCTACATGTGAAGTCGACGGGCCAGGTGAAGCTCAAGTTTAACGCGAAACCGCCGTCGCCTGTATCTTTGCGCTCTGGTGAAAAGCAGTCCGCCTCGACCCCGCTATTGCTTTGACCTATGAAAATAAAGCTTGAACATTTTTCTGCATCGGTCACAGTTAGTGCCGTCTATTTTTTGATCTCTTTCTCCATACGAACTCTTCATTTCATGCTGTATACCTTCGGCTGAGCACCACCCTCAGTGACTCCAGTGATTGAGCTATTTACCAATCGCCTCCCGCCGCACTATATGGACAGTTACAGTGCCACTTCCCCACTTACCTGGTGATACTCTACATGTGAAGTCTCTTCATTCAAAACTTCAGATTAATAATATACGGAGATCTCCGTACAGTATTCAAATGTACGGGCTCCGATGAGCTGAAGTTCGTTATTCGCAAATTCGTGCAAGACTTCGTTGGATAACTTCGGTAGTTGATTTTTAAAATGGAAAACCACTTTAAAACTTGGAACCGAATTCGGCTTTGGTTTCGAGGTACCAGTTGGAAACAAACTGAGTTTGGCTTCAAGTTTCAACTACCAAAGTTATTCAACGAAGTCTCGCACAACTTTGCAAATAACTAACTTCAGCTCATCGTACATTTTAATACTGCGTGGAGACGGATCTCCCTACAGAATTAATCTGAAGTTTTGAACGAAGCGACTTCGGTTGTAGTGTATGAAGCTCGCTTCGCTCATCACTAATTATAATGTGGCATGAAAGAGGCATGAATTCTGTGATATAATCATAAACATCTTTTCTTCTCCTGGGTAATTATAAATCTCTGATCATCGCCCGGGATTGTCCCAGCACATTATAAATCTCCTACACAGCTCTTGCTCACTTTCAGTAAAGAATTTTACATTAGGACTAGTCTGCTGTTACTATACTGGTAAGTCCACCTGACATTGACATTTTATTGTACACGGAAGAGCTCGATTATTGTCAGCAGAGATATTCTCCTGGGATCTTCTCATCATCATTATATAATGTAAGGTGTTACCAGACTGACAAGTCAAACATTACAAGATTTAAGAGCTCGTTCTCTGTTACATTTCAGGAGATATTTCATTACACAGGGGAAATTATTCATTTCTATCTGAGAAAGCAATGCTGGTTAAAAATCCACAGAATATTATATTGTCAGTTTGTGTTGTGAATCCGTCAGATTTTTTTTCACTTTGGCAGTAAATATTCCTGTATATTTTGTAAAAAATTAGATTGCATTCAGTGATTAATCTCCATAAATGTAAATGTAATGCACATAACTTTTTGCTCAGTCTATAAAACAGCTGTTTTTGTAAATCTGCTGCTGCATCCGATCTCTGAATGCTGGTAGCTGCATAGTTTACAAGCCAGGCGTCTCTGAACTCTGTGTGTATGGAAGGTCCGGCAGTGTTAGAATCTTCCACATACCAATGTGGTGGAGCTTCTTACCTAGAGGCTTTCCTAGGTTATGGGGCAGCAATCTGACATTGTCTGCCCCAGTCAACATCAGGATGCTTCTGATGGATTTCTGCTGTGCTTATAGAGCAAAGTAAGCCAATTAATGTGAGGGCGAGTCAAAAAGTATCTGCACCCTGGTTGTGGCATTTGTTTTAATGAACTTTCTGAAAAGACAATGACATACATTTTGACATACAATCTGCTGCTGCATCCGATCTCTGAATGCTGGTAGCTGCATAGTTTACAAGCCAGGCGTCTCTGAACTCTGTGTGCATGGAAGGTCCGGCAGTGTTAGAATCTTCCACATACCAATGTGGTGGAGCTTCTTACCTAGAGGCTTTCCTAGGTTATGGGGCAGCAATCTGACACTGTCTGCCCCAGTCAACATCAGGATGCTTCTGATGGATTTCTGCTGTGCTTATAGAGCAAAGTAAGCCAATTAATGTGAGGGCGAGTCAAAAAGTATCTGCACCCTGGTTGTGGCATTTGTTTTAATGAACTTTCTGAAAAGACAATGACATACATTTTTGGCACAATCTCCCTGCTTTTCAGTGCATTTTGTCTATCTGTCAACAAGCTTTCAAATTCCCTCATTAAAAAAGTTTTAAACTGAGCTGCAAGCCACAATTGCATCTTTGTATTTACCTCTTCATCAAACGTGAATCTTTGTTCCCGTACGGCTTTGTCGGGCCACATATTCCACTGCCATTCATCTATCCAACAGAATCGGTCCACTTTCAAGCTCAAAGTTGTCATCAGTAGTGGATGTGAATAGGCAGCTTTGCTTTAGACACCTTTGCCCTTATTAGAGCCAAAACCAGTTCGGGTCCAAACCAAAGTTTTAAAAAAAAGTGGCGAACCTAAACCGAACCTCGACAGGTTCGCTCATCTCTAGTATCAAACAACACTTGTTATTTGATAAATCTGGAGATTGACTGGAACACTTGTATTCCTCTTTTAAAAGTCATAGTTCTTCAGGTGTAATCCATCACCTTGCTAACCATGCCTAGTTTTTCACTCACTCTTCAAGTGTAAGTGTGTAATACTTGCTATAAAACGTGGGACTTTTATATGCCAGAAATCTGGTTAGAATCCAGTGATAAATTCTCTCTTAGGTTTACACTGTCTAAATCTTATCTTAAATGTATCTTAAAGACTAAAAACACAGGATTCTTTTGACATTATTTTATGGAGAAATAGACTTATTAGCACAAAGCGCAAGGAAATTCAACTTCGTGGCAAATCTAATTTTTCAGAAATTCGAATCGAAGTCAATTTGTTTGACTTCGATTCACACAAACACTAATTAGAATGTCACAGTTTTCTTTGTTTTTCAACAGTAAATTATTTCCAAGTGTAAAAGTGTCAAACTCTGTTTAGTTTAAGTAAATTTAAAAATTTAAATTTACAATAAATAAAAAATAAATACAGTTTGTGCGAGGTCAATAAGTTATGAAATTTATTTGGTGTTTCCAACATATGTAATATATATATATACAAAGAGAGAGAGAGCACACAAAATATCAATGGGTCTCCAAAGAGATAAGTGGCCACTTGGTCTGAGGTCATCATTTATAATAGATTAGGTTTCAGTGCTCACGATCAATTTTTTCATTTCTTCTTCTTTAGTAGATATTTGATATAGTATGTGCTGAAATATATGATAGAATTTGTGCTTTATTTTCTAGAACATTAATTAAATACTAATGAAGAATGAGACTTCTGTTCAATACTTTTACATGTTGCCATTCTCTGGAGAGACCGAGAATAAACCGCTCATTACCACTTTCTTCTTCTTGATATATTTGGTCGGAGTCCTTATCAATTCCTCCATTATCACAGTCATATGTCTGGCAGTTCAGTTACATGAACCAATGTATTTCTTTATCTGTAATTTGTCCATTGTAGACATATTTTATATATCGGTCACGATTCCTAAATTACTGCACATCTTATTGTCCGGAAATCACTTTGTCTCCTTCTCACAATGTTATACTCAGTTCTACTGCTTCTTAGCAGTGGCGACTGCAGAAGATATTCTTCTCTTCATTATGGCTTATGATCGATATGTCGCTATCTGCCTCCCCTTACATTATCATCGAATCCTAAGTCAGAGAAATTGTATCCTGATAACTATTGGGATGTGGACAGCTGCCATTTTAAACTCTTTAATGTTTGTAACTTCAGTTTTGTACATGTCCTCCTGTCACTCCAACCTCATCCACCAGATCTTCTGTGATATAAAGTCACTAACAAAGATCTCTTGTACAAGCAGGCCAATGTTTCTTTTAGTATCCAGTATTGAACTGTTGTTATTTGGATCTATTCCATTGATGTGCACTTTTATCTCTTATGTAAAAATTTTCTCCATCATCTTCAAGTTGAAGTCAAAAGAAAGTCGAAATAAAGCCTTCTCCACCTGCTCCTCCCACATCACTGTAATTTGCCTTTACTATGGAACAAGTGTAATAGATTACCTGATACCAACTTATTCTGATGATTTGGATTTAGCCTTCAATACAGTATATACGAACATCATCCCCATGATTAATCCTATCATATACAGCCTGCAAAATTCCAGTGTTAAAACTGCCCTGCTGGGAATCATAAAAGGAATGTCTATTTTAATGAGAAAATCGAATTAAAATTGATGAATAGCAAAGTAAAGTATCAAATTCTAACATTTATTGAAATGTTGATGAACTTTTCTTTTTATGATAATTGAGCATTATTTATATAAAATATTTCTGAACCATCAACCCCTTCCTGATGCAACAATTTTCTTTTTTCCTTTTTTTAATTTTTTACTCCCTGCCTTCCCGGCGACATATATTTTTTTTAATAAGCTGTGCTTTCTAATTAATGTATTTCTTATTGCATACAATGTAATGGAAAGCTGGACAAAAATTCCAAATGGGGTGGAATTGGAAAGAAGTACAAGTGCCATAGTTTTATGGGTTACATTCAAATGATGTGTTAACTTCATTCTTTGAGTCAGCATTATTAAAGCAATAGCACATTTTTATATACCGTCAAGTCCCATTATTCTGACACCAGCTAATCTCCTGAACGGACAACAGCTAGACGGGTTGGGGGGACATCTGCTGAACGGGGGCGTGGAGGAGGATCCATAGAGCGAACACGACCATTGAGGTGGTCCCAAAGATGTTCAATTGGGTTCAAGTCTGTGGAATTAGGGGGCTAGGTTAGTGCTTAGAAGTCTTCGTTATGCACTTCCAACCAATGTCTGACATTTACAGTTGTATAAAATGCCACATTGTGTTGCTGTGAGATCCCATCCACCCCAGGGAACACAATCTGCATGTATGGAAGCATGTGATCTGTAAGGATGGATTCAAACCTGAATTGGTTAAGAGTACATTTCACATGGATGAGTGGGCCCACAGAATGCAAGGCATTTAAGCTAGACAATAACACAACCACCACCAGCTTGTGTTCAGTGACCATCCATCTGCTTTGGTGCCCCATACGTAGTAGGGTTTAGTGAACTGTTGATCGATGGTAGCGTGTCAGTCTGCCCTTGTGCACCTTCTTAGCTGACATTCACCTCTCATATCAGTGGCACATGGTGCTCCACAGTTTCCACATCGCTTGTTCACTGTGGTGCCAGTTTTCCACTCATGATACAGAAAAACCCCCACCCTTGGCCCAAAATCCACTAATTCTCCCTTTTTTCCCATGACAGCAATGAGGGATTTCTGTGCCTACGACACATCTATACCCACCAAGCCAGATCAAGACACATGACTTTCTTCATGAGCCACGTGCTCTCGACATTAAAAGTAGGAAGTAGTCATAATAATGTGACTTGGCTTTGTACTTTTTCCTGTGGTTTAATACTTTAAAGGGAGCCTGTCAGGTCATTTTACCAATATACTGTAACTAACAGCGTTGTCCCACAGAAGACTGTAAATGCTTTCCAAACATACCTGTGTGTATTTTGTATCTTTATTCCAGGTCCAGAAAAAGCACTTTTATTCTGCTGAAAAGTTGCTCCCAAGTGCCCAGCTGGGTGAGATTTGCTCTGCTTTGAGCACTTGGAACAGTAAATCCTGTCCAGCTAGACACTTGGGGCCATTTTTCAGCAGAATAAAAATGTTTTTCCTTTACATAGAATAAAGATACAAAATACACACAGGTATGTTTGTAATGTGTTTGCATCACCATACTCTGACCCCCTAACTTTTCCATCATTGTATATGTGTATAGAGCTGCAAGGAGGCTCATTTTTGCAGAAGGATCTGTTATTTTTTTTTATACTAATTTGGATTGTGTATGAGTTCTGGGGGCGGTGTATTGGCCAAAAAGTGAGACATTTTCCAATTTTTTACATTTCTATGTTTTTATACGTAACAATATAATAACTAAGTTACACAACCAAGTGAGCAAGCACAACGGAAAATGGGGTAAAGATTGCAGGTACTAGAAGTACTTCAATATATGACATGTATATTAATTTTCAATAAGTGAACCTCAACGAGTAAGGCCAATTAGGGAGTATATAATAATCTATGTCTCAGAGTCCAGAAACAAAGGAACCAAAAAGGAGAGGAAGTTCACTCCCCCAATGGTGTTTGACATCGCGTAACGGAACCTAGTCTATATGTAACAGCTTTTCTAGTAGGAAGGAGAAGTACACTTTTACTAAAACTTCCTAGCAATCATCAACCAAGTGACTACAAGAAAGTGGCCTCACAGTCTAGAATGCCTTTAAGGTCCAAGAAACATAGGTCAAGTCCAGGATCCGGACAAAGTTCCAAGCTGGAAATACTTTGAAAGTCACTAAAGTATCCCACAATGGTATGGAATGGACACTCTCACCAGGATTTGAGGTATGTACAATGACATCCACAGCCCTGACAGCCATAATCGGAAGCAGTAAGCAGCATGAGGTCTTACTCCCACCTGGTGATATAGGGAGGCTTGGAATCTGGAATACAATTAGCAAAAATATCATAAAATAAAAAAATAACATTTTACATTGTAGATTTATGCAGAAAATATGTATAAGTCTCTACTAGATAACGTAAAATGCTCTGAAAGATCTTGAGCACACAATACCAGCCATAAACAGGTCCCCTATGGTAGAGATCAGGGCCCGCATCCAACTTTCCACATTGATATTATCTAATCTTGTGTGAACAAAGTCTAGTGGAAGCAAGTTCAAGGATATTGTGTCCATCCCAGTTGAGTTTTTCATCAGGTAGGACCAGGCAGAAATAGAATGTGTCATACTGTATAAAAGGTTTAGAGAGTTTCTCAGGGCACACATGTTTAGAGTAAAGAGTAAAGGCAAAAAACTCTGGCTAGCTGTTGGTCAATCCCCACCCGTTTCATAGGGCAAGAAGGGGTCCACCAGTATTTCAACTGGCCTAAAGAAGTTAAAATGTAATACTAATAACTAGAATTGCATCGAGTATCGAACTATTGATACCCAATCTATGCCTTTGTACTGGAATCGATACGATACGGGGATTTACTATTTTCCAATACTAAGCTTCGCCACTGCGCAGTCTAGTATCAGTTACAGAACATAGCACACACCGCCCTTGGCACGCACCACCCTGGGCACGCACTATGTTCTCTTGAGTCCCTCCCCAATGTGATGCGGCTGCCGCTGGCCACCAATGAAAAGAGCAGGGAGGAGGAGGGGAGGACTGTGAAGCTGCTGCTGCCACCAATGTATATAATTAACATGATTATATAATACTGAGGAGTAAGGCCACTGCACCACCAATGCATATGATTAAACCTTAAATACAAATGTAGGCTGCAGGTGCCAGCCAAATCACATACCCAGCACCAGGCCTCTATGACAGAGCACGGTGATCCCTGTCAATTTACCCCTCAGGTGGCACATCTGAGGGGTTAATTGACGCGGTTAGGCTGATCGCTGCACCCTGTCATGGAGGCAACCTACATTTGTATTTAAGGGTTAAATATATGCATTGGTGGTGCCCCCCCACCCCAGTATTATATTCGTTGGTGGCAGTGGCTACAGCCGCCACACCTTCCCCCCGAGTATGCTTCAGGTCTGAGCCCCAGCAGTGAAATCACGGGGCTCCGATCGGTTTCCATGGCAGCCAGGCCGCTGCTGAAACCTTCAATGGTCTGCCATGGTAAGCTCCCTGCTGCTATGTGCACAAAGCCCAGGGCATCAGGGACAGTGTAAAGTCCTATTCACTTTAAAAAATCTCTATTAGGATGAATAGGACAAGGGATTAAAAGATCACAGGTTCTAGCCCCTTAAGGGGGCTAATAGTTATACAAAAAAGCATGATTTGTAATTTTTTAGTCACCTGCCCCCCGACAAAAATAAATAATGAAAAAGGATAGGACTGTTCTATTATGGGCGAGACATTCCATAAAATATGGATTGCATGGGGCTGTTGTGTTGTTCTATTTATTTATTTATTTTGAGTGTTATCGAATGGTATCGAGTATCCCAATACTTGTTTATGGTATTGAAATCTGAATCAAAATTTTGGTATTGTGACAACCCTACTAATAACATCAGGGACATCAATCCCACCACTAGGCCAGGAGCACATCATCTAGAAGTATAGACTCTTGGCAGCCTTTTAACCCAAATAAAGGAGAAAAACAATCTTTGCATTTTTGAAAAAAAATGGGCAGAATTTACTGACTGTGTGAAAGGTGTATAATTCAAAAATTAAATGACCCAAAAATACGGTCCAGGGTATATTCAAATAATGATTAACAAATAGCCTGTGACTATAAAGACTCTGTTTTACACATTTGAATAATAAAACTTAACCTTTAAACTGTATTCAAGTAAAAATAACCATTTTATATGCTCTAATTGTGATTTTAAAATAACAAACCGGCTCCACTGCTGTATAGCTATATTATTATTTTTAAATATATTTATTAGGAATATTATGGCAGGTCTTGTGCTGGATTTTGAAACCCACTGATATACTGTATCAACTTCATACACCTGTAGGGATGGTCTGTGAGTATATCACTGGACTCATTGGTTTATACAAGGTCAAATGAATAAAGCCAGTAGGAAAATATGTTTAGATTCCGTTATACCAATGATGGCTAACCTCCGTCACTCCAGCTGTAGTGAAACTACAACTCCCAGCATGCTCAATTCATTTCTGTGACGTTCTGAGAACAGCCAAACAAGTGTGTATCTTGGGAGTTGTAGTTTTACCACAGCTGGAGTGCCAAAGGTTAGACATCTCAGCTGTATACTATAGTTTACATGTGTATTGGACCCTAATAAGGCCCTAGATAGTCTTGATAAATGTGTTTATAGTATTAGGGTGCTCAAAGACATATTGTGATAGTCAAGTGATAGCAGTGAAGGCTCTAAAGTCCGTACATAGAGATAGGAACTTGGTATATATCACACACTCACCAGCTATTGTACTATATCTCAATGAGTAATAGTACCTTTCACTGGTTATAACTGCGTACAAACTCCATCGGCTATAATTACAAATGAGTGAATTTTTCGGACGCTTCTCCAAATTTTCCAAAAAATTTCATTAGATCCGAATTTATTCATGGCGAATTGAGTTAAGAATGAGCTATTTCCTGGCTGCTGAGAGCCTGTATAGTGGTGTTGAACACTGTGCCTTGCAGAAACATTCATAGGGAGTCAGCTATGATAGTGAAACAATACTGGGAGTCAGTATGACACGCAGAAGACAGATGTCACTCATAGAATCACCTCCAACTCCACTTCTTTGGTCAGTTATGGAGCCAAAACTAACCAAATAACTCAAGTATAAACTTATCCATACAGGACAATGCTAGCGTCAGGTATAAATAACAGTGCAGTGGACCAAGATTGTCCTATAGAGTGATAGAGAGCACTCTTTTTCCACCATCAGCTGATTCCACATAAATTTCTACAGAACCTGTTCGGTTACACGCTAATACGGTACACGTAGTAGTGACCCATGATAGAGTGGAGAGGGTGTAAGTAGTAAGTTTGTGTTGACGTCACTGTTTGTTTTGCCCTTTATCAGATCCGTAATAAGAACTAACCAACAAAAAAGGAATCTGTCTTGTGAGCATCCCCCTTCCCATGGTCAGCATTTGGTCAGTAATCCATCAGTATTGCTAACAGCAAAAAAAAAAAAAAAAAGGAGTGGATCCACAACAGATATGACATATGATTGGAATGTTTACATGTCTTCTGTGTTTTGTGCCCCCTCCTGGTTTTGGCTTCCAAATCATGAGCCCATCATAATGCAAAATAGGGAACGTGTGATAGAGGCCTTACGGATGCTCCAAAGACAGGATCCATTTTGTTTTTCATCCTTCAGACACATTAGAAGAAGGGTTAAATAAGTGGTGATCCATTAAGAAGGCCAAACAGGGAAACTAGCGGCCCTGTCACTGCATGAGGATTCAGCACAGTGGCCCAGTCACAGAGTGGTGAGGTGGAACCGCATGAGGAGTCAAAATAGTTGGCTTGTCACAGAGTGGTGAGGTGCCAGCTGGACTCTTAATAGCGATATGGGAGCAGGATGGTGTTTATTTCCCACCATTTCAGCATTAGAAATGTACACATGAGGAGGAGCAGTACTTGTAGGACACCGAGAGGAGTGAGACAGGTTCCCTTTGTGTTCTACAGGTGGGATGGGTTCAAATGTGGGAGAGTCAGCAAACCTAGAAGCCCCTCTTTGTTTGGTCATTTTGGCAAATATTAAATGAGTCGTCAGGGAGATGACTATGCTGAGCTAGCGCCATAGAGTGTTTAGATTCTGACCAGGAATGAGTGTGTGTGGCAATGTCTACAAGAAAAATGATGTCAGAGTATAAAGAGTCACACGCAACTATTGTAGTGCGATAGGAACACTATAAGAAAAGAATAGAAAGATATAACTGTGATTAAGGAAAACCTTGAGGAAGTAATGGGCTGGTCACACTGTGCTTGAGCTGCTTGCTGCTGCAGCAACACAACCTAGCAGTTTTGCATTATAATATTAACCCCATGCAAAATAAAATATATATTCTTTTTATGATCAGAGATAGAGATAAGTGAATTGAAGCTGACAAAGTGAAATTAGTTTCAGGAAAAATTCGATTCACAACGAATGCCAATTTCCTCGCGCTTCGTGGTAACGAATCACAATTTTCCTAAAATGGCGGCTACACGTGTGAAGACTGAGGACATGGGGCAAGGAACTCTGGGAAGGTGGGATCACCCAGATTGACATGCCTGCATGCAGTCAATCAGCAGCCAGCTATAAATACGGTGGCCATCTTACAGTCAGACATTTTCCAGGGACAGCAAGTGGAAGACTGATTGTGGAAAAAGACAGAAAAAAGGATTTATAAGTGCAGGGAAAGGATAGGGAGGAATCATTTCACAGCATCTTAGTGCAGGGAGAGACGTCAGAAGGTGCTAGGGACATTGCTAGAAAAGTGATTTACAAGTGCAGTGAAAGATTATTTGGGGATCCAAATAGTCATTAGACAGCTCTGTCATTCCAGCTTTTTCTTATTGGGCTGCAAATGTTATGTTGAAAAGCCTTTAGAGGCTTAAATCTTAGTATCTTATTGAGTAGTAGAAGAAAAAGATTTCACTTCTGCAGTTATTTCTGGTGAAAGCGTATAGTGGCCTAACTGCAATAGAAAAAAAAATGTACATTATCCATTCACTGGGGCACTTATATGTAGAGTTGAGCGGACACCTGGATGTTCAGGTTCGCCGGGTTCGGCTGAACTTCGCAAACAAGTTCAAGTTCGGGACCCGAACTTGACCCCGAACCCCATTGAAGTCAATGGGGATCTGAACTTTTGGGAACTAAAATGGCTCTAAAAAAGTCCTGGAAAGGGCTAGAGGGCTGCAAAAGGAAGCAAAATGGGGGTAAGAGTAGGACAGGTACCCTGCAAACAAATGTGGATAAGGAAATAACTTAAAACAACATAAAATACATACAAATTAAAAATAAACATTCTAAACCTTAGTATAAGTAAGTGACAGTGGCACCTGCCACCCCACAACGGAGGATGTGGCAGCAACACCACCACATCTTTCACCGTCACCAAGCATCTCCAAACTGTCCCATGGAAGCGTTCAGCTGTCCATCTCCCAAATACTGGAGAGAAAGAGAAAATACCCCCCTACCCACCCGCAATGCCTGGCCCTGAAGGCCAGGATTTCTAAATTCCTGGCCTTTGAAATGCTGTCATTCCGTCTGGTGGACATGGAGACTTTTAAAAAACGTATGGCGGTGTCTGTCCCACAGTATGTTGTTCCCAGCCGCCACTACTTTTCCAGACGAGCCATCCCTTCTCTGCACAACCAAGTGGCTGACGAAATAAGGTGTGCATTGCGCAATGCCATCTTTGGCACGGTATACATGACCACCAATATGTGGACCAGTAAGCAAAGGCGGGGACGTTATATCTCCCTAACAGCACATTGGGTAAAGGTAGTGGTGGCTGGGCCTGAAGTGGATAGCAGGGCATTTCTCTTTGCCTACTGTTGCCTCCTGCTCCACTTCCTCCTCCTCTACCACCTCCTCATCCGCTTAGCGTAACACCTTCACCACCAACTTCAGCACAGCCAGGGGGAAACAACAGCAGGCTTTTTGAAACACATCTGTTTGGGGGAAAAACCCCACACCGCGCAGGAGCTGTGGACGGACATGGAAAATTACTTTAGTAAATCCAGCTCTTAGATTCTGGGGGGAACAAATTCACTTTTATTGGCGGTCAAGGACCCCTGCGGCCTGAGCTGCAAATGCAAATGATTTTCTTAAATTTGTCGGTTAGATTAATGGGTAACATTTCCACGGTTATCAGGAATTTTTATTATGAATCGTAACAAAAACCATACAAGGAACATTTCAAAAAGAGAAAATTAACCCGGGTCATAGAGAGCGATGTTTAGTAGCCACAGGAATGGCGGCGGCATGAAAGGAAGGCGTTGTGAAAAAACTATTACGGGGGGGGTCCATTAAAAAATTAGCTGTTGGGCCCAGTTATTTCTATCTACGCCACTGGGTCTGCCCCATTTAACACATGGCCCATAGCACATGGCCTTTACACCTTGGAGGAGCCAGTGTATTGTCTGAACCTGTGTTTAGCACGTCTGGGGGCTTTATCACAGACAAGCGCAGCCACCTATCCAAAAGCCAACGTGGACAAGCTCATGTTCATTAAAAAGAACCAGGCATGGATCTTACGGGACTTGTCCATACCTTGTGCTGAATAGACATGTATACTGGCCTCATCCAGCCTTTGTCATATTCCAGTGCACTTACTCTTCGTTTTCTTTTTATATTTCCCAATGTTTTGGGGTCTACCCCAATTTATAAAAAAAAAACTAAAAATAAAAATAAAACAATAAACAGTGTTGTTGGTGACTACCTTTGGCTTTACAGCCAAAAAAGGCTTTGTCAGGCAACAATGTAACCGCCAATTTTAATGAATTAAGTTCCCTGTCAGTTATGCAGTGCAGGGGTACTTCACAGCAAGAAATGGGTTTATGTCAACCAACAATCTAACAGACAAATGTTCTAAAATTACTTCACTGTCAGGTATGCAGTGCTGGAACACACCCTCCAAGCCATTTGTGAATGACTGGCCTTATAACAGTGGAAATGTCCCCCCACAATCTAACAGCTGTTTTATTTGACTGTCAGCAATGCAGTGCAGGCCGCCAAGTGTACTTTCTAGCACAAAAATGGGAATTTGTCAACCAACAATGTAACAGCAGTATTTACTGAGTTTATTGGACTGTCAGAAATGCAGCGCAGGCTGCAAATGTACTATCTAGCACAAAAAGTGTTCTTTTTTTTACCAACAATGTAAATGCAATATTTAACGGTTTAATTGGACTGTCAAAAATGGAGCACAGGCTGCAAATGTACTATCTAGTACAAAAAGTGTGTTTTTTTTAAAACAACAACATAACAGCAGTATTTTCTGGTTTTATTGGACTGACAGAAATGTGGCGCAGGCTGCAAATGTACTATCTAGCACAAAAATGTGCTTTTTTGAACCAAAAATTTAAATGATGTATTTAACGTTTTTATTGGACTGTCAGAAATGCAGCGAAGGCCAAAAAATGTACTTTCTAGCACAAAAAATGGTAATTTGTCAACTGACAATGTAACAGCAGTATTTACTGGTTTTATTTGACTGTCAGATATGCAGTGCAAGTGTCAGAAAAAAACAAAATTGCTTTAGGTCACACAAATATGTGACAGACTAATGTAACTGAATTATTTTCACTGCCAGGTATACACTGAAGGCAGCAGGGGTGCTTGACTGCCAAAAAAAGGGAATTTGTCCCCCTAGAATCTAACAGATGGATTTAATGAATATATTTTCCCTGTTAGATATTCAGCACAGGGGTAGTTCATAGAAATAAATGGAAACATGTCCCCCCCCCCATGGTTAGGTGTCGCCATTGAGCTACCAGAACAGGATTAAAGTAATGTCCCTGGCACACATGCAGTTGCAAGTGCACTGCACTTTCAAAAATGGTTGCAGGCGCCCACCCAACAAACAGACTGATTAAAGCTTATTTCTCTGTTTTGAAAGTTATTCAACGAAGTCTCGCACGATTTTGTGAATCTCCATACAAAGTTTTGAGGGAAGCGACTTTGGATGTAGCATCAGAAACTCCCTTCGCTAATCACTAATTTTAATGTCTGGACACAAGAGACATGCATTCTGTGATATAATCATAAACATATTTTCTTCTCCTGGGTAATTATAAATCTTTGATCATCGCCCGGGATTGTCCCAGCACATTATAAATCTACACAGCTCCCCCTCGCTTCCAATAAAGAATTTTACATAAGGAAAAGCCTGGTGTTACTATACTGGTAAGTCCACCTGACATTGACATTTTATTGTACGTGATATCTTATGAGCTCGATTACACTGCACAAGGAGGATTAACTGCAAACATTCTGCTTAGAAATCTAAGAATTCATAAAAATTAATGTTGTGAACATTTCTCTCTCTCTCTCTCTATATATATATATATATATACAATATAAATTTTAGAATTTGATTTCTTTGATTCATAGAGACATATCAATAAGATTTTGGTGTGAGAGTGAAGCAGACTATTGTCAGCAGAGATATTCTCCTGGGATCTTCTCATCATCATTATATAATGTAAGGTGTTACTAGACTGAAAAGTCAAACATTACAAGATTTTAGAGCTCGTTCTCCGTTACATTTCTGCAGATAATTAATTAAACGGGGGAAATTATTGATTTCTAGAGTTGAGCAAACACCTGGAAGTTCGGGTTCGACGGGTTCAGCCGAACTTCACAAAAAAGTTCGGGTTCGGGATCCGAACTTAAGCCGACTTTGACCCGCACCCCATTGAAGTCAATGAGGACCCAAACTTTTGGGCACTAAAATGGCTGTAAAATAGCCCTGGAAGGGGCTAGAGGGCTGCAAAAGGCAGCAAAATGTAGGTAAATGCCCTGCAAACAAATGTGGATAGGGAAATAACTTAAAATAACAGAAAATACAGAAAAATAATAAGTAAACACTCTAAACCTGAGCCCAAGTGAGTGACAGTGGCACCTGCCACCCAGCAAACAGAGGATGTGGCGGCAACGCCACCACATCTGGCACCGTCACCAAGCATCTCCTCCAAATCCCATGGAAGTGTTCAGGTATCAGCTGTCCATCTCCCAAACACTGGAGAGAAAGAGAAATAGAAAGAGCAAGTCCCCCCTACCGACCCGCGATCAGCCAGGGCACAGTTCTGGTGGATGAGGAGGATACAGATGATACACGCCCATTAAAGAGGACAGCTTGTCCTTGCTTCTGGGCAGCCTGGCAGACATGAGCGACTACATGCTGCAGTGCATGCGCAACGACCGCCCAGTTACTGCCACATTCTAACTTGTGCTGATTACTGGGTGGCCACCCTGCTGAATCCCCGTTACAAGGACACCGTGCCGTCCTTAATTCCCTCACTGGAGTGTAATAGGAAGATGAGCCCGCTAGTAGACACGCTGCTCATGTGATTCACACCTGACACCGAGGACTCAGTTCAGTGGAAGCACAAGGTGTAGGCAGAGGAGGAAGAGAAAAAAGTCGCCAACGCAGCTGGGTCACCAACACCTCAGAAGGCAGGGTTATCATGGGCAAAATGTGGAAAAGCTTTGTCATCACACCACAACAACCTGCACCACCAGCAGAGCTGGAACATCTTAGCAGGAGGCAGCATTTCAGCAAGATGGTGGAACAGTACACGTACTGACTGATGGGTCTGCCCAGGGTCATAGCTACAGGGGAAGCAGGGGAAGATACTGCTTTGGGACCCTGACCTAGAAGGGGCCCATCCAGGAGGAGGAGGACTGAAAGACTTTGTCAGGGCCCCCTCAACCGTATTATTCAATGAAATTATATACAGTGGCAGTATAGACAGCGTAGAAAGCGGATGGAACAGCTGCTGGGTCTGGTCTGAGAAACCGATCTTGAGTAGCCCCAGGAATGAAATTTTTTGGGGTCTACAGCAATTTATTTAAAAAAATCAAAAATGTTGTTGGCGACTACCTTTGGCTTCACAGCCCAAAAAGGTTTTATGTCATGCAAGAATTTAACCGCCAATTGCAAGTTCCCTGACAGTTAGGCAGTGCAGGGCTTTGTACCCGGGAAAAATAGTAATATTTCCCCCAACAATTTAAAAGAGGATTATTTACATTTTCGGTCAATGTCACCTATGCAGTGCAGGGTTACTTGACAGAAAATAATTGGAATATGTCAACCCCTGAACTCCCAGACGGATTAACTATATTATTGTCCCCGACACACATACAGAGCAGGCCGCAAAGGTAATTCCATGGCCACTCATGGAAAACATGGTTTTCAGTGGTATATTTTGGGGTGTAGGACCTCATTGTTCTCAACATCATCTTCCACCCAGTCTTCACCCCTGCCCTCTTTGTCGGTCTGCACACCACAGAAAGCCGCAGCAGTTTGCACCTGTGTTTCGTCATCATCAGAGACGTGCTGCGGTGGTCTTCCCCTGTACTCACCCTCAAACCTAAGTGTTTGGTTATCCGTGCACTCAATCTCTACCACTTCTGGGGCAGAGCTATGGTTATGGCCCTGGGAAACCCTGCCAGCAGAGTCATAAAGAAGCATAAGAGACTGCTGCATTTTACTGCCAATAGTCAACAATTAAGTTCACTGACAGTAAGGCAGTGCCCGTGTCATAAACAGAATACATTTATTTAGGTCACACAACAGTGTAATGGAGCAATTCAATACAATTACTTCACTATCACCAAAAATTAGATTTTGCAAACCAACAATTTAAAAACAGAAGTTAACAGTTTTATTTGACTGTCAGAAATGCAGCGTACACCTCAAATGTGCTATCTACCACAAAACCAGTGTGTTTGCAACCAACTATGTAAATGCGGAGTTCAAAAGATTACTTTAAATGACTGAAATACAGGGTAGGCCTCAGATCTGCTATGTATCACAAAACCAGTGTTTATTGCAACAACCTACAGAAATGCACTGTGTCACTGCTAAATTTAAAAAAACGTTTTGGGCGTTGTATGCCAAAGTGCTCTGTGTAACAACAATATGGGTTTATTTCCCACAAAATACACTAATGCAGTATTTCACTGCTGAAATTTAAACGTAGGTATTTGTGCGGTTTATTGAAAACTGCTCTGTGGACCAAGAATACGGCTTTCTTTCAACAAAACAGAAAAATGCACTATTTCAGTGCTGAAATTTAAAATATGCATTTGTACGCTGTATGCACAACTGCTCTGTGAAGCAAGAATACGGCTTTTTCCCAAAAATTCACAAATGCACTATTTAATGGCTGGAAATTAAACGTAGGTATTTGTACGCTGTATGTACAACTGCTTTGTGAACCAAGAACACAGCTTTTTTTCCCTAAAACACACTAATGCACTATTTCAGTGCTGAGATTTAAAACAGGTATTTGTATGCTGTATCCTTTGTGGACCTGGAATAGCACTTTTTTACAACTGCTTTGTGGACCAAGAACACAGCTTTTTTCCCCCCTAAAATACACTGATGCACTATTTCACGGCAGAAATGTAAAATATGTACGCAGTATGCACAAATGCTTTCTGGACGAAGAACGCAGCTTTTTTCGCCAAAATTCACAAATGCACTATTTAACGGCTGAAAATTAAACGTAGGTATTTGTACGCTGTATGCACAACTGCTTTGTGAACTAAGAACACAGCTTTTTTCGCCAAAATTCACAAATGCACTATTTAACGGCTGAAAATTAAACGTAGGTATTTGTACGCTGTATGCACAACTGTTTTGTTAACCAGGAATACAGCTTTTTTCCCCCAAAAATACACTGATGCACTATTACACTGCAGAAATGTAAAATTAGTATTTTGGCGGTGTATTTTAAACTGCTTTGTGGACCAGGAATACAGTTTTTTCTCCCTAAAACACAGTAATGCACTATTTCAGTGCTGAAATTTAAAATACGTTTTGGTGCGTTGTATGTACAAGTGCTCTATAGCACCACAATACAGATTTTTGCCCCATACTACAGAAATAGACTAGGTCACCGCTAAATTATACAAAAGGTAATGTAGGGGACTTTACGTGCCAGAAAAAAGGATTTTTTCCTTCACTGAGCTACCAAAAATTATTAGACTGATATCCTTGGCAGGCTGGCACACATGCAGGTCCCATGCAGTTCCAAAGACACTGCAGTGGCTAAAATGGGCGTCGACCCCCACCTCAGTAACAGATGGATTAAAAAAAAAAAACGACACTTTGCAGTATCACTGGGCTCAGGGCTGGGTACGAAAATGTAGGATTGCAGTAGCACCCTCCCTCAATAATTGCTGTATCTTGAAGATTTCACACCACCAGGTTCAACAGTCTTTCCTAATCTCTCCCTGAGAGCACTGGCAGCAACCTTTTCCTATACTAACAGCAGCAGAGTGACATGCGGCACTACATGACTTCAGCTTATGAAGAGGCTGGGTCACATGCTGCACTCAGCCAATCACAGCCATGCCAATAGTAGCCATGGCTGTAATGGCTTCTTAGGGCAAAGATGTAAAATGCTTGCTGATTGGCTGCTCTGCAACCTTTTAAAAAGCAGGAAGAATCGCTGAACAAAGGACCCGAACCCAAACTTTTATGAAAATGTTCGGGTTCTGGTCCGTGTCCCAAACATCCTAATATTCGGTACGAACCCGAACTATACAGTTCGGGTTCGCTCAACTCTATTCATTTCTATCTGAGAAAGCAATGATGGTTAGATATTTACAGAATATTATATTGTCAGTTTGTGTTATAAATCCCTCAGATTTTTTTTCACTTTGGCAGTAATTATTCCTGTATATATGGTGAAAATTGAAATTGCAATTAGTGATTAATCTCCATAAATATAAATGTAATGCACGTAAGATATTTGTCAGTCTATAAGGCCTCTTACACATGGCCGTGTGCATTCCACATCACGGATGTGGACCCATTCACTTGAATGGGTCCGCAAATCCAGTGATGCGGTGCAGAACAGAACCCCACGGAAGCACTACAGATTGTTTCCATGGGGCTCTGTTCCGTGCTTCCGTTCTGCAAAAAAATAGAACTTGTTTTATCTTTTTGCTGAATGGACGAATCGCGGACCCCATTGAATGGGTCTGAGATCCGCATGCGGCAGCCCCACGGTCGGTGCCCTTGCATTGCGGACCACAATTTGCGGTCCACAGCAGCACACGATCGTGTGCAAGAGGCCTAAAACAGTTGTTTTTGTAAATCTGCTGCTGCATCCGATCTCTGAATGCTGGTAGTTGCAGAGTTTACAAGCCAGGTGTCTCTGAGCTCTGTGTGTATGGAAGCTCCTGGCAGTGTTAGAATCTTCCACATACCAATGTGGTGGAGCTTCTTACCTAAAAGCTTTCCTAGGTTAGGGAGGTGTCCTTGCAGAATGAGCAAACAGAATGCCATTCTGGATTGGGCTGTGAATGAGGATGGATGGGTCTTAGTGTGTTTGATGGAAAACAATCTTAGGGACAATGCACAGTCTCAACCAAGCTTCTATTCTACTGTCAGGGACATTGAAGGCAAAGGCTAGAATGAAGAATTGTTTACAATATGGAAAGGCATGGAAGCTGTCAGCCAGAAAGTGAGAAGTGAGAAGCTGAGGCTGGGCCCGGCAGTACATTCGAGCTGCCATTACTGCATTATAACACAGCTGCAGGGGAGGGGGGTAGCTCAAAACTGTACAAAGTGTGTTTTACCATTCAGAGGATAGGTAGAATTTCAAATCTCAGTGAGAAAATGTGAACTATTTGTTCGATATACATGTCATGGCATCTCCAGACAAATTGTTTTTATTTTTTAATAATATACATGTGTCTTGCAATAGAACTAGCAGACTAGCGGTTTATACCAGTATGAGTGATAAAGTGAAATACATAGTAACATAGTAACATAGTAACATAGTATATAAGGCCGAAAAAAGACATTTGTCCATCCAGTTCGGCCTGTTTCCTGCAAGTTGATCCAGAGGAAGGCAAAAAACCCCTGTGAGGTAGAGCCAATTTTCCCCACTTAAGGGGAAAAAATTCCTTCCCGACTCCAATCAGGCAGTCAGAATAACTCCCTGGATCAACGACCTATCTTTAGTAGCTATAGCCTGAAATATTATTACGCTCCAGAAATGCATCCAGGCCCCTCTTGAATTCCTTTATTGTACTCACCATCACCACCTCCTCAGGCAGAGAGTTCCATAGTCTTACTGCTCTTACCGTGAAGAACCCTTTTCTATGTTTGTGTACAAACCTTCTTTCCTCCAGACGCAGAGGATGTCCCCTCGTCACAGTCACAGTCCTGGGGATAAATAGATGATGGGAGAGATCTTTGTACTGACCCCTGATATATTTATACATAGTTATTATATCTCCCCTCAGTCGTCTTTTTTCTAGAGTGAATAACCCTAATTTTGATAACCTTTCAGGGTACTGTAGTTGCCCCATTCCAGTTATTACTTTAGTTGCCCTCCTCTGAACCCTCTCTAGCTCTGCTATGTCTGCCTTGTTCACGGGAGCCCAGAACTGTACACAGTACTCCATGTGTGGTCTGACTAGTGATTTATAAAGTGGTAAGACTATATTTTCATCACGGGCATCTATGCCCTTTTGATGCAACCCATTATCTTATTGGCCTTAGCAGCAGCTGCCTGACACTGGTTTTTACAGCTTAGTTTGTTATTTATTAAAATTCCTAGATCCTTTTCCATGTCAGTGTTACTGAGTGTTTTACCATTTAGTATGTACGGGTGACTTGCATTATTCCTTCCCATGTGCATAACTTTACATTTGTCAGTGTTAAACCTCATCTGCCATTTCTCTGCCCAAGCCCCCAATCTATCCAGATCCCTCTGTAGCAGAAAACTGTCCTCTTTAGTGTTAATTACTTTACACAGTTTAGTGTCATCTGCAAAAATTGATATATTACTGTGCAAGCCTTCTACAAGATCATTAATAAATATATTGAAGAGAATAGGGCCCAATACTGAACCCTGAGGTACCCCACTAGTGACCGTGACCCAATCTGAGTGTGTACCGTTAATAACCACCCTCTGTTTTCTATTACTGAGCCAGTTACTTACCCACATACAGATATTTTCTCCTAGTCCAAGTGTTCTCATTTTATATACTAACCTTTTATGTGGTACAGTGTCAAATGCTTTGGAGAAGTCCAGATATACGACATCCATTGATTCGCCGCTGTCAAGTCTAGAACTTACCTCCTCATAGAAACTGATTAAATTAGTTTGACATGACCGATCCCTCATGAAGCCATGCTGATATGGTGTAATTTGCTTATTTTCATTGAGATACTCCAAGATAGCATCTCTTACAAAACCTTCAAACAGTTTACCCACAACAGATGTTAAACTTACCGGCCTATAATTTCCAGGCTCTGTTTTTGGACCCTTTTGAATATTGGCACCACATTTGCTATACGCCAGTCTGGTGGAACATTCCCTGTCAGTATGGAGTCCGTGAATATCAAAAATAAGGGTCTGGCTAGGACATCACTTAATTCCCTTAGGATACGGGGGTGTATGCCATCCGGTCCTGGCGATTTGTCTATTTTAATCTTTTTAAGTCGCTGCTGTACTTCTTCCTGGGTCAGACAGGGCACTTTTAAAGGGAATTTACTTTTACATTTTGCATTTCATCTGACAGTTTATTTTCCTCAGTGAAAACAGTGGTGAAGAAAATATTTAATAGCTTGGCTTTATCCTCATCGCTTTCTGCAACTCCCCCTCATTGCTATGTAGAGGGCCGACTCCTTCAGGTTTATATTTTTTACCATTTATATAATTGAAAAACATTTTAGGGTTAGTTTTGCTCTCTTTGGCAATTAATCTCTCGGTCTCTAGTTTGGCAGTTTTTATTAGTTTTTACATATTCTATTTTTTTCCTTATAGTTTATCAGTGCTTCCTGGCTCCCCTCCTGTTTTAGTGATTTATATGCTTTCTTTTTGTCATTTATTGCTTTTTTACGGTTTTATTTATCCACATTGGTTTCTTCTTATTTCTTAGCCTTTTATTTCTATAAGGTATGCATCGATCACAATTTGATGTTACAATGCTTTTAAAAATCTCCCATTTTGTGGTTGTATTTTTATTTTTGAGGACTATGTCCCAGTTAATTGGGCCTATGGCCTCTCTTAGTTGGCTAAATTTTGCTTTTTTGAAGTCCGGTATTCTTGTTCCTCCCTGTAGAAACTCTCGTTTGAAGGATAATTGGAAGGTTATTACTTTATGGTCACTATTTCCCAGGTGTCCCCCGACCTGCACGTCTGTTGTTCTATCAGGTCTATTGGTTAATACTAAGTCCAGTATGGCCGTCCCTCTAGTTGGGTCCTGAACCATTTGGGAAAGGTAATTGTCTTTGGCTATTGCCAAGAACCTGTTTCCTTTATGGGATGTACAGGTTTCAGTTTCCCAGTCTATATCTGGGTAGTTGAAGTCCCCCATAATAACCACCTGATTATGGTTTGCCGCCTTGTTTATCTCGTTTAGTAATAGATTTTCTACGGACTCTGGTATATTAGGTGGTTTATAGTAAACTCCTATTAGTAATTTATTATTGTTTTTGGCTCCATTTATCTCCACCCACAATGACTCCACATTTTCGTGTCCCTCACAGATGTCTTCCCGAGTGTGGGCTTTAGAGAGGACTTTATGTAAAGGCAGACCCCTCCCCCTCTCCGGTTTTGACGATCCTTTCTGAACAGATTGTAACCTTGTACATTAACTGCCCAGTCATAGCTATCATCCAGCCATGTCTCAGTTATTCCCACTATGTCATAATCCTCCTCACACATCACTAATTCCAGTTCCCCAGTTTTATTAGTCAGGCTTCTGGCATTAGTATACATACATTTGAGAGGTTTATGCATATTTTTGCCCTACACCTTTCCTTCTGAACTTTTCTAGTCCCTCCTTCCATTTCTCCCCCAGTCCCACTACCTTGCCCCGGTCTCTATCTGCACTATCTTCCCCTCCTATAATGTAATTTCTCTCCCCCCAGTCCCTAGTTTAAACACTCCTCCAACCTTCTAGCCATCTTTCTCCCCAACACGGCTGCCCCTTCCCCATTGAGGTGCAGCCCGTCCCTACGATAGAGCCTGTAGCCGATAGCAAAGTCGGCCCAGTTCTCCATGAACCCAAAACCCTGCTTCCTACACCAGTTCTTGAGCCACTTGTTAACCTCTCTAATCTCCCGCTGCCTCTCTTGTGTGGCCCGTGGTACAGGCAGTATTTCGGAAAATACTACCTTTGAGGTCCTTGCCCTAAGCTTTTGACCTAAATCCCTGAAATCATTCTTAAGGACGCTCCACCTTCCTCTAACTTTGTCATTGGTTCCGATATGGACCATGACCGCTGGATCTTCTCCAGCCCCTCCCAGTAATCTGTCAACCCGATCTGCGATGTGTCGAACTCTAGCGCCAGGAAGACAGCACACTGTTCGGCGATCACGATCTTTGTGACAGATCGCCCTATCTGTTCCCCTAATAATTGAGTCTCCCACTACCAGCACCTGTCTGGCCTGCCCTGCTCTCCTGGTCCCCTGCTTACTGGAGCTGACATTCCCCTGACTGGCAGAGGAAGTGTCTGGCTGCAGCGGTGCTGTCCCTGAGCTGCCATCCCCTCATCTGCCAAACGTGCAAACTTGTTGGGGTGTGTCAGATCAGGGCTAGCCTCCCTGGCACTCTTCCCTCTACCCCGCTTTCTTACTGTCACCCAGCTAGCTACCTCACTCTCCTCAGCCTCCTCGCTACCACCCTCCCCACATCTACCCCAAAGACTGCTTGCTCGGTGAGCAGCAAACTCTTTTGCAAATTGTCAGTGGCTCTCAGTGTTGCAATATGCCCGTTTAGAGACTCGATGTGCGATTCCAAACGGGTAATTTGCTCACATTTTGAACAAAGATATGCATCCTCAAACGGCTGTTCCAGGACTGCATACATCATGCAAGATGTGCACTGGACGGCATTGTCAATTGTGCAAGACATACTAATGGGGATTACACCACAGAAACAAAAAAAAATACAATATAATCTAGTTACAAGAACTGGCGAATTTCAGTCCCCCACTGAAGTCCCTCAATCTGAAGTCACTTAATCTTAAGTCACACTTACACAACCACACACTTAATCAACCACGCGTCGCGACCAACCTCGCGTTATATATATATCTACTTATATAAGTATGCTGTAAATGAAACTCAAATACACCAGCCTGTTTTTTTTCCCTCTGGATTCAAAATACTAGGCTTAAATCCGGGTCGGTGCATCTTCATGCACTTCAAACGTTTTTTTTTTTATCATAACGTTTGGGAAAATAACATATTAGTGTGTCTTAAAATACTCAAGGTAGTGAACGATTATGTCTGTTAGTAATAACATGAAAACGAGCCCATAATCTGTGTTCTGTTCCAGTATCTTGCATTGCGTATTGGTATGCTCCTTGCTTTTACTCCCCCCTGTTTTTTACTTTCTAGTTAGTTTAGCCTAGCCATTACCTGTTTTCCCAGTGATGCTTTGCTCTTAGTGTGTGCTCAGCTTTCTCAGTAGCAGCATCTATCTTCTTAGCAAGGAGATATTGTTGGCATAATTATTTTACCATCTGGATTACCCTGCAACATCTTGTAATACAATCTCCGGATTAAAAGACTACTTGATTAATGCCTGGGTGTCTGATGCGTAAGCTGTAAGTGGAGAAAAGTCAAATTCAACAAGCCACTTCCGTGCGCATAGAGGCGGCTCTACAAAGGTTTGTGATTGTATAAAGCTGATATTTCGAAACGCTACAATCAATATTGTTGCATCTCCAGTCATTTCAAATAAATTTTTTTTAAGTTTGTGGAAATAGCATTTGTGCATCTTACAATACATAGTGCAGCTATTTATACCAGTCTGAGAGCTAATGTGAAATACTACATAGGTCATAATCCCTGTCAGTGCATCTCTAGGCAGAGCAATTTTTTTTTTTATGTTTGGGGAAAATAGCATGCATGGTTATTACAAAAAAAATGGGAGAAAATTATATCAATCTAATTGATAACATGAAATACTAGTCCAAAATCCGTGTTGGTGCATCTCCAGACAGTTCAAGTGTTGTTGTGGTGATGGGGGGAAATGATCGCATAATAGGTTGACAACTTGCTTTTTACAAAATGGCATTAGGCCCAAATATGTTAATTGTGCCATACCGGTACTAAATTATTTCCATAGTCAATTGTCAGTGTGTTTGTGGAAAGGGTAGAACATCATATTGCCCCTCCTTGTCTTTAACCTCCGGAAACCAGATTTGCTAACTGTTCCATATGTTTTCTGTGTACATTTAGGTGCACAAATATCGGGAATATGGAAAGACTTAATAAAAGACCTAGAGCCAGTTCGGGTCCAAACCAAAGTTTAAAAAAATTGGCAAACCTGAACTGAACCTCGACAGGTTCACTCATCGCTAGTATCAAACACTTGTTATGTGATAAATCTAGAGATTGACTGGAACAATTTTGATACTTTTTTAAAAAGTCATATTTCTTAAGGTGTAATCCATCACCTTGCTAACCATGCCTAGTTTTTCACTCACTCTTCAAGTGCAAGGTAAAAAGTCATGCATTAAAGTGTGTAATACATGCTATGAAACGTGGGACTTTTTTATGCCAGAAATCTGTTTAGAATCCAGTGATAAATTCCCTCTAAGGTTTACACTGTCTAAATCTTATCTTAAATGTATCTTAAAGACCAAAAACACAGAATTCTTTTGACTTTATTTTATGGAGAAATAGATTTATTACCACAAAGCACAAGGAAATTAGGCTTTGTGTCAAATCAAATTATTCTGAAAGTTAATTTCAAAATTTAAAGTTACAATAAATAAAAAATACTACAGTTAGTGGGAGGTCAATAAGTTATCATATTTATTTGGTGTTTCCAACATATGATAATATATATTTATATATATAGAGAGAGAGAGCACACAAAATATCAATGGGTCTGCAAAGAGGTAAGTGGCCACTTGGTACCACTTGGAATGAGGTCATCATTTATTATAGATTAGGTTTCAGTACTCCCGATCAATTTTTTCATTTCTTCTTCTTTAGTAGATATTTGATATAGTATGTGCTGAAATATATGATAGAATTTGTGCTTTATTTTCTAGAACATTAATTAAATACTAATGAAGAATGAGACTTCTGTTCAATACTTTCACATGCTGCCATTCTCTGGAGAGACAAAGTATAAACCGCTCATTACTACTTTCTTCTTCTTGATATATTTGGTCGGAGTCCTTATCAATTCCTCCATTATCACAGTCATATGTCTGGCAGTTCAGTTACATGAACCAATGTATTTCTTTATCTGTAATTTGTCCATTGTAGACATATTATTATACATCGGTCACGATTCCTAAATTACTGCACATGTTATTGTCCGGAAATCACTTTGTCTCCGTCTCACAATGTTATACTCAGTTCTACTTTCTAATTATAGTGGGGGGCGCAGAGGATATTCTTTTATTGATTATGGCTTATGATCGATATGTCGCTATCTGCCTCCCCTTACATTATCATTGTATCCTGAGTTGGAGAAATTGTATCCTGATAACTATGGGGATTTGGACAGCTGCCATTTTAAACTCTTTATTGTTTGCAACTTCAGCTTTATACATGTCCTCCTGTCACTCCAACATCATTCACCAGATCTTCTGTGATATTAGGTCACTAACAAAGATCTCTTGTACAAGCAGTCCAATGTTTCTTGTAGTATCCTGTATTGAACTGTTGTTATTTGGAACTATTCCATTGATGTGCACTTTTATCTCTTATGTTAAAATTTTCTCCATCATCTTCAAGTTGAAGTCAAAAGAAAGTCGAAATAAAGCCTTCTCCACCTGCTCCTCCCACATCACTGTAATTTGCCTTTACTATGGAACAAGTGTAATAGATTACCTGATACCACCTTATTCTGATGATTTGGATTTAGCCTTCAATACAGTATATACGAACATCATCCCCATGATTAATCCCATCATATACAGCCTACAGAATTCCAGTGTTAAAACTGCCTTGCTGGGAATCATAAAAGGAGTGTCCATTTTAATGAGAAAATCTAATTAAAATTGATGAATAGCAAAGTAAAGTATCAAATTCTAACGTTTATTGAGCATTATTTATATAAAATATTTCTGAACCATTAACCCCTTTCTGATGCAACAATTTTCTTTTTCCTTTATTCATTTTTTACTCCCTGCCTTCCCAGAGACATATTCTTTTTTAATAAGCTGTGCTTTCTAATGAATTTATTTCTTATTGCATACAATGTAATGGAAAGCTGGACAAAAATTCCAAATGGGGTGGACTTGGAAAGAAGTACAAGTGCCATTGTTTTATGGGTTACATTTAAACGATGTGTTAAATTCATTCTGTGAGTCAGCAATATTAAAGAAATATTTTTATGTACCGTCAAGTCCCATTATTCTGACACCAGCTAACCTCCTGAACGGACAACAGCTAGACGGGATGGGGGGACATCTGCTGAAGGGGGCGTGGAGGAGGATCCATAGAGCGAACACAACCATTGAGGTGGTCCCAAAGATGCTCATTTGGGTTCAAGTCTGGGGAATTAGGGGGCTAGGTTAGTGCTTAGAAGTCTTGGTTATGCACTTCCAACCAATGTCTGACATTTATAGTTGTATAAAATGCCACATTGTGTTGCTGTGAGATCCCATCCACCCCAGGGAACACAATCTGCATGTATGGAAGCATGTGATCTGTAAGGATGGATTCAAACCTGAATTGGTTAAGAGTACATTTCACATGGATGAGGGGCCCACAGAATGCACGGCATTTAAGCTAGACAATGGCACAACCGCCACCAGCTTGTGTTCAGTGACCATCCATCTGCTTTGGTGCCCCATACGTAGTAGGGTTTAGTGAACTGTTGATCGATGGTAGCATGTCAGTCTGCCCTTGTGCACCTTCTTAGCTGACATTCACCTCTCATATCAATGGCACATGGTGCTCCACAGTTTCCACATCGCTTGTTCACAGTGGTGCCAGTTTTCCACTCATGATACAGAAAAACCGCCACCCTTGGCCCAAAATCCACTAATTCTCTCTTTTTCCCATGACAGCAATGAGTGATTTCTGTGCTGATAGCCTACGACACATCTATACCCACCAAGCCAGATCAAGACACATGACTTTCTTCATGAGCCACGTGCTCTCAACATTAAAAATAGGAAGTAGTCATAATAATGTGACCTGGCTTTGTACTTTTCCCTGTGTTTTAATACTTTAAAGGGAGTCTGTCAGGTCCTTTTACCAATATAACTAACAGTGTTGTACCACAGAAGATTGTAAACGCTTTCCAAACATACCTGTGTGTAATTTGTATCTTTATTCAAGGTCCAGAAAAATTGCTCCCAAGTGCCCAGCTGGGTGAGATTTGCTCTGCTTTGAGCACTTGGAACAGTAAATCCTGTCCAGCTAGGCACTTGGGGACCATTTTCAGCAGAATAAAAATGCTTTTCCTTTACATAGAATAAAGATACAAAATACACACAGGTATGTTTGGAATGTGTTTGCATCACCATACTCTGACCCCCTAACTTTTCCATCATTGTATATGTGTATAGAGCTGCAAGGAGGTTCATTTTTGCAGAAGGATCTGTTATTTTTTTTTACTAATTTGGATTGTGTATGAGTTCTGGGGGCGGTGTATTGGCCAAAAAGTGATGAATTTTCCAATTTTTTACATTTCTATGTTTTTATACATAACAATATAATAACTAAGTTACACAACCAAGTGAGCAAGTACAACAGAAAATGGGGTACAAATTGCAGGTACTAGAAGTACTTCAATATATGACTATATTAATTTTCAATAAGTGAACTTCAAAAAGTAAGGCCAATTAGGGAGTATGTAATAATCTATGTCTCAGAGTCCAGAAACAAAGGAACCAAAAAGGAGAGGAAGTTCATACGCCCCAAAGGTAATTGAATTGGTAACAGAACCTAGTCTATATGTAACAGCTTTTATAGTAGGTAGGAGAAGTCCACTTGTGCTAAAACTTCCTAGCAATCATCAACCAAGCGACTACAAGAAAGTGGCCTCATAGTCTAGAATGCCTTTAAGGTCCAAGAAACATAGGTCAAGTCCAGGATCCGGACAAAGTTCCAAGCTGGAAATACTTTGAAAGTCACTAAAGTATCCCACAATGGTATGGTATGGACACTCTCACGAAGATTGGAGATATGTACAATGACATCCACAGCCCTGACAGCCATAATCGGAAGCAGTAAGTTGTATCATGAGGTCTTACTCCCACCTGGTGATATAGGGAGGCTTGGAATCTGGAATACAATTAGCAAAAATATCATAAAATAAAAAAATTACATTTTACATTGTAGATTTATGCAGAAAATGTGTATAAGTCTCTACTAGATAATGTAAAATGCTCTGAAAGATCTTGAGCACACAATATCAGCCATAAACAGGTCCCCTATGGTAGAGATAAGGGCACACATCCAACTTTCCACATTGATATTATCTAATCTTGTGTGAACAAAGTCTAGTGGAAGCAAGTTTAAAGATATTGTGTCCATCCCAGTTAAGTTTTTCATCAGGTAGGACCAGGCAGAAATAGAATGTGTCATACTGTATAAAAGGTTTAGAGAGTTTCTCAGGGCAAAGTTATTTAGAGTAAAGAGTAAAAGCAAAAAACCTCTGGTTAGCTGTTGATCAATCCCCACCCGTTTCATTGGGCAAGAAGGGGTCCACCAGTATTTCAACTGGCCTAAAGAAGTTAAAATGTAATACTAATAACTAGATTTGCATCTGGTATCGAACTATTGATACCCAATCTACGTCTTTGTACCCAAATCGATACAATACGGGGATATACTCTTTTCCAATACTAGGCTGTTCAAATTTTGGTATTGTGACAGCCCTACTAGTAACAGCAGGGTCATCAATCCCATTACTAGGCCAGGAGCACATCATCGAGAAGTATAGACTCTTGACAGCCTTTTAACCCAAATAAAGGAGAAAAACAATCTTTGCATTTTGGAAAAAAAAATTAGCAGAAGTTACTGACCGTGTGGAAGGTGTATAATCCAAAAATTAAATGATCCAAAAATACAGTCCATGTTATATTCAAATAACAATTAACAGACTCTGACCATAAAGACTCTGTTTTACGCATTTGAATAATAAAACTTAACCTTTAAACTGTATTCAAGTAAAAATAACCATGTTACATGCTCTAATTGTGCAAACCGGCTCCACTGCAGTATAGCTATATTATTATTTTTAAATTAACTTATTAGGGATATTGTGGCAGGTCTGGTACTGGATTTTTAAACCCACTGATATACTGTATCAACTTCATACACCTGTAGGGATGGTCTGTGAGTATATCACTGGACTCATTGGTTTATACAAGGTCAAATGAATAAAGCCAGTAGGAAAATATGTTTAGATCCCTTATACCAATGATGGCTAACCTCCGGCACTCCAGCTGTAGTGTAACTATGACTCCCAGCCAAACAAGTGTGTATCTTGGGAGTTATAGTTCTATCACAGCTGGAGTGCCAAAGGTTAGACATCACAGCCTTATACTATAGTTTACATGTGTATTGGACCCTAATAAGGCCCTAGATAGTCTTGATAAATGTGTTTATAGTATTGGGGTGCTCAAAGACAATATTGTGATTATTAAGTGATAGCAGTGAAGGCTCTAAAGTCCTTACATGGAGATAGGAACATGGTATATATCACACACTCACCAGCTATTGTACTATATCTCAATGAGTAAAATTGTTTTTCACTGGCTATAACTGCATACAAACTCCACCGGCTATAATTACAGATAAGTGAATTTTCCAAAAATTCGATTTGGACTAGTGATGAGCATTCGTGCTCGGCTGAATATCTGTTCGGCTCGAGCATCGCTATGCTCGGCACATGGCGGTACTCGACAGGTTTCACGGGTTTTAAGCAGCAAATAAAGCTGCATGTAAGTACTGCCCTCACTGTAATGCCAGCAGCCATGTTGGCTGCTGGCATTACAGTGATTGGCTGGCCGGAACGCGTCATCGGGAGCTATATAGCACCCGATGACGCATGTTTAGCTCAGACGTAGACAGGAAGAGCAGAGGGTATGAAGGGAAAGACAGTGTAGGGAGCGATTTTCACAGTTTTTATTCAGAGAAAGCTTTTCCAAGACCCAAAAGTCCTTTTAACGACTACTTACTGTGAGTGTGTGTGTTTTAGAGCAGCAATCTATTTACCTCCTGCAGTGCTTAAGAAGGGACAGATAGTGCATGGATAGATATTTGCAGTTTTTACTGCCAAAAGCTTTTTAACAACCCCAAAGTCCTTCTAAGGACTACTGTGTGTGTTTGATAGCAGCAAGATATTTTTATTTTATACCTAGTAGTGACTTATACTGTACATCATCCGCAGACTGTGTCTTTAATAATCCTGGCCACATCTAGTGTCCATAGTGTGTGGTGTTCTGTAACCAACACTGTAGAACATCTGCAAACAGTTTCTGTATTACTAATTCCAATAATCAGGGCCACATCTAGTGTCTATAATCTGTGGTGTTCTGTAACCAATACTGTAGAACATCTGCAAACAGTGTCTATATTACAAATTCCAATAATCTGGGCCTAATATAGTGTCCATAGTCTGTGGTGTTCTTTAACCAATACTGTACAACATCTGCAAACAGTGTCTGTATCACAAATTCCAATAATCTGGGCCTAATATAGTGTCCATAGTCTGTGGTGTTCTTTAACCAATACTGTATAACATCTGCAAACAGTTTCTGCATTACAAATTCCGATAATCTGGGCCTAATATAGTGTCCATATTGTGTGGGTTTCTGTGTCCTGCATCCGAAAACTGTGCCTTTAGTAGTAAAACAATCTGCACCACATCTAGTGACAAAACCATTAATATTAAGAAGGCGAGCACTAAGGGACGGGTAAATGCGCGTGATGCTGATGGTGCACGCAGAGGCCGTGGCCCTGGGCACCAGGAAAAAAAATAATCAACAGTACCCTGCTTCATGTCCAACTTAGCTGGGCAACGCAGGACAAAACTGTCCAAGTCGGACCACTGTGAACAGTTGGTTGGTTGTATTGCTGAAGATAATGATTCCAGTCGGTTAAATACCACCCTCTCGTCAAGGATATGTAGCCAAGAGTCTGGTCAATCGAATCCTCACTCTGATCATCCTTCCTCCCACCATGGAGAGGCTTGCCAAACGATCCCACAGTCGGATATTCCGAGGAGCTCTTTCAAGTGCCACTATTCGATTTGGCCCTCGCGCCCAGCACACTTGAATAGGTACGTGAGATATCGTGCCCTGGTTCTCAACCTCTTGAGCCTTCACAGTCTCACGAAGATGACGGTGGTGAACGGCAATCATTCGTTCACGAGGTGGATGATGATGAGACACAGTTGTCAATCACTGAGGTTGTGGTTAGGTCAAGTTAGGAGGATGAGCAAAGTGAGGAAGTGGAAGAGGAGGTGGCAGACGATGAGGTTACTGACCCAACATGGGAAGGTTAAAAGCCGAGCGAGGACAGCAGCAGAGAGTGGGAGGGGTCTGCAGCACAGCAACAGTCTGAAAGAGACAGTAGCGTTGCAAAAGGGAGAAGTCGACGCACACCAAACAGGCCCGCACTCGTTACACCGAGCACCCCCATGCATAAATCTTAGTGATGAGCGAGCACCAAAGTGTTTGGGTGTTCGGGTACTTGGTTTGAACACATAGCGATATTCGTGCGCTCGGTCGAGCACCCAAGTATAATGGAAGTCAATGGGAGACAACTAGGCAACCCCTGTTCGGATGAGAGGAGGGTGCCTGGTCCATTGGAAAAGGTCTGAAAGTGACAGAAATCCCACCGAAATGGATCGGGAACAGCATGGGGACGATGTATGGATGCATCTTGGACTCCCAAGTCACTTCTGGGAACCATGTGATCCGAGTTGTATGCCACTTTTACAGAATCACAAAAATATGCACAACCCCCCAAAAAAAAAAAAAAAACTATTTTGCAGAAAAAATTGTTAGATAACATTCCTTCCTGTATATTCGATTGTATATAAATTGCAAGTGCTGCCAAAAATGTCAAGCAAAAGGCACTCCGAAACTGCCTGGATATCACATAAAGGAGGGCTCCATTCACATTTGTTCAGGTAATGGGACTCCTACACTTATAAAGCCTATGCACTAAGTGAAAGGGCTGCCAAAAATTACAAGGAATCAGGACTCCAATACACCCTTTATTACACACAATTGAGAACATCATACATACCCTTGAAAAATTATGATTGGTGGCCTGCTGGTGACCCTCGAAAACACTTGGAGCAAGGGCCTACTAGTGACCCTCTAAAACATTATGGTTGAGGGCCTGCTGGTGAGCTAACCCTATAAAACATTACGGTTGAGGGCCTGCTGGTGAGCTGACCCTGTGAAACATTATGGTTAAGGGCCTGCTGGTGAGCTGACCATGTAAAACATTAAGGTCTGCGATGTATTCCATCACCATATTCCAAAACTTTTCCCTCCTTGTAGCACTAGGCCGCGCTTCAGGGTCAGGTTGCTGGCGGGGTGTCATGAAAGTGTCCCATGCCTTGGAGAGTGTTGCCCTGCCTCTTTTGGAACTGCTGTGTGTTTCCCTTGTCTCCCTTACTCAGTTGCCTAAGGAAGTACGGACTCTGGCAGCCGCGTTGTCAGATGGAAAATTTTGGAGCAATCTCTGAACAAGTAACTTCTGGTATTGCACCATTTTACTCGTCCTCTCTACCACAGGAATGAGAGATGAGAAGTTCTATTTGTAGCGGGGATTAAGAAGGGTGAACACCCAGTAACCTGTGTTATCTAAAATGCATATAACGAGAGGGTCGTGGGAAAGGCAGCCTAACATGATATCGGCCATGTGTGCCAGAGTACCAACAGGCAAGATGTCAATGTCAACATCAGGATGACTCTCCATCCCCTCATCCTCCTCCTTCTCCTCCTCTTCTGCCCATCCATGCTGAAAAGATGGAATTAAAGTTCCATGAGTACTACCCTCTGTAGCAGAGGCAACTGTCTCCTGCTCCTCCTCCTCTTCATGGCCCAATTCACGCTGAGAAGACGAACTGTGGGTGGTCTGGCTATCACCCTGTGTAATGTCCTCCCCCATATCCTCGTCTGCCACATTCAGAGCGTTGTCCTTAATTGTGAGCAGCGATCGTTTGAGTAGACACAGCAGTGGGATGGTTACGCTGATAATAGCATTATCGCCACTAACTATCTGTGTGGATTCATCAAAGTTTTTTAAAACCTCACAGAGGTCTGACATCAATGCCCACTCCTTGCTTATGAATAGTGGCAGTTGACTGGAAAGGCGACGACACTGTTGCAGCTGGTATTCCACAACTGCCCTCTGCTTCTCACAAAGCCTGGCCAAAATGTAGAACGTAATGTTCCAGCATGTGCTCATGTCGCAAACAGTCGGTGAGCTGGAAGCCGCAAGCGCTGCTGCAGCATTGACAGACCGGCTGAAGCTGTGGACGACTTGTGGAAATGGGCACACACGTGGCATGCTTTCACTAGTAGTTCTGCCAAATTGGGGTATGTTTTTATTAACCGCTGAACCACTTAGTTTTAGACGTGGGCTAGGCATGGAATATGTGTCAGGTTGCCGAGCTCCAAAGCCACCACCAAGTTATGGCCATTGTCAGACACAACCATGCCTGGTTATGGGTTGAGTGGCGAGAGCCACAGCTCGATCTCATCCCTTATACCCTGTCACAGCTCTGCGGTGGTATTCTGTTTGTCCCCTAAGCAGATCAGCTTCAGCACGGCCTGTTGACGCTTACCCACAGCAGTGCTACACTGCTTCCAGCTAGCGACTGATAGCTGACTGCTGTTGGAGGTGGAAGCGGAGGAGGATGAGGAGAATTGGGCGTTGGAGCCAGTAACATAGATGCTGGCGGAGACCCTGATGGACGTGGGGCCCGCAATCCTGGGCGTGGGTAGCACCTGTTCCATCCCAGGGTGCGACTCACTCCCGGCCTCCACAACATTTACCCAGTGTTCAGTCACAGAAATGTAGCGTCCCTAGCCACCAGCACTTGTCCATGTGTCCGAGGTGAGGTGGACCTTCCCAGAAAGTGCGTTGGTCAGGGCACGGGTGATGTTGTGGGACACATGCTGGTGTAAGGCGGGCACGGCACACCGTGAAAAATAGTGGCGGCTGGGGACTATGTACCGAGGGACGGCCGCTGACATCAGGGTGTCTGGGTATTTCGCTTGCGTTGAAATGCCTGTGTTATCGACATTTGGACATTGCACTGGGACAGGGAAGTGGATGTTGTTGCTGACGGTTCATGCGAAGGTCCAGATGCAGGGGATTGGCCAGCAGTGCTTAACACAGGGGAAGAGGAGGCAGTGTTGTGATCTGCAGAACCAGGCATTCGACCCCCTCTGAAGGTGCTTGGATGCCATGTGGCGGATCATGCTGGTGGTGGTGAGGTTGCTAGTGTTCATGTCCCGGCTCATTTTGGTACTGCACAGGTTGCAAACTACCACTCTTTTGTCATCTGCGCTTTCCTCAAAAAAGCGCCATACTGCGGAAGACCTACCCCTTGGCAAGGTAGATTTATGCATAGGGGTGCTCGGTGTAACGGTTGCGGGCCTGTTTGGTGTGTGCCGATGTCTCCCTTTTGCAACACCACTGCCTCTTCCAGACTGTTGCGGTGCTACGGATCCCTCCCCCTCTGTACTGCTGTCCTTGCCCGGCTTTTTACCTTCCCATGTTGGGTCAGTGACCTCATCGTCCACCACCTCCTCTTCAACTTCCTCACTTTACTCATCCTCAGTGATTGATAACTGTGTCTCATCATCATCCACCTCGTGAATGAATGATTCACCACCGTCCTCTTCTTAAAACTGTGAAGGCTCAAGAGGTTGGGAATCAGGGCACAATATCTCAGGTACCTCTTCAAGCGTGCTTGGCGCCCAACCAAGTACTGGCGATGAAAAGAGCTCATGTGAATATCCGAGTGTGGGATCACTTGTTTGGCCAGATTTGACATGGTGGGAGGAAGGAGGATCAGAGCGAGGATTCGGTTGACCAGACTCTTGGCTACAGAGACTCGACTTAGTGGAAGAGAGGGTGGTGCTTAACCGACTGGAAGCATTATCCTCTGCAATCCAACCGACCATCTGTTTGCACTGGTCCGACTTGGACAGTGTTGTCCTGCGCCGCCCAGCTAAGTTGGACATGAAGCTGGTTAATGTTTTTTTTTTTTTTTTCCTGGTACACTGGCAGTAGGCACAGTTTCATTGCGCCCAGGGCCACGGTCTCTGCTTGCACCATCAGCATCACGCCCTCTTCCCTGTCCCTTTGTGCTCGCCTTCATAATAATGGTTTTGTCTGTAGATGTGGCACAGATTGTAGACACTTTACTAGGCCCAGATTAATGCAAGTTTTAATATAGACAGAGTTTTCAGATTCAGTTCAGTATGGGATACAAAAACCCACAGATTTTCTACACAGTTTACTAGACCCAGATTAATGCAAGTTGTAATATACACAGTGTTTTCAGATTCATTTCAGTATGAGATACAAAAACCCACAGATTGTGGACACTTTACTAGGCCCAGATTAATGGAGGTTGTAATATACACAGTGTTTTCAGATTTACTTCAGAATGGGATACAAAAACCCACAGATTGTTGACATTTTACTAGGCCCAGATGAATAGAAATTGTAATACACATAGTATTTTCAGATTCAGTTCAGTATGGGATACAAAAAACCCACAGATTTTGTACACAGTTTACTAGGCCCAGATTAATGCAAGTTGTAATATAGTCAGAGTTTTCAGATTTAGTTCAGTATGGGATACAAAAACCCACAGATTGTGGACACTTTACTAGGCCCAGATTAATGAAATTTTTTAATATACACAGTGTTTCCAGATTCAGTTCAGTATGGGATACAAAAATCCACAGCTTGTAGACACTTTACTAGGCCCAGATAAATGAAAGTTGTAATATACACAGTGTTTTCAGATTCAGTTCAGTATGGGATACAAATGAGTCCAAAATAAAATTTATTCTCTGCTGGAATACAGTATATACGGTTGCAGCCTAAACGCACACACAGATGTGCCCACTAGCTAAATTTGCCCCAAATACAAATAATTCTCTGCTGGAATACTGTATATATGGTTACGGCCTAAACACACACACAGATGTGCCTAAAACTAGTTAAATTTGTCCCAAATAAAAGTTATTCTCTGCTGGAATACTGTATATATAAGGTTGCGGCCTAAACGCACACACAGATGTGCCCAAAACTAGTTAAATTTGCCCAAAATATAAATATTTCTCTGCTGGAGTAATTAATATAACGGTTGCGGATTGAACGCACACGTAGATGTGCCCCAAACTAGTAAAATTTGTCCCAAATGCAAATAATTATTTGCTGGAATAACTGTATATATGTTTGCGGCCTAAAAGCACACACAGATGTGCCTAAAACTAGTTAAATTTGTCCCAAATATAAATAATTCTCTGCTGGAGTAATGAATATGATGGTTGAGGATTGAACGCACACACAGATGTGGCACAAATTAGGTTAATTTCCCCAGAAAAAAAACATTTTTCTGATGGCGTGGTGTATATCTCACTAGCAGGCACACTCTAGTGAATAAGCCCTTTTTTATAATGTCTGCTAAACACACTGCTTTCTGATGGCGTACTGTAGATCTCACTAATATCAAATCTTTCAGTCTTTTAAAAGCCTTTGGGTACTTAAAAAAGCGAATTTCCAGCCCTGCACTATCTGTCCCGTCCTGAAGACGCCTGTCCCTGATACTGCTGAATTTAACCCCTGGTAAAAAAAAAAAAATGGTGCTGCACTGCTGTCAAACACACACTGTAGTCCTTAAGAGGACTGTTTGGTCTTTCAATAGTTTTTTTGAAAAATGCTATCTGTCCCTGCCTACTGTCTACTCTCCCTGACGCAGAATGATCCGAGCGGACATCGGCTCCTATATAAACTGGTATCACATGTTCCGGCCAGCCAATTAGTGTAAGGCTAATAGCTAACATGGCTATGGCATTAAACTGAAGGGAATTACTTACCTCTACGTTGATTGGCTGCTTAGGAGGCGGGGAGGTGACTCTAGCAATGCGATTAGCGCACGTGGTATTCGGCAGAGTACCGCCACGTGCCGAGCAAAGCGATGCTCGAGCCGAACCAGCACTCGGACAAGCATGCTTAACTCTATCTTGCCAAGGGGTAGGTGTTTCACAGTTTGGCGATTTTTTGACAAAAATACAGACGACAAAAGAGTGGTAGTTTGCAACCTGTGCCGTACCAAAGTGAGCCGGGGCGTGAACTCTAGCAATCTCACCACTACCAGCATGATCCGCCACATGGCATCCAAGCACCCTAATAAGTGGGCCGAACGCCTGGGTCCACAATCTGGGTCTGCGGCTCACACCACTCCCTCGTCTTCCCTGTGTTACGCAATGCTGGCCAATACCCTGTCAAAGGCGCAGGCCATGATGCCCCTCGCCCTGCACCTGGACCTTCGCATGAACCATCAGCAACAACATCCACTTCCCTGTCCCAGCGCAGCGTCCAAATGTCGATAAAACAGCATTTGAACGCAAGCGGAAATAACCACCCACAGGACATAGCACTAAATGCGCAACTTTTGAAATTACTGGCCCTTGAAAAATTGCCATTTAGGCTTGTGGACACTGAGGCCTTCCAAAGCCTGATGTCGGCAGCCATCCCTCGTTACACAGTCTCCAGCCCCTACTATTTTTCAGTGTGCCATGCCCTACTTACACCACCATGTGTCCCAGAACATCACCCGTGCCCTGAACAACGCACTTACTGGAAAGGTCCACTTCACAATGGACAAATGGACAAGTGCTGATGGACAGGGACGCTACATTTCTGGGATCACACACTGGATGAATGTTGTGGAGGCCGGGAGTGAGTTGTACCCTGGGATGGCACAGGTATTACCCATGCCCAGGATTGAGGGTTCTACATCCATCAGGGTCTCCGCCAGCATCTATGTTACTGGCTCCAACGCCCACTTCTGCTCCTCCACTTCCACCTCCAGCAGCAGTCAGCCATCAGTCGCTAGCAGGAGGCAGTGTAGCACTGCTGTGGGTAACCGTCAATAGGCTGTGCTGAAACTGATCTGCTTAGGGGACAAACAGCACACCGCCGCGAGCTGTGGCAGGGTATAAGACCAGACCGAGCTGTGGCTCTCGCCACTCAACCTACAACCAGGTTGTGTCTGGCAATGGGCGTAACTTGGTGGCGGTTTTGGAGCTTGGCAACCTGAAACACATCCATGCCTAGCCCACATCTTAAACTTAGTGGCTTAGCAGTTTATCAAAACCTACCCCAATTTGGCAGAGCTACTAGTGAAGGTGTGCCGCATGTGTTCCCATTTCCGCAAGTCGTCCACAGCTTCAGCTTGTCTGTCAACTCTGCAGCAGCGCTTGCGGCTTCCAGCTCACCAACTGTTACGTTCTACATGTTGGCTAGGCTTTGTGAGCAGCAGAGGGCAGTTGTGGAATACCAGCTGCAACGTGGTCGTCGCCTGTCAAGTCAACTGCCACTATTCACAAGCGAGGAGTGGGCATTGATGTCAGACCTCTGTGAGGTTAAAAAAAACTTTGATGAATCCACACAGATGGTTAGTGGCGATAACGCTATTATCAGTGTAGCCATCCAACTGCTGTGTCTACTCAAACGATCGCTGCTCACAATTAAGGAGGACACTGTTAATGTGGCAGATCTTTTAAACATGGATGGGCAGAAGAGGAGGAGGAGGAAAGGGAGAGTCATCCTCATGTCAACGTTGACGTCTTGCCTGTTGGTACTATGGCACACATGGCTGACTTCATGTTAGGCTGCCTTTCCCGCGACCCTCGCGTTATACGCATTTTAGATAACACGGATTACTGGGTGTTCACCCTTCTCGATCCCTGCTACAAAGAGAACTTCTCATCTCTCATTCCTGTGGTGGAGAGGACAAGTAAAACGGTGCAATACCAGAAGGTACTTGTTTAGAGATGGCTCCAAAATTTTCTATCTCGCAACGTGGCCGGCAGAGTCCATACTTCCTTAGGCAACCGAGGAAGGGAGACAAGGGGAACACACAGCAGTTCCAACAGAGGCAGGGCAACACTCTCCAAGGCATGGGACACTTTCATAACACCCCGCCAGCAACCTCACCCTGAAGCGCGGCTTAGTGCTACGAGGAGGGAAAAGTTTTGGAAGATGGTGAAGGAATACATTGCAGACCGTGTCAGCGTCCTAAATGATCCCTCGGTGCCTTACAACTACTGGGTGTCCAAGCTGGACACATGGCACGAACTTGCGCTCTATGCCTTGGAGGTGCTGGTTTACCCTGCCGCCAGTGTTTTGTCTGAGCGTGTATTTAGTGCTGCTGGTGGCATTATAACTGATTAGTGTATCCGCTTGTCCACTGGCAATGCTGACAGGTTGACTCAGATAAAAATGAACAAGGCCTGGATTGCCCTTGACTTCTCAACTCCACCAGAGGAAAGCTGAGCTGATGAGGAACAAAAACGCAATTTCCATATATCATTTATAATATACTCAATCTACTGTAGTGTATTCCCATGAATCTTTTCCACCACAAAAAAGAGTATATGGTTGAGTCTTATTTTCTCCTCCTCCTCCTCATCCACATTGTATATATTCCCTCCACTCAAATTTTTTTATGGGGTCAGCTAAACTGCATGCACTCGCATATAATGTTTCAGAGCGTCAGCTCACCTGCAGGCCCTCGCCCCTAATGTTTTAGAGGGTCAGCTCAGCAGCAGGCCCTCGCCCCTAATGTTTTAGAGGGTCACCAGCAGGCCCTTGCTCCAAATCTTTTTGAGGGTCACCAGCAGGCCACCAATCATAATTTTTCAAGGGTGTGTATGATACCCTTCTTTCTGTGTAGAAAAGGGTGTATTGTAGTGCCGGTACCTTGTAATTTTTGGCAACCCTTTCACTTAGATCATAGGCTTTATGAGTGTAGGAGTCCCACTACCTGATTAATTGTATCACAATATGTATGAGGCCCTCCTTTATGTGATTTACAGGCTGTTTCGGAGTGCCTCTTGCTTGTAATTTTTGAAAGCACTTGCACTTTCTATACAATTCAATATACAGGAAAAAATGTTTCCTAACAATTTTTCCTGTGAAATAGATTTTTTTTTTGGTGGTGGTGGGGGGGGGGGTTGTGCATATTTTTGTGAATCTGTAAAAGTGGCGTACAACTCGGACAACATGGTTCCCAGCAGCGTCCCCATGCTGTTCCCGATCCATTTCGGTGGTGTTTCTGTCACTTTCTGACCTTTACCAATGGACCAGGCACCCTCCCCTCTTCAGAGTAGGGGGTGCCTGGTTGTCTCCCATTGATTTCAGTTATACTTGGGTGCCCGGCTGAGCACACGAACATAGCAATGTTTTCGGCCCGAACGTCCGAACACCCGAATACTTTGGTGCTCGCTTATCACTAATTTGGACAGCCAACTTTTTAAACTCTGTGTATTACCAGCATTATATATATGTCCTCCTGTCACTCTAACCTCATCCACCAGTTCTTCTTTGATGGAAAGTCACCAAAAAAGATATTTTGTACAACCACATAAATGTATTTCATAATAGCAGGTCAGGCACTTTTATTTTTTATGTTAACATTTTCTCTGTTCTCTTTTTTTTTTGTGGGTGCAATGCAACATTTTTGTACTCTGCCCTAAGCCCAATGACACAGAAAAATAAGTTTTAATCTGTCTGTTAGTTAGGTGGGCATCGGCGGCCATTTTGTGCAAGTACATATGTGCCAGGGATAATCATTTTATCCTGTTATTGTAGTTCAGTGAGCGACATATACCATTTTTTAAGTGCACCTGCACTGCATATGTGCCAGGGGAAGGGAAAATAATATAGGTAATCCGTCTGTGACTTCAGGGACCCAGGGGGTGACATATTCACATTTTTTTTTTTGTAAAGTACCCCTGTGCTGCATATGTGACAGTATAATCAATTCAGTAAATCCATCTGTTAGATTCTGGGGGGACAAATTAATTTTTGTTTGCTAAAAAGTACGTTTGCGGCCTGCACTGCATTTCTGACAGTGAAGTATAAACAGTAAATACAACTGTGACATTGTTGGTGAAACAAATCACTTATTGTTTGCCATAAAGTACATTTGCGGCCTGCACTGCATTTCTGAGAGTTAAATATAATCAGTAAATCCAGCTCTAAGATTGTGGATAGACATTTCCACGGTTATCAGGCCAGTGATTCACAAGTGGCTTGGAGGGTGGGTTCCTGCTGCACTGCATACCTGACAGGGAAATATATTCTGCAAATTCATCGGTGTTTAGATTGTTGGGTGATTTTTACCCCTTTTTTCTTTCAAACTACCCCTGCACTGCATACCTGACTGGGACATATATATTCTGTAAATTCGGCGGCGTTTAGATTTGTAGGTGATCTGGGGTACCGCCAGCACCTCAGAAATGAGGGTTAGCATGGCCAAAATGTGAAAAAGCTTTGTCAGCACGTCACAACAACCAGCTCCACCAGCTGATATGGAACGTCTTAGCAGGATGCAGCATTTCAGCAACATGGTGGAACATTAAATATGCACACATCTACACGTACTGACTGATGGGTCTGCCCAATTCAACTTCTGGTTCTTCAAATTGGGCACATGGCCTGAGCTTGCCTTTTACACCTTGGAGGTGCTGGTCTGCCCTGCGGCCAGTGTATTGTCTGAATGTGTGTTTAGCATGGCCGGGGGGAGTTATCACAGACAAGCGCAGCCGCCTGTCCACAGCCAATGTGGACAAGCTCACGTTCATTAAAATGAACCAGGCATGGATCCCACAGGACTTGTCCGTACTTTGTGCAAAATGGACATGTATACCGGCCTCACCCAGCCTTTGTTATACTCCAGCGCACTTTCTTTGTTTTCTTTTCTATATTTACCAATGTTTTGGGGTCTACCCAAATAAAAAAAAAAAAACAGTGTTGTTGGCGACTACCTCCTCCACCACCGCTTCCACCTACACCGCCACGTCCACCGCTTCCTCAACCTCCTACTCTATATGGACCTCCTCTTCCTAGTTCAAGATTATTATTTTTAATTTTAATGTATATTATGTTATTTTAAGTCATTTCCCTATCCCTATTTGTTTGCAGGGCAATTGTCCAGCTGTTAACCACATTTTGCTTCTTTTTGCAGCCCTCTAGCCCTTTCCATTACTTTTTTAGAGCCATTTTAGTGCCCCAAAGTTTGGGTCCCCATTGACTTCAATGGGGTTTGGGGTCAAGTTCGGGTCCTGAACCTGAACTTTGTAACGAAGTTCAGCCGAACCTAGCGAACCCGAACTTCCAGTTGTTCGCTCAACTCTAATAAAGACTTTTTAGAAAACCACAGAAGTAATTCAAATTTTAAAAAAGGAGGAGTTAGATTTTAGTAAATCATAATGTCTGGACCCAAGAGAAATTAATTATGTGATATAATCAGATAAGTCCTGGGTAATTATAAATCTCTGATCATCTCCCAGGATTGTCCCAGCACATTATAAATCTCCTACACAGCTCCTGGCTGCTTCCAGTTAGGACAAGCCTGCTGTTACTATACTGGTAAGTCTACCTAACATTGACATTTCTATTGTACATTATATCTCATGAGCTCGATTACACTGCGCAGGGAGGATTACTGCAAACATTCTGCTTAGAAATCTAAGAGTTCATGAAAAACAACAATGTGGACATTTACTTTAATTGTCTCTCAATATAATGTATATATTTATAGATAAAACTGTTCATTTCATATGATTAGTATTTTCTTCATTATTCATTTCATTTTAAAAATCTCATTTCATTATACAGTAAAAAAAAAAAAAAACATATAGGCATATCAGTCCCATTTTGGTGTGAGAGTGAAGAAGATTATTGTCAGCAGAGATATTCTACTGGGATCTTCTCATCATCATTATATAATGTAAGGTGTTACTAAACTGATAAGTCAAACATTACAACATTTAAGAGCTCGTTCTCCATTAAATGTCTGGAGATATTCCACTAATTTGTATCTGAGAAAATAATTCTGGTTAGAAATCCACAGAATATTATAATTAGAGATGAGCAAATTTTTAAAAATTTTGATTTCGCAAATTCGCCGAACTTAAACAACTTATGTATTAATTAGCCACAAATCGCGATAAATCAGGTGTACCCAGGCCACTAGGCCTAATCATATAATCATATTCATCCTACTTGGTTGGCTGAATCTCAGTGGGAAGGCTTGGAACTTAAACTATAGGGAGACTTCAGGGAGGGTGTATAGCCATGTGCATTATGTTCTTCTGCACACACATTCATAGTTAATCCATTCTGTATGTACTGTGCAGTCAGTATTACAGGTGCAAGTTAATACCGTCTACATAAATGTGCAGTGTATCAAGATTCATAGCTAATCCCGTCTGTTAAACTAAAAAAAAAAGCATACAGCACCCTTCAGTAAAGCAAAAAACCTGTGCACGCCCCTGCAAGAACTGTGTCCAAATGGATGCTTAGTGGAACAAAATAGAGAAATGGAGGCAGCACCAATAAAGTAGTGTTGAAAAAAAAATGTTCTTTAAATGCATGTTGTGGCAGTGCAAACAAATACTTTTAATCCCTTCTGTTTAATCCCTTTACTGACAGAGTGGGGAGCGTGTCAGCAGCAGTGGCAGTAAGGCTTTCTTCGTATCACTGTTTATTTTCCCATTCTTCTGATCTGTCAAAAGAACAGAAAATTTTAAAAGATGAAGCATGTATTTTGAGCATCCATAAAAGCCTGTTTCAGACGGTCAATATTTGATCAGTAATTGTTAGACAAAACCAGGAGTGGGTCCAAAACAGAGATAAAATGAAATAGAAATATTTGCATCTCATCTGTGTTTTGGACCAACTCCTGCTTTTGGATCACAAACACTGATCAAATACTGATGCAAAATACTGACCATGTAAAAGAAGCCTTATGCTCAATTTGCATCCTTTTTGACCAATTCCATCTGAAATCAGTTTCTTAACAACAACAAAAAAAAGTCCCACATGCAGCACTTTAATGATGTGTTTCACATGGTCAGTATTTTGCATCAGTATTTATAAGCGAAAAACAGGAGTGGGTCCAAAACAGAGATAGAATGTAATGGAAATATTTGCATCTCATCTGTGTCTTGAACCCGCTCCTTCTTTTGGCTTAGAAACACTGACCGTGTGAAAGAGGCCTTATGGATGCTCAAAATACAGGACCCTTTTTATTTTTATTTTTATGTTTTTTTTACGGATAAGAAGAACGCAAAAAAAATATGCAATGTCAATACGGACAAACAGGGACAATAGTGGCCCATAGTGGTGAAGGAAGATTGATGCTGCAGATATCTCCTGGCTTCCACCTCCAGGTATGGTGTGAACTGACTCATCCCAATCACATTGTGACCCACGTCTGGACTGGCTGCTCTGTCTCTTGCCAATATATATTAAAATTACCAAAAATGATAATTTATTTGCTAAAAAATGCGATAACATATTTGGGCATGTGCTCGCAAAACCCCTTTCCTGATCAGATGAGTTCTGCACTTTGTTGTGCAGAGGAACATTTAACATTTTTTTACAAGTGTACCTACATCGTTTCAGGCATCCAAGTGTTGATGAATGTGGTTATGAAGATACTTTCTCTTCTGGGTGGAATTTTTCTAAAAAGTTTGCAAATTCTTTAGTACCGTATTGTGGGACGTAAATCTGAATATGAGCGCTATGCTCTGGGATTTTCTGTGACAGCACAATCCTACCTATAATACCAAGGACATCCAACTCTATCAGAAAGGGTACAGAGCTTAAGAGAAAATGCAGTGTTTGAGGTCGCTATGCTGTTGAGGTGTCACCACATGTTAATGGTCTCTGGAAGGGATGTTAAGGCATAGTGCACCCCAATGGGAAATAAGTCCAGAGAGTCAGGGTCTGCAGTAACCAGGGCGCGTCTTTACTGGAGGAATTTAGGTGCAAAACAATACAGGCGAGGCATAAGGTTGGCTTTTTCTGTCTCCTCCCTGGCAGAAGAAGGCTCTGATGCTGAGTAAAGGCTTGAGCTAGCTGTCCCTCTCTCTCTCATAAGGCTGGTATCCTGGCCAAAGGCAGCAGGTCCACAGACTGTAGCTCAGAAGTCTGGGAGGCTCCTTGGTCACAGGGCTGGTGACCCATGGTCTGTGGCTCAGCATCCCTATCTCAGTCTTCTTGTGGTCACTCATTAAGACTGGCATGAGTCTCCCTCTCAAAGCACTGGCCCTAACTGCAGAACACTAGGGGCTCTGACTGCTCTTCTTATGTACCATTTCTAGCTAGACTAAAACCTTCTAGTGGGAGGGGTGGAGTGGAGAAACTCAGCACAAACAGATACATTGAAACTTTTTCCGCCTGCCATAGACTTACATTAGAGCTTCAATGATACTCAATGGCAATGACACAACAGTTTTTACAGACAAAAACAAGTTTCCAGACATAACAACATAGCTAAAAGCATTCAAAAGGTTAGGCTGTCTGGGCTTGGTGGTAAACAAATCTGGCCTTTTCCCTCCAAAACATGGTCTTCTTTAAACTCTATGACATCAGTGGAAAATTACCAGCTTCTTATTCAAAGTCCTAAAGGTCTCTAAGTGTTCATTAACCCGTTCCATAGAGCCTTGCAAATACAGTGCAAACGAACAGGATATGCAGTATATCACAACATACATATAAAATGCAGTATAAGTTTACCCTTTCAAGAGAAATAAAGTTAGAAGTTTTAACTTTGCATAGGGGAAATAGGCAAATGTACACAAATGCACAAACATACCCCCTGCTCCAGGGTACTACAAACATATTGAGTTAAGTTCATTTATAATTGTGCCAAAACAGTCAATAGGGCAGATTTACTAATAATAAAATATACTAATAATAATTTAGTGCATATCTTAGACACTTTTTTATGTGCTGTTTGAATAATGGCAAAGCTTGCCTGAAAGAGTAGTAGTTTAGCTGGAAGGACACGTCTTCATTTGCAACCCTTTGGCACAAAATTCTGGTGCAAAGTAAATATAAACATACTGTAACATAAAACTAGACAGTTGATAAGCAGACCACATGTATTATTCATCATCATCCAAAACAGCCCAGGCACACTATATTGCCCCTTCACTCATGAGCGGTGGGAAGGAATTATCGAATGCCTCCTGCGCTCATTTAAAGGGATATTAAGGACCTATAGGGCACACCTGTCCTATGCAACTACCTCTTAGTATGATAGGGTGATCCTGAATATCCTTCATCCCTTTTCCACCCCTTTGAGGCTTGTATATCCTTATGCTCCCCGATGATTCTCTCACATGAGATGAAACGTGCATGTAGGGACTAGGATAGGGGCTTTGTCAGGGCCAGAATCCTATGTTTAGGGCCAGGTTCCTGACGAGGTCGCCCTTTTAAGGACGAGTGCCCTGTGGCTAGGCTGCTCTGCTTTACTAGTGGACAGGGACAGCTTTGAGTTACACCACAGGGCTTTCTTTAGGGCTTTAATAGGGACCCCTAGTCACATGTTTCTAGTCATCTTCTGTATAAGCTATTCAGGGAACTGGTCCACTGGATGTTGGTAGGACTCTGGTCTATTATCGTTGAGTGCCGCCGTGCACCTAGGGTCTTACCTTCCATAATATTTGACTACTCTCTTATATCTTTTTTGTTAGTCAACAGTTATTGATTTTCATTACAAGGCCTATTTCCTAGAAAATTATTATTAAAAGTTAAGTTTTAACATTTCAATCACTACTGCTTTATACTGAACCTCAGTGATTGATTTATTACATGTCACCATTTACTTTAGTTGTCTTTGCCCAGCAAGGGAGCTGGAATAGATTTAGACAGGTGATGGACACACCGAAGTTATGTAGAGACCGGCGCCTCTTCATAAATTTGGTGCATCCACCACCAGCTAAAGGGGTCTAAAACGCTGGTCTTACTAAATAATCCCCTAAGTGTTTTCTACTCTCCTGGGCCGTCCTAGCTCCACCTAAAGGTCAGTATGCATGTATGCATGTATAGTTACCTCATACTGCAGAAAAGTGGCCAGATATAGACATCACTAAACAACTACATTGAATTGAAGAGGAAGAACCAATTAAAAATCTTGCTTTACATTTGATAAATTTGATGATTTTCTGGTTGTAACACCTCACTCACACACATACTGGCAACAATTGAGTTACTTTAAAAAAAAAATTACATTTCTTCTGGTGTAATCCTAATAACCAAAATATGCACAATTCCACTTAAGTTCCACTTATGAATGGACATTAACTGTGTGCCCCAAAAATTGAGAAGCCAGTTTATACTGTCTAAAAATGATCTTAAATGTGTCTTAAAGAACAAAAACACTAGTTTCTTATTTTTTACTTATTTCATCTTATTTTTTTTACAACAGCATAATTTTTCTGTTAAACTCAGCATTTTTAAGGTATGGTACATTTTAAAATATAAATTTATAGTCAATAAAAAGTTAGTGATAATCAAAAGGTTTTTCCTTTTCTGTATTCCTTTCAAGCCAAATTAAAAAACACAAAAATTAAGCAATGCCACTGGTCTGCAATACACAAGCCAAATTCACTGTGAGTGGAAAATCATCCAGGCTTTTAATATAAATGACCTATTCTCAGATTGTCGTAGGTCCAACACCTGGCAACCCCACGATCAGCTGTACAAGTAGATGGCGCTCGCAGTGCGCACATGCCATCTCCCATCTCTCATCTTGCCCTGCCGCAGCTTTGCCATAGACAGCAGCGGCAGAGCAGTAAGAGAGAAAGGAGACGGCAAGTGTGGTCACCGTCATCTTGTACAGCTGATCTGGTATTTAAGACCTATCCAGAGGATAGGTCATGAATATTAAAAGCTCGGACAAATCTTTTAAGAAAAACAGACAGTAAATTAGCTTGCAGAGAGGTAAGTGGCTAATTGATCTAAGGTCTCCACTTTCTTCTACCTTGATATATTTGACATATTATGTGGTGAAATCTATTATCCATTTTGTGTTTTATTTTCTAGAAATATTAAACTAATGAAGAATGAGACGTCCATTCATTATTTTTATATTTTACCATTTTCTGGGAAGACAAGGAATAAACCGCTCATTTCCACTTTCTTCTTCTTGATATATCTGGTCGGAGTCCTTATCAATTCCTCCATTATCACAGTCATTTGTCTGGCAGTTCAGTTACATAAACCAATGTATCTCTTTATCTGTAATTTGTCCATTGTAGACATATTTTATATATCGGTCACAGTTCCTAAATTACTGCACATGTTATTTTCCGGAAATCACTTTGTTTCCTTCTCACAATGTTATACCCAGTTGTACTTTTTCTTAGTTGTGGCGACTGCAGAGGAAATTCTTCTCTTCATTATGGCTTATGATCGATATGTTGCTATCTGCCTCCCCTTACATTATCATCGAATCCTAAGTCGGAGAAATTGCATCCTGATAACTATTGGGATTTGGACAGCCGCCATTTTAAACTCGTTACTGCTTGTATTATCTGTTTTATACATGTCCTCCTGTCACTCCAACCTCATCCACCAGATCTTCTGTGATATTAAGTCCCTAACAAAGACCACTTGTACAACCACACAAATGTTTTTTGTAGTAACCAGTCCTGAAATTTTGTTATTAGCGTTTATTCCATTCATGTGTACTATTATTTCTTATGTTAAAATTTTCTCAGTCATCTTCAGTATTAATTCAAACGAAAGCCGAAAAAAAGCCTTCTCCACCTGCTTGTCCCACATCACTGTCATGACTATTTACTATGAGGCAAGCTTAATAGATTATCTGATACCACCTTACTCTGATATTTTGGATTCTGTCTCTAATGCAATATATACAACTATCATCCCCATGATAAACCCTATCATATACAGTCTACAAAATGCGACTGTTAAATCTGCATTGATGGGGTTCATAAAGGAAATGTACAATTCTGGCTCAGATTGGACAATAATGAGGTGCTAAAATACCAAATCTATTACAAAGTTGCAAAAAAATTTCTTTACGATGATTGAACATTGTTTATATAAACTAATGTTGAACCATTAATAGGGTTTTCTGGGACATAGATATTAATGGCCTATCTTCAGGATTAATTTCAGATCTCTGAGGGTCGGTCACCTTGCGCCCCTACCAGTTAGATGTTTCAGGCAGCCACCAGCATGATAATCTACACTGTGGATGGAAGACTCATCCACTGTTTAGTTTTTTGCCCAGCATTCTGCAGTTCTTCTCACACAGTGGATGGACCTTTTCTGGTAGAAATTCCTGCACTTTCATCTGCTGCAAGCATCCATGGAGGAGCCAAGTTTTGTACCACCATCAATCTGATATTGATGAGGATAGGTAATAAATAGAGATATGTGAATTTTTTGAAATTTGTATTCACTCCGATTCTGTAGATTTAGCAGACAGAGTCGATTTGGTCCGGAGATATTTAACCTGAATTGAAAGTGCCCCTTATGACCTAATAAAGTTGTACTTAGCACCATGGGGTCTGCTAGGACTATATCACTCTAGGTTAATTCAATTCAACCAATTCAAGTTCTTTAATGCTAATACAGCATTAGTAGTGTTTAAGTGATAGGTACATATGTGGATATGGGTAAAATGAAGGGAGCCAGGAGTAACAACAGTCTGTTTGATAACACACTTCACTGTTTGATTTCTTTTAAATGAAAAAGAAAAAAAAAGGTCCCAAAATCAAACATATCTGGAACATCTTCAATTAGGAGAAAATAAATTGCCCCACTAGATGGGATAAATGAAGACAGAGATGAAAGAAAATGTATTCTTCTATTGGATCTCAAATGATCCTTTATGTAGGACAAGAAGTAGGAATTTGCTGAACACTGACTCAAATGCATTGTGTCACACCCAGAAGTGTCAATAACATCATGCTCTTATGAATGAGAAGAGCAAGCCTCCAGTCCACAATGTAATTTGCTTTTTCAGAAATACTACTCTGTTTCCTACCTGAGGTGAGGTGCAACTGTGGCCTGCTGCTACTACTATCAGACAGCTGGTGCCAATAATGCTGCTATAACTATTTGTACTACACTTCCAACATTCTCACTGGGGGATTATATGGCATGGTTGTTTCTTTTTAAATTACTTCAACTACCCAGAACTTTTAAAGGAAACAGGTTCTTGGCAATAACCAAAGAAAATGCCTTTCCCAACTGGTTCCCCCAAAAATACCCAACTTCAAAAAAGCAAAATGTAGCCAACTAAGAGAGGCCATTGGCCTAACTAACTGGGACAAAGTCCTCGAAAATAAAAATACAGCCACAAAATTGAATTTTTTAAAAGCATCCTAAAATTTAATTGTGAGAGGTACATAACTTATGGGAATAAAAGGGTAAGGAACAAGAAAAAAACTATGGATAAAATGAATTGTAAAGTAAGCAATACATGATGAAAATAAAGCATTTACATTTCTAAAACAGAGGGTAGTGAGGAAGCATTGAAAAACTATCAGGGAAAAAATAAAATATATAATAGACAAATAAAAGTAGCCAAACTAGAGAGAGAGATTTATTGCTGAAGAGAGTAAAACTAAACTTGAAATGTTATTTAATTATATAAATGGTGAAAAGTATAAATCTGAAGGTGTCGGTCCTTTACAGAGTGATGAGAGAGAGTTGCAGAGAGCAATGAGGAGAAAGCAAAGCTATTAAAAAAATGTTTTTCCACTCTATTCACTGAGGAAAATAAGATGAAATGCAAAATGTAAAAGTAAATTTCCCATTAAAAGTGCCGTATCTGACCCAGGAAGAAGTACAGCAGCGTCTTACCATAGGTTGTTCCACTGGGAGAGTATAGTAATATATACTTTATACACTCCAATAGATATGGGACACCTTGGTAGTGCTGTCCTGAAATAGTTACAAGCTGTGCTATATTGTTGTCACGCAACAGCTGTAAGTTAACACTGTTTATTTATACCAGCGTGTTAATGTGGCAACAATTAACAAAAGGACTAGAAGGCGTGGGGACCGTGCTACTACAGGGAAAGGCCTTATGGATTATGCACTTATTCCCACAGACTGCTGCCATCCCCCACTGCTAAAATCACTGTCCTCTAATCAATTCCCTGCCTATTATCACATGAGCTTCTGTTAAGTGCTGCCACACTAACACGCTGGTATAAATAAACAGTGTTAACTTACAGCTGTTGCGTGACAACAATACAAGCACAGCTTGTAACTATTTCGGGACAGCACTACCAAGGTGTCCCATATCTATTGGAGTGTTTAAAGTATATATTACTATACTCTCCCAGTGGAACAACCTTGGTTTATTTGTGGTATGGAAAAGTCTGGCTGCACGAGATACATATATAAGTGTGAGACACTCTCCCATACTTTAGCCTGAAGTGTAACGTTGGCGGGTAGCCATAGTTTTTAGTTTTCTCAAATAAAGTGTATTTTAAGTGTTCCATTCAGGCAGTTAAACCCTATATAGTGTAGTGGTTAAAGTTCTGGGCTTAGATGCAGAAGCTGTGAGTTCAAATCCCGTCACAACCTTTTCAGAAATAGAGGCTAAACTTAATTTAAGTATATATATATATATAAATATAAAAGTCTTTAGCTATAATATATTAACATATATTTAGAATATATAATATTTGTAAGTATATTATGGCTAAAAACATCAGTAGTAGTTTCCCACATATTATGAAGTATGATTTTATATATATATATATATACTTTTTTTTAGTAATTACACATTTATTTTGTTCCATACATTTTTTATTTAAATTTAACTGCTATTTCTGAAAGAGCTTGTAACAGGATTTGAACTCATAGCTTCTGCATCCCAGCCCTTAACTTTAACCACTACACTATATAGCTACATAGGCAGAAGCTAAAAAAAATTAAAAATAGGAGACTTCTACTGACAGCCTGGATCGGCCAATCAGTGCTGAAGCAGGTATGGAGGTGCCTGTGCAGAAGAAGCAGAATATTGTTCTGTGTTGAGCTGCTAATGAGGGTACATGGGTCTATGCACCCTGCAGTGTCTGGCAGAAAACATGCTTAGACCGTATACAGGGTCACAAGCAAACATGTATTCTTAACAGGGACAATGTAGGGAAATAATATAAAGAAACAATTGTGTAAAATACTAGGAACGACTCAGGGAAAGGTTGAGAGAGTGAAGGGCTTTGTGGGGCACAGTCATTGCTTAATAATACATCTGCTGCAGAACCTCTCCCCAGCAGTTCTTTGTTACAAAACCAGTTAAGTGCAAGGAAAAACTTTTTTTTCTTGAAAACCTGGAATTTCTTTATAGACTTATTGCCAGATCAGCACTTCAATAGCATTCTATTGCTAAGCAATTGTACATTTTTTTTAAAACAACATGCATTATATCAAAAGCATTTTACTGCAGAAATGCCATTTTTGTATGACTGAAATTAAATGCAAATTAAATATTACCATCCTTCCTGCATAATTATATTCATAGGGTGGGTGGGGGGATATCACAATACAAGTTTGCAATGTGTGTCTTAACAATAAGAAAGGTATTTTTGAATCTGCATTTTTAAACACAAATAGAACACAAATAAAAGTAGGCAGAAATCTTACCGTTGCCAATACTGCAATATTCCCAAAGTAAATTGTCAATAGCAATGTTCAGTGTGTTTATAGAAGTTTTAAATTATAGAAAACACACTTGCAATTTTGCTATAAATGTTTCATTATTTGTGTGACTGTGTACCAAACCCATGAGTTTTCATTTAGAAAGAGGCAAAAAAAAAAAAAAACACCACTACACATGAAAAAGAGGCAAGAAAACACCACCACACACTCTGGAAAATAGTTAAGAGAGTCTCCCTGTTGACGAGTAGATAGATAGAGTCCATCTGCCCTATGAAGTAGCATCTCAATCCCAGGATGGCATTAAAGTTTACTGCAATTAGCAAGCATCTTTGCTTAATCTAAGTTACTTTTTTCATCATAGGAGAAAAATCAAGGAAAATCAAAAGCCTTGATTAAGGGGCTGGTCACACTGTGTTTAAGCTGTTTGCTGCGTCAGAAGCAGTAACTCAGCCTTGCAGTTATAAAACCAAGCCCCTCCAAATTTTCTTTTTTTTTACATGAACAGAGAGACAGCTTTTTTTTTTTTTTTAAACCCTCAGGTTTCTACAGTTCATAATCGTAAGCACAGCAACGCAATACCATTCTGCTGCAAACGCTTAGCATTTAAAATTTTTTCAGAGCTTAATATTCGTCTGTGTTGCTAAATGTAGTGCATTGTAGCAAAAGCATTTTCCATAAATAACTAAATTTTTATACCCATATTATTTCATGTCTAGTTGATAGACAATTGATGCATCAGAGATCAGATCGTGTTTTTCTTACCATTTTATTGGCAGGTGAGAAGTAGAAATTAGTAGAATGTGGGCACAGGTTTGGTGAGTTGTCATCTGCAGCTAGTAGCAGAAGAATAGAAAGAGACAGCAGATGGTTGAATTATTGTAACATTTTTGTGTTATAACATGGAAAAAGATGTACAGGATTATGTAGGAAATTAAAAAGTCTATCTGAACTGTAAATGGGTGAGGGAAGGGGAGAGGGACTGATTTTGAAAAAACGAACAAAGGGGGGAAGTTTTGGATGATTTTTAAGGTAAACAGTAGCAACAATGAAAACAGGAGCAGTGAACAAGGTGAGACAACTTTGTTTAGGTAGCTGGCATAGCATCCCTGGCTCTTATCATGTTTACATGTCATGATTAATGTAAGATGAGCAAAGCATTCCTAAATTCGATTTGGCTGCTCCGCAGAATTTTCCACAAAAGATAGATTTGTGGCAATTTACTTTGTCAGGAAGCGCATTTCTTTGTAAATAGTGGGAGTAATGACAGGTGATTGCGCCACTCCCCCATCATTGTACCCCTCTGATGACTACATTCATAGCTGATCTCAGCTTATGATAGTAATAACAGACTGTTAAATAAAAAATAAAAAAAAGAATCATGCTTAACTCATTCATTTGCTCTTGATGGGCCGGCCGCTGCCATCTTGATTGAAGACCTGGCGTGAAATCTCACACAGCCTTTGATGACATCATCACGTTGGCCAGCGTGGTGATGTCATACAGTACGTCACCACACATGGGATATCATGCAAGATCTGCAAGCAAGATTGCGGCGGCCGGCCTGTTGCAAGCAAATGGATGAGGTAAGTATGATTCTTTTTTTGTTTTTACACTATTTCAGGTAAGATCGATTCCCTACCACAAAGCATAAGGAAATTCGGCTTTGCGGCAAATCAAATTTATCCTGAAATCGATTCGCTCAACACTAAAGATGACCCTTTAAAAAATACAGCATTTTGACTAGTGCTTATCCCCACAAGAAGTACATGGAGTCTAATTAACAGAACCAAAACTATCAGACGACTGTCACTTTAATAACATTGACCTGCCAGGGATATTAAAGTAGACTGCTGGCGGCGAGGATGGCATGGTGGAGAGACATACATGGTGGACGCTCCACTCACCAATTGTGTCCCTATTATAATCCAACCCAACATATTAAATTAATACATTTTATATCACATTTACCATTAAAGAATTTTTAGAAAACCACAAAGTATACTACAAGGAAATTACAAATACTTTCTTAATGCAAAGTAAAAAAAGATCTTAGAAGATTTATCTTAGTAAACGAAAATGTCTGGATACAAAAGACATGAATTCTGTGATATAGGCCTCATGCACACGACCGTTGTTTTGGTCAGCGTCCTAGCCGCATATTTTGCGGCTTGGGCGCGGACACATTTACTTCAATGGGGCCGCAAAAGATGCGGACAGCACTCCGTGTGCTGTCCGCACCCGTTGCTCCTTTCCATGGCACCGCTAAAAAAATAGAGCATGTCATATACTTGTCCGTTTTGCGGACAAGAAGAGGCATTTCTACAATGGGCCGCATTCCGTTCCGCAAATTGCGGAACAGAACGCGGAGCAGCTTCTGTGTTTTGCGGATCCGCGGTTTGCGGACCGCAAAATACATATGGTCGTGTGCATAAGGCCATAATCACAAATATCTTTTCTCCTCCTGGGTAATTACAAATCTCTGATCATCGTCCGGGATTGTCCCAGAACATTATAAATCTCCTACACAGCTCCCGCTATATATATATTTGTTACTATAAAAAAAAAATTCATATAGACTAGTGATGAGCAAGCATTCTCGGCCAAATACCGGTTCGGCTCAAGCATCGCTATGCTCGGCACATGGCGGTACTCGTCCGAATACCACATGTGCTCGAGCTCAATGCTTGAGTCTCCTCCCCGCACGTTTCACGGGTTTTAAGCAGCCAATAAAGGTGCAGGTAAGTACTGCCCTCACTGTAATGCTATGGCTGGTGGCATTAGAGTGATTGGCTGTCCGAAATGCGTCATCGGGTGCTATATAGCACCCAATGACACGTGCTTGGATCAGTCATAGGGAGAGCAGAGCATAGGAAAGGAAAGACAGTGTAGGGAGCGAAATTCACAGTTCTTATTCTAAGAAAGCTTTTCAAAGAACAAAAAGTCCTTTTAAGGACTACTGTGTGTCTGTGTGTGTGTTTGAGAGCAGCAATTTATTTTTACCTGCGCTAAATTGATCAGTCTCAGGAACATCCTTGCTGAGGAAGGGACAGATGCAGGGAGAGAAATTTGCTGTTTTTACTACCAAAAACTTTTCAAAGACCCCAAAGTCCTTTTATGGACTACTGTGTGTGTTTGATAGCAGCAAGATATTTTTAGTTAATACCTATCAGTGACATATATTGTACATAATCCGCAGACTGTCTTTTTATGTAAATTCAAACAATCAGCGCCACATTTATTGTCTATAATGTGTGCGTTTAATATAGATCTGTGACATATACAGTACTCCATCCGAAAACTGTTTCTTTAGCGTAAATTTAAATAATCTGGGCCTAATCTAGTGTCCATAGTGTGTGGCTTTCTGTGACATATACAGTACTCCATCCGAAAACTGTTTATTTAGCATAAATTCCAATAATCTGGGCCAAATATAGTGTCCATAATCTGTGTTGTTCTGTAAACAATACTGAACTACATCTGCAAACAGTGTCTGTATTACAAATTCCAATAATCTGGGCCTAATCTAGTGTCCATAATCTGTGGTGTTCTGTAACCAATACTGTACTACATCTGCAAACAGTGTCTGTATTACAAATTCCAATAATCTGGGCTAAATATAGTGTCCATAATCTGTGTTGTTCTGTAAACAATACTGAACTACATCTGTAAACAGTGTCTGTATTACAAATTCCAATAATCTGGGCCTAATATAGTGTCCATAATCTGTGGTGTTCTGTAAACAATTCTGTACTACATTTGCAAACAGTGTCTGTATTACAAATTCCAATAATTTGGGCCTAATATAGTGTCCATAATCTGTGGTGTTCTGTAACCAATACTGTACTACATCCAAAAACAGTGTCTGTATTGCAAATTCCAATAATCTGGGCCTAATATTGTGTCCATATTCTGTGTGTGGGTTTCTGTGACTTATACTGTACTGCATCCGAAAACAGTACCTGTAGCGCAAATTTAAATAATCTGTGCCTGATGTAGTGTTCATACTGTGTGTCTTTCTGTGACAAATTCTGTACTACATCAGAAAACAGTGTCTGTAGCGCAAATTTAAATAATTTGTGCCACATCTACTGTGTGTGCATTTCATACATATCACTGACATATACTGTACTTTATTCGTAGACGGTGTATGCTAGTCTGTGACATTATCAGGGCTACATCTCCTGTATAATGTGTGCGCATTCCAAATACTTTTTTTAATTTATTGGCGCATACACTTACAAATCCTATGTTACTATAAGGGTTTTAAACTTTTAAGCATATATAACATTTAATATTAAGAAGGCGGCAAGTAAGGGCTGTGAAAATGGCCATGATGCTGATGTTGCATGCAGAGGCCGTGGCCCTGGGCACGATGAAACTGAGTAAAAGAATGTAGCTGAGGGCCTCCAGGTGCGCTAACCCTCAAAAACATTATTTTGAAGGGCCTTCCGGTCAGCTGACCCTCTAAAACATAATTTGCGAGTGCCTTCAGGGCTGCTGACCCTCTAAAACATAATTTGCGAGTGCCTTCAGGGCTGCTGACCCTCTAAAACATCATTTGCGAGTGCCTTCAGGGCAGCTGACCCTCTAAAACATTATTTGTGAGGGCCTTCAGGTGAGCTGACTCTAAAAAACATAATTTTCCAGGGCCTACAGGTGAGCTCACCCTCTAAAACATTATATGTGAGGGCCTGCAGGTGAGCTGACCCTAAAAAACATAAATTGCGAGGGCCTGCAGGTGAGCTGACCTTGTTAAACATTATATGTGAGGGCAGCCTAAAAAGCATGTTGATATGATGGGGGAGGAGAAGTAGTAGAGAAGTCAGAGGCATTCCAGGCCTTGTTCATTTTTATAAGAGTCGACCTGTCAGCATTTCCAGTTGACAGACAGATGCGCTTATCAGTTATTATGCCTCCAGCAACACTAAATAACCGCTCTGACAAAACGCTGGCGGCAGGGCAGGCCAGCACCTCTGAGGCGTAGAGTGGAACTGTTGTGTGTTCCCCTCATCTCCCCTCCTGGGTTGTACTCTGCCGCCATCGTTTTCAGCTATAAATTTATACGCAATGACATTCTTTTCTATTATTATTATTATGGTTTGTGGTTGCATTATTTCTGGCATTATTATTGTTATTATGGTTTATGGTTGTAAAACATGTTATGGTTATTTGGTTATCTATGAGTTAATTAACAAGCCATGCCATTGGTTTACCTCCAGTCTCGTGTGTTATGTTTTTAGTTATATTAATGTATAAGTTTGGGATGTTTGCTGAGCATGGGACATATATGCTGTATGATTGCCATGTGTGTGAGCTTGCCAAGCTCCAAATCTGCCAACAAGTTATGGCCATTATCAGACACAACAACCAACCATGCCTGGTTGTAGGTTGAGTGGCGAGACCCACAGCTCAGTCTGGTTCCTCATACCCTGCCACAGCTCTGTGGCGGTGTGCTGTTTGTCACTTAAGCAAATGAGTTTCAGCACGGCTTGTTGCCGCTTCCCCACTACCGTGCTACACTGCTTCCAGCTACTGACTGATGGCTGACTGGTCCTGCAAGATAAGAATTCAGAGGTGGAAGTGGAGTAGGAGAAGGGAGGTTTGCTGGAACTAGTGTAGGTGGTGGTGAAAATCCTGATGAAATGGGGGCTCACAATCCTTGGCGTTGGTAGCACCTGTGCCATCCCAGGGTATGACTAGCTACCGGCCTCCACAAGGTTCACCCAGTGTGCCGTCACGGAAATGTAGCTTTCCTGGCAAAAAGCACTTGTCCGTGTATCACTCGTTAAGTGGACCTTCCCAATAACTTTGTTGGTCAGGGCACTGGTGATGTTATGGGACACAATTGCTGGTGTAAGGCGGGTACGGCACACCGAGAAAAATAGTGGCGAATGGGGACTGAGTAACGAGGGACGTCCGGCCATGAGGGTGAGGAAAGCCTCAGTGTCCACAGGCCTAAATGGCAGCATTTCCAGGGCCAGCAATTTTTAAAGGTGTGCATTTAGTGCTATGTCCTGTGGGAGGGTGGCTGGGTATTTGCGCTTACGTTCAAAAGCCTGGGTTAAGGACATCTGTAAGCGGGCCTATTTGGTGTGGCCTGCCTTCTCCCTTTTGCCATCCCACAGCCTCTTCCAGCATGTTGTGGTGCTGTGGATCCCTCCCCCTCTGTACTGCTGTCCTCAATTGGCTTCCCACCTTCCCAGGTTGGGTCAGTGATGTCAACATCCACCTCCCCCTCTTCCACTTCCTCACTCGGTTCAACCTCCTGACTTCTGTTTTTGACCTAACAAGGTCTTATCCGCATCATCCAACTCATGAAACAATAATTGCAATTCCCCACCGTTATCTTTTTCTGACTGTGGATACTGAAGAGTTTGGGAATCAGTGCACAAGATCTCCTCATGTCCCTCTTCAGGGAGGGTCAGCTCACCTGCAATTTTACAGGGTCAGCTCAGCAGCAGGCACTCGCCCATAATTTTTTCAATGGTCAGCTAAGCAGCAGGCCCTCACCCCGAATGTTTTAGAGGGTCAACAGCAGGCCCTTGCTCCTAATGTTTTTGAGGGTCACCAGCAGGCCATCAATGATAATTTTTGTGTAATAAACGGTGTATTGGAGTGCAGGTTCCTTGTAATTTTTGGCAGCCCTTTCACTTAGTACATACGCTTTATGAGTGTAGGAGTCCCACTACCTGAACAGTTGTACCACAATGTGAATGAGGCCCTCCTTTATGTGATATAGAGGCGGCTTTTTTGGAGTGCCTCTTGCTTGTACTTTTTTTGCAGCACTTGCACTTTATGCACAAACATACATGTGGCAGAATTTACAGATATATGGATATCCTGCACTTAAGTCAGTCAGAAACAAGACACATGCAGCGCTCACCAATCACTGATTGGACACATGTGGCACACAAGACACTTACACATGGCTCACATGCCACTGATGCATATGTCACACACTGCACATACACCACTAATACATAGATCATATATAGCACACACCAAATACACATAGGAAACACGCAGTGCACACACCAAGACATTTATGTAGCACACTTAAAGGGGTTAAAGGGGTCGTCTCACTTCAGCAATTGGCATTTATCATGTAGAGAAAGGCAATACAAGGCACTTACTAATGTATTGTGATTGTCCATATTACCTCCTTTCCATCACATTATACACAGCACGTATCCGTGGTTATTACCACCGTGTAATCCAGCAGCGGTGGCCGTGCTTACACACTATAGGTGAAGGTGTTGGCCTATGAGCACTTCCAGCCTTTCCCTATAGTGTGTAAGCACGGCCACCGCTGCAGGATTACACGGTCGTAATAACCACGGATACGTGCTGTGTATAATGTGATGGAAAGGAGGCAATATGGACAATCACAATACATTAGTAAGGGCCTTGTATTAACTGCATGATAAATGCCAATTGCTGAAGTGAGACAAACCCTTCAACTCCTTTAAGCATAAATGTCTGGCATGAAATTTACCAAATCTTAAACTCCTCAGATTGTACATAATCTACATTATATATAAAAGGATCGTCCGACCATAATGACCTATTGTCTATCTACAGAACAGTGATAAATATTAGACTGCTGGGGTCTGACTGCTGGAACACCCACTGATCAGGAAAAAAGGGGCCCTGAGACATTCAATTACATTACCGCCAATCTATGTACACAAGGGTCTTAAGACCACGTTCCCTTGATCATGGGGGTCCCAGCAGTCAGACCCCCATCGATCAGACCCTTATCACCTGTCGTGTCATTGCTGTTGGACCTTTTCACATTCCCTATCCTTAAAGGTTTCTTTGGGTGTAAAAAAGATAAAATAAAAGGACCAGTGTCCACTTTTCTAGTTATCCTCTATCCACAGGATCGGGGATAACTAGGTGATCCGTGGGGGTCTAAACACTGGAGCCCCCACTGATCCCCCTTCTTGGCTGAGTGGTAGGTGGAGCATATGCCCGGCCTCTCCATCCATTCCCTATGGCTTCGCCGGAGATGGCGGAGTACAGCGCCAGCTAATTCCAGTGGTTCCAAAGAGGATAAATGGAGCAGCAGGGCGTATGTGGGGCCTGCCACACCATCAAAAAGGGGGAACAGGACTCGTTCCTGGGATCAGTGGGGGTTGCAGAATCGGACCCGACTAATCATATAGCTATGCCCTATGGTGTGGAGAGGATAACCTGAAAACCTGGACAACCCCTTTAAATCCTCCACCACTCCACCACCAGTATCTCTTTACATGGCAGCAGTGATGCCTGTAAATACTGAATATCATCACTGCCGCCATGTAAACTATACGTGTCAATACTGGAGAATGTGACACACTGTGCAGAAATTTTCGGGCATAAGTCCAACCCCCTTTGCAGGTCATAACCTTTAACAAAGCCCAAGCAAAGGCGCTAGAGGAGCTACGTTAGCAAGGGGGACAAACGGAGGGTCATAACTGAAGCAGAGGCATTAGGGTCACCGGAGGCAGGGTAATAGTGGGGATCCTGGAGCAGAGGTAACTGGAGAAGAGGCATTATTAGCGGTGCATTGAGAGTGGGGGCATTTATGGGGATGCACCTAAAGCAGAGCTATTAGGGTTGCCTGAGACAGGGTAATTGTCGTGATCCTGGAGCAGAGGTATTAGGGGGCAACATAAGTACACAGATCTGAGTCTACTATAAACAAATCCCCTGTTTCCCCCTTACAGTCTCCTACAGCTCACTACTGTCACACACCTGAGAAATCAGCCCAGCACCGCACAGGAGTCCTTCTCCCAGCAGACACAGTTTTCTTACAGCAGGGAGGGCAGGAATCCCCCACCTCCCCGGTGGGCCAGTCTGAGCCTGATTGTAAATGCAATAGGGAAAATCTATACCTCAGATCAAAAAGAGGAACATTTATGGGGCAAAGAGGGACAGAGAGACTTGGTTCAAAAAGAGGGACTGTCCCTCCAAAAGACGGACACTCGGGAGGTCTGCCTATACCATCTCTGTCACCCAGATTTTAATCATGGATGTGGTTCGAGTCCGATGATGACAATGGATGTCTATACTTCTTGCCACGTCTGCAATCCAAATCTTCCGCTGATCCCATTATGGTTATACAGAGACCTAGCTAGTTACTCAATGACAGTATGAACCTGTATTTGTTAACTTTTCTTGAAATGATGTCCCCAATATGCAAATAATTACCCCCAAAAAAGTTTGTACTGTGCCGAAGGATGGGCCTCCGAGCCCAGCACCTGGATGACACAAGCTATTCATTCTCCTTTGTGCTCCTCATTCATTACAATGAGCACTGTGTCACTGCTCAGGAGACAGGGCTGAGGGTCTGTTGCATTTGTAGAAGTTTTTACCAGTTCCTACCATTGCCTGTATTTTAAGGGACTGCACAGAATGAGGAGTAAGTAGCTACTGGAGGAATGCAAAGCACTGTTAATGGCTGACTGTCTCCAAATTCTTACTGAACACAGCCTGGATGTCCCCCCTTCCCCCCAAAAAACAGATCACAGGATTCCAAAAACAGACTCCTTCCCCTACTCCAGGACAGCAGCCATGCATGCACCGAGGGCATCCTGTCAATAGTAATGTGCCCCAGAGATGGAGCCATTCCCTTCCTGCACACTGGGGTAATGCAGAGCTCGTTTGTCAGCAGCAGCACACTGACAGCCTAGTGACAGTGCAGGACACAGGGGCAAGCTGAAGGATTTACCTAGGCTGGAGCTGTCATGGTTGGGACCGCTGCTGCTGTCACATTAGTACAGGAGCTGTGGGAAAGCGTTCAGCAGGAGGTGGACGGGGAAGTCTTGCGAGATGTAGCCGCTCTCCCGGCTTCTCACAATGTTTGGAGCTGATGTTACATTCCCGGCATAGTTACTGATAAGACAGCTCCGGGGGCACCCCCATCATGTATGGCTGCCTCAGCTCATTGGAATAATAGAAAGTAAAGTGGCGAGGTGATCATCAATCATCTTGCCACTTGCTAATATTAAGTGTGAATGCTTATTGAAGTGGCAGGCAGGGACGCTGGAGCTGCCTGCTGCACTAATTAACTGTATATCCCAGAGGCCCACCAAGGATTTCCCCGGTGGGCCAGTCCAAGCCTGGATACAGGAGTTTGTACATGTCAGGCAGACGAATAGTTCTGACTGTCCACAGTGGAAATTACATCCCTTCCATAGACCATTGACCATGTTGGAAACCTGGGAAAGGAGGCCATCTCAACAGAAGCTGGATTTTAAGAAGATAAACATCACATGATAAGGTTCCTTCAGAAGTAAGCATAAAACAGACTTTATTCTACAGGTGTGTCATGTGCAATTAAGATGGCTTTTCAATACAGAAATACTTTTCACAGAAAACCCCTTATAAACATAATCACCACCAACATTAGCCTCTGTGTTGTCAATTGTGTCCAAAATACACTACTAGTTCAGTTTGGCACATGTCATATATTTTGGAGGGCTTAATGTGAATCCAACATCGGGCTTGAGAGTTAAATCTTCCCTGGAAACTCCTGGTGGTGGATAGAAAGTAAATGCTTGAAGAAGTCCAGTAAAGAACAGGAAAAGTTCCATTTTGGCCAAGCTTTCTCCAGCACAAGCTCTTCTTCCTGTAGAAAAAGAATGTAATGTGTAAAGAATTAAAGGTGCTAAAAGGATCATTTGTCCAAAATATTATTGTCTTGCAATAATTGAGTATATTGGATAGAATGTTAAGATGAAAACAATTTTATAGAGTATTACAAAAATGCTGCTGATTCTAGGACTAGCTTTTTAAGTGGGAAGGCATGGTGACCAAATTTCCTTTTCCCCAAATATGGCTGAGACATATTTCCATTGCTGATGATGATCTTCAAGAGCAGGAATGCATGAGGGTGTGAGCCCACAGTATTTGAGGGTATTTTAAACTATGGATTTGTCATTGGAAAGTGAAATATTGGTAAAAGGTTAAGAAATGTTAAGGAAACCACTTGGGGTTGAGTATGTACCTTGGGAACCCAGTGTAATGGGGACACAAACTCTGGCTTGGCCAGGGTATTTACCCAGGCAGCGAACTTGTACCCTGAGACATATATTCTAAACTCAGAGACATATACTGTAGGCCATGTTACAAGGCTGAATAATGTTAAGGTGTGCCTGAATAAGATCAATAGGCTAAGTATCTCTATAGGACCACAACACAAGTCTGTGAAGTTTGGAGGAGGTTGTGACTAGAGATGAGCGAATTTTTAAAAAATTCTATTCGCCGGTTCGCTGAATTTTTGGGAGAAGATTCGGTTCAATCCGAATTTAATTGCAGCGAATTTCATAAAACAAACATCAATTTCCTGGCTGCAGAGAACCTTTATTGTGGTGTAGAACACTGTGCCTGGCAGTAACACGCATAGGGAGTCTGCTTTGGTAGTGAAATAATACTGTGAGTCCATATGACATGCAGATGACAGACATCGCTCTTACAGAGTGGAGAGGGTGTCAGAAGTAAGTTTGTGTTGACGTCACTGATTATTTTGCCCTTCCTCTGATCCATCAGAACAACAACCCTCAAAAAACGGATCCTGTCTGTTGAGCATCCGCCTTCACTCGGTCAGCATTTGGTCAGTAATCCATCAGTATTGCTAATGCAAAAAAAAAACGGTAGTGGGTTCAAGACAGAGATGACACGTAAATGGAATATTTCCATGTCTTCTGTGTTTTGTACCCACCCCTGCTTTGGGCTACCAAATCATAAGCCTTACAGCGGCTACACAGACAGGATCCATTGTGTGTCTAATTTTCCCTTCCTTCTGACAGATCAGAAGAAGGGTCAAATAAATGATGATGTCAGCCAGGCTGGAAGGCAAAATAGTGGCCCAATCATGAAGTGGGGAGGGTGGGAACAGCATGAGAAGTCCACAGAGTGGCCCTATGATATAGTAGTGAGGTGGGATCAGCATGAGAAGGCCACAAAGAGGCACAATGACAGTGTGGAAGTGGCAGCAGCAGCATCAGGAGGCCACAGAGTGGTGCAATGACAGAGTGTGTAGGTGGTTGCCACAGCATCAGCTGGATGCCACAGAGTGGCACAATGACATTGTGGAGGTGGCAGCAGCATCAGAAGACCACAGAGTGGCAACGTGACATAGTGTGGAGGTGGCAGAAGCATGAGGAGACCACAGAGTGGAAAGGTGACATACTGTGGAGGTGGCAGCAGCATGAGGAGACCTCAGAGTGACCCGATGACAGAGTGCGGAGGTGGCAGCAGCATCAGGAGGCCACAGAGGGGCAAGGTTACATAGTGTGGAGGTGGCAACAGCATCAGGAGGGCACAGAGTGGCAAGGTGCCATTGTGTGGAGGTGGCAGCAGCATCAGGATACCACAGAGTGACAAGGTAACATAGTGTGGAGGTGGCAGCAGCATCAGGATACCACAGAGTGACCTGGTGACAGAGTGTGGAGGTGGCAGCAGCATCAGGAGGCTACAAAGTGGCAAGGTGACATAATGTAGAGGTGGCAGCAGCATCAGGAGGCCACAGACTGGCTGCAACACTGATCGGCAAATATTTTTTTTCTTTTTCCACTAATACATGCCACAAACGGCTTTAGAACATATGAAAGCACAGCTGATCGGCAAATATATTTTCTCTTTTTCCATTAATACATGCCACAAACGGCTTTAGAACATATACATTAACTGCAACGCTGATCGGAAATATATATTTTCTTTTTCCACTAATAAACGCCACAAACGGCTTTAGAACACATAACTGCACCGCTGATCAGCAAATATATTTTTTCTTTTTCCACTTATACATGCCACAAACAGCTTTAGAATATTTAACTGCACCGCTGATCGGCAAATATATTTTTTCTTTTTCCACTAATACACACCACAAAAGGCTTTCGAACATATAACTGCACCACTGAACAGCAAATATATTTTTCTTTTGCCACTTAGAAATGACAAAAAGGGCTGTAATCTTCTCACTTCACCACACAACGGCTCCTGTTCTTGCTGAATGATTCCTCACAGGGATGGCTGTCTGCTGATTGGCTGCATGCATTGCATTATGGGTGATCCCACCTACTCAGAGTTCCTTGCTCCATGTCCTCACACGTGCAGCAGCCATTTTAGGAAAAAATGCAATTAGTTACCACAAATCGTGAGGAAATTCGGCTTCAGTACGAATCAAATTTTTCCTAAAATTCGGATCTTATTTCACTTCGTCAGCTTCGATTCACTCATCTCTAGTTGTAACATCAGCAATGCACATTAAATATATTATTTCCCGGGTGATTATAATCAACCACTCAGGGAGAGTTAATTAACATGTAAAATCGTATGCTTTAGTATTTTAGGTGTTCTTATTACCAACCTATTGAGAAAGGCATAAATGCATCATTTCGGACAAATTTTCCATCTTTATCCAAAAAGTGATTGGGATTAAAATCATAGGGAGTTTTCCATTGAGTCTTGTCATTGAGTACTGATGTAAGGAATGGAATAACCTCTGTACCCTGTGAACAATAAATCATCAGATATATCTTTTTACTTTATACATTTTGACACACTGTGTGTAATTATAGGGTTGGCAACAGACCCCATTGCGGTCCCTTTCGTTGCACTTTAATACATACTTGCTTAAAAAAGTATGTTTACTTAAAATTAGGTTTGCTTAACTCACTTTTGGGATGAAGTATCCTCGAAAATACACATCAGTTGGAGGGGCATGTGATAAGTTCAGTGGAACAATATTGCCAAATCTCTGTAGTTCATGTATTACTGCATCAGTATAAGGCATTTTTTTCCTATCCTCTACTGCTGGCAATTGTCCTGGTTTAATATGCATTTTAATTTCATCTTGTATTTTCTCTGTAAAGCAAAAGAAAAAAATATTTCATTACAGGATAATCTAACTCAAACGTGCCCATACAACTCAATTGACAGATAAAAATAATTCTCTCCGACTTGTATGTCCTAGAACATGTGGATTGGTTTATTAAGGGATAGGCTTTCACTTTATTTAGTTCCCTCACATGTAGACATTCTTGTAACTCCTTGTTTCTGCAGATCTTTTTGGCTGTAGTGCTTAAATATTTTTACTTGTTTAAACATATTTTAATGAAGGCCCATAAAGTTATATAATCATCTATTATCTATAACAAAAGTCTAAAAAATAGTCTGTAGGAATAGAAATAATTATAGGGAGTATGTCATCAGTTTTACATAGCCCTATCAGGGCAGCATAAACTGATGTCAGAGACCCTAGTTCAAATGCTTTGTCACTGGCTTGAATTGACCTACTCATTTTGCTGAAATTACCACTGACCAGTTCAGCATGTACTCCACTTAATACAAAGGAGTCCTCGTGTTCATGAACACGTGGCTTCAACTGGCACAGATGATTGACAGCTTTCTTCCTTCGTACTGTTCAAAAAAGTTGAAAAAGGTGCCTGGATGCCTTTCTTCGGTTTAGCATAGTATTTCAAGTTATGGTTACTATACTTGTGGAGAGTGGCTGTTAATTAATATTTATTGTAATGCTCACCAAAAACAGACATATCTCCATTGTATACAGTCATAACCTGGGACATTTGAAATACAAGAAAACGGGGAAAATCTACACTCGAATGTCCTCTTTTTTACAACAGTCATTTGTGAATGGACATGAAAATAGTCCATTTGAGATGACCACCCAGAAATCAATTGAAAAATGTCTCCTAGAGGGATCGTTCTCACAAGGAAGATAGTCAATCTGGTTACAAAGAATATTATGGAACTTAAGTCTAGAAAAGGGGTGTTCTTCTTAAGGATGTCATTTGAAGAGTGTTCAGTGTCCTTTATTTGTAATCTTACTTACAGTGTTAGAAATAAAAATGGGGACAATTGCTGCACCTACATGTAATACCCAATTATCAACAATTACTAGCTAGCAACAATTACTTTGAATTTCCGGATACTTCATCATCAACAAAATTCCCCAACGGATTGTTGTAGATGTAGTTTCAGTACCAGCATCGAAGAGATCCAGGACTGAATGGTACAGATTTTCATCACTAAAATAGGTATCAGGTTTTGTTGACTCCTGAAATCACATAACAATAAAAATTCCACAGGTTACTCACAATGCATTGCCGTTTCGCCTCATCACGATTACTAGTAGTCCCAGTCTCTGCTTTTATAGGTTCTTTCCATCTTGTTCTGGATATTTTTCACATAAACAGCAAAGTTTTTTTTTGTGTAGTCTTAAGATTCTAGTGGTTTGAGTGCAAAGGATTAAAGGCGGTTTAGTATGTGACATCTATTGATCTGCTGATGTGTCACTGATATAGGTCAAGTTCGACCATCATGGTAAGTTGTCATGTCATCAGTATGTAATACGTCACAGCAACTTGGTGTGAATGGTAGAACCCATAACAAATGTGCACAAGTAACTGCCTGACGATTAATAAGAATAATAGCTGGCCACAAATGATGTATTTTATCCAACCTTTGTGGGTTCGCCAGATAATTAACAAATAAAAAAGAGAAAAATGCCATTCCATGAGGCAGGATTTGATGAGTGCTCTCCTTTTTAGGTTTTTCTATTAACTTCACCTTTTAATTTATAGCCTACCTGTTGCACCTTCATTATATGCAGGCAGAGCATTCACCTCCTAACTTCTAATATCAGGAATCCTTTGATCCTTTCCCAGTGTTGTCACTCATTCCACTGATTTACCGGACTGCCAAGTTTGCCACAATTTACTGGCCACTTGTTTGCACCCAGAACTGAAGAGTTCACATAGTCCACACTGGTGTCACTATGACTTCCAGCAGAGCTCAAGATATCACACAGCTTACATAATAGTACCAAGTTAATTATTTCAGGTATGGAACGTCTTTACAAATACTTGGACTCTCACTGGATTGAAGCTTTTACGCAACCTAGCACTATCACAAAACTTTCCTCAACCAGATCATGACTCTTGTTCCATAATGCTATTTGGGCCCATACCACTCTGCACCTTTGTCAAAACTTTAGCAGACTCACGCACAGTTGATACTTAGACCATGCCCCCAACTATTCTGAATACAGTGGGACAATCCTATTTTCTTGCTCCGACTTCAACCAAATCTGCAGGGAGCCATCAGCTCCCGATTCCTTAATTGCCTTGCCATTGGTGGTTTGGTGCAGACAGACACAAAGCAGTGTGACAATAAACTTTGGCATTTTATTAGAGTGCTGCAGAATAAACTATATTTATTCCTGCTGTACATCCAATATTTATTTTCTCAAGACCATTTGAATTGGTGAGCTGACTCTACTTTCTTGCTTGTTCATTAGGAGGTAAGTATCCGCTTTAGAGGGACTACTTTATTGGGAAACAAGAGGTTAAAGAATTTGTCATGGAAAAATTTTTAAGGAAAATAAGTAAATATTCCCTTCTCTCCTGGATGGCAAATTTTATGGCAAATCAAATGATCAATAAAGAATAACAAAATAATTATAGTTAATCCTTCTGCATCCACGGACATGAATAGCGCTTTTCCTCCGTACTCCTCCTGTTTTTGAACACTCCGCTCGGCCTGGCTATGGCAAGACGAGCAGCAGACAAGCTGGATCTCGATATAAGCCTGCAGAGTGTTGTGCCTCCAGCGCAACCAAGAAAGATGAGCATATCTCCTCTAAGACTACACAGATCTAGCCTAGCAGTACTCCCTATATAGACTCTCTCTCTCTCTCTCTCTTCTATTGCAAATAATGGAATTCTAAAATGGATTTAACCATTTAAAGTTCTAAATGCTTTTTGTATGATTGACTAGGCCGGAAGTATGGCCTAGATTCTCCCAATATTATTGACTCCTCTTCAAGATTATGTTGGCATCTCACCTGTTAAAGACACTCACCTGTTCCTGTTTCAAAAGATATGCATCAATATATCCAGTCAGGTCATTGGCATTAAACTCCAGTCTTCGTTTCTTCACACATTTTATAATAAAATCTTTTAGATTGGCAATGTTCTGCATTACTTCCTTATGTAGACCCAAGAGTCTTCCAATAAAGGGATAAAAAGTAAACAGCTGTTGAAATAAATAATTCCAATTTAGATTGTCTTAAAAAAGAAAAAGAAAAAGAAAAATGCAGATATGTTTAATATCCGTGGGAGCAAGCACTAGGATCTTTCCCCTCACACTCCAAAAAGCATGTATAGGTTGATCTATGACCTATGAAATTGGTCCTAGTTGTGAACTAAGAAAATTATATGAATGATGGACCTTTGTGCAGTGCTACAGTGCATGGTGGTGCTAAATAGGAAAAATAAAACCGGTTGTCTGGCTGTTTTTCTTTTCATAACAAACTCAGAATGATGAAAAGAAAAGTGATACCTTTGTGATCTCCCACTGCCCCACTGCTTTTTCTATTCCTTCCAGGATCCTACTGGTCTCCCTCAACAGCAGGAGAGTAAAGATAAAGACATTTTTGTTTAAATTAAGTGCAAACATTTTCAGGGTTTGTCGTGGCTGTTGGGAATCACTGGTGGCTTTCTTTGAGAGTGTTTTGTTCAGGAAGGACATTGTTTCCAATGGATTTAGTGTTTACAGTAAAGGTCATGATTGTATGTGACATAGGTCTACACAGAAGTGCCTGGACAGGTGATTTTCCCTCCACATTCCAAATCTACAACTGCCGTCATTAAAACGATATTACATAATCAACCAATGAGCATGTATGTTAAGTTTTAAAAATACCAGTGGACATGCATGTTTAGGTTTAAAATTTTGTACTATCCAATTAGATATTCTCCATATGTTAGTCAATAGGTAAATATGGTATAAAAAAAAAAGAAAAGAATGACTGTAGAAAAGTTAGAAAACAGATGAGATAAGAGAAAGGAAGAAGGCAAGAACTCTTATGGTTAGTCTGACCACAACTGCAGCAGCATCCAATTACCAGGGGAACCAGGGCTGCTGGGTGGTCTCTACTCTACTCTAGTGATGAGCGGCATAGGCAATATTTGAATTCACGATATTTCACAAATACTGCTGTGTCATTATTGCTATTGAATATCATTGAAGCTTTAATGCAAGGCTATGAGAGACGGGAGTTGCAACATTGTATTTGTTTATGCTGAGATTCTCCACTCTACTTCTCCAACTAGAAGGTTCTAGTTTAGCCACATTGCAGTCAGAGCCCCTAGTGTTCTGCAGTTTGGGAACAGTGTTTAGAAGAGGAGACTCTGTCAGACTATTGAGTGACCAGAAGAAGACACTGAGAGAGGAATACTCTGTCAGACTACTTGAGTGACCAGAGGAAGATGCTGAGATGTGTATACTCTGCCACAGATGCTGGTATCACCAGTCTTTGGCCAGGTACCAGCCTCCTGAGAGAGAGAGAGAGAGAGAGAGAGAGAGAGAGAGAGAGAGAGTGACAGCTAGCTTAAGGCTTTCCTTAGCATCAAACCCTTCTTCTGCAAGGGAGGAGATTGGAGAAGCCAGCCCTATGCCTCGTCTGTATTCTTTTGTACCTGAATTCATCTAGTAAGGAAACACACTGGTTTACTGCAGACCTGACTCTCAGGACTTATTTCCCATTGAAGTATACCCCGCTTTACCATCCCTTCCGGGGAGGAGAAACATGTGGTGACACATTGCAGTGTCCGGGGGACCCCAAACCCAGCCACTGCACAGTAATAGCTATTGAGAAAGCTAAACCCTGTGAGCATTTATCTAATGCTAATGAGGAATTGTCAGAAAAAATACAGAATGTAGAGAAGGAGTTGGTGGAATATAAACATTCACTAATATTGAATTTAATAAATTGTTGCTCAGATAATGACCGCACCTACCTCAGCCAGAGATTAGTTGAGAGGTCATTTCCTGTGCATTTGGAGGGACCAATAATTAGAGAACAGTAAGCGGGTAAGTGGTGAGGTATGACTTAATTTGCTTTTCTATGTCTTTCTTACCTATTTTTTTAATATTTATGAGCCAGACAACCCCTTTAAATATACATAATGTTTGATAATAGATTCAATCTCTTGCATGGAAAAAGAATGTCACCTGTGGGCGGATGCTGGAGCGTCACTCACATGATAATACTGTAGAGAAGAGGTAGAGCATAGAGAAGGCTGCCTATCTGCCTATAATTTATGGTACTGTTCATGGTTTTAACTAGGTGCATTATGGACTGTTCTGGCTCTGGGAATAAGGGCTACAACTGGCTGGAAGTGCTATTTAAGGCAATCTAGCAGTTGTTTTTTTCATATGAAACTAAGCGCAGTGACTGGTAAGGCTTTCAAACACACTTTAAACAGAACTTCTGAGCCAGAGCCCCTTGGAGCACTGAACGGATGCCCAACTGCAAAATTTACCATCTTTCACCTTGTGATTTACAGGGTCAGGCTCTTCATTCCTGTGATATTGCTCAAGAGGCACACGCCAGAATTCGGGTGCATGCACAGTACAGCACCAGAACATGAAACCATACTGTACATGTGCCAGAGTCCTAGTATATGGAGCTAGGGTAAAATGATAGGGCCAGGTGTGTGCTGCATTCAGAAACAGGGCCCTGACAATCACAAGGCAAAAGGACTTTGCAGAGGGACGACACTTTGGTGCTCATGGGTGATGTGCATCAAACCGATAATTTGCGTATCTGAACAAATTTGGTTTTCTGCCAGTCCTGTAATAGATTGCCAAATAAGAGGTTCAGTTTTAAATGTTTCTGAAAGCCCTACCAGCCCCTACGTGGGGGCACGATGGCATAATCGGAAGAATCATGGCAGAATGGCTTCTACGGCATTTCGGGTGTAGTACTATATCCAGATCCTAGTAGTATTAGCAACTAGAACTCCAGAGAACGAAATGGTCAATGGACATGAGTAGCACAATTTCTAGAAGAAAAAGAGACCCTTCATATCTGTGAAATATAAGGTAATCATTTCCTCTAAGATACATCACTAAAGGAGTCCTTTGGATGACCTTACACATGGCCTGACTTGCTGAGATGGGGGGGGGGGGGTTTGCCTGAAACGTCCATGAAGATGCAAAACCCCTATAAGTAAGTAACAATGCTCCTCATACTGTTGTTCTTTGACCCACAAGCAACTTCCACAAGGTACTTTAGAGTACAATGACCATTGTTCCATATGTAAAGAGCCTATACTAATGAAACTCAATAACGGACTGGATACATAACATTGGGGAGTTTTCTCACCAGAGCTTTGGGTTCACCCGCGATTTTAGCATTTTCATCTAACATTCTGATTAATTTTTGAAATGTTGGGTCATCATACTCAAACCTGTTCCCAAAGATAATGGAGCAGATGACATTGGATACAGCGCTGTTTACTATCAGGTGTGGATTGAATGGTTTTCCTAGAAGAAAATAAATAATATAGAAATTATAACAATTAAACAAGATTACAAGAGTAAAAAAATTTATACAATACAAAAGATCATGTCTAGGCACACTTGAGTCAGACCAGTGGTGTGCCTGGGGTGTTTGGCACCCGGGGAGGGTCCTTTCTCTGGCACCCCCCATTCCCCAATACTTTAAAAAAACTGTACCCCCTCACAGTAGTATTGCCCTCATTGTACAGCCTTCACAGTAGTTTTGTTCAGATGTGTTCACCCTCACAGTAGTTATGCCCACATTGTGCCCTCTCACAGTAGTTATGCCCTCTCTGTGCCCCTTTCACTGTTGTAATGCCCTTTTTGCCCTTCACAGTAATAGTCCCCATTGTGTCCTCTTCATATTAATAATCCCCATTGTGCCCCCTTTATAGTAATAATGCCCAGTGTGCCCCCTTCATAGTAATAATGCCCATTGTGCCCCCTTCACAGTAATAATGCCCATTTTGTGCTCCTAAATAGTAGTAATGCCCACTGTGCTAGTAATGCCCTCTGTGCCCCCTCTATAGTAGAAATCCCCATTGTGCCCACTTCACAGTAATAATGCCCACTGTGTCCCCTTCACAGTAATAATTCCCTCTCTGCCCCCTTCATTGTAGTTATGCCCTTTGGCTCTGTGCCCCCTCCATAGTTGAAAAGCACTCTGTGCCCCCTCGATAGTAATAAAGTCCTCTGTGCCCCCTCCATAGTAATAAAGCCTTCTGTGCCCCCTCCATAGTAGAAATGCACTCTGTGCCCCCTCCATAGTAATAAAGCCCTCTGTGCCCCCTCCATAGTAATAAAGCCCTCTGTGCCCCCTCCATAGTAATAAAGTCCTCTGTGCCCCCTCCATAGTATTAAAGACCTCTGTGCCCCCTCCATAGTAATAACGTCCTCTGTGCCCCCTCCATAGTAATAAAGTCCTCTGTGCCCCTCCATAGTAATAAAGTCATCGGTGCCCCCTCCATAGTAATAAAGCCCTCTGTGCCCCCCCCCAGTAATAAAGTCCTCTGTGCCCCCTCTGTATATAAAAAAATAAAATAAAAACAGTAACTACTAACCTTGTCACACTTCTGAAGCTCACATACCTCTCTTCCCTTCAGGCACGGATCGCTCTGCAGTACTGTGTGGGTGGAGCTTATGCAGATTTTGGGCAGCAGGCTCCGCCCACACAGGCCAGCAGCGCAATCTGTGCCTGCAGGCTGAATGGTGGAGCGGGGAGAAGTCTTCCTGCTTCACCATTCTGTGCTCCGCTGGCCTAAAGGAGGAGCGCAGGGAGCTAAGCGGTGAGTGACAGGACACAGCTCCCTGCGCTCCAGCAATAAGCTGTATTGATAGAAGCGTGCATTGCTTCTGGCAATCCCCTGAGAGCCAGAACCTGGGGAGGACCGGCCCCCACTCCCCCATAGTACACCACTGAGTCAGACATCACTACTTAATGAAGCTGAAAACAGAAAAGCACTGCTACAACTTCCATAGCTAATCTGCAGCAAACGCATTCAATTGCTTTTCAATGCCTTTTGTTTCAAGATAACACGATGAGTTAAGGAATTTGAGTTAACCCTGCTACATCTGTATATGTGCTTGTTAGTTTAGTCTATAGTTCTAGCTAAGGATGAGCGAACCAGTTCAGACTGAACCCGGTTTGGTCCGAACTTTGGTATTTTTCAGATGTTCATTTCGGATGAATCAACTACTGGTAATTTTCTGGTATTTTTTGGACATTTTCAAATAAGTCAGGTTTGTTTTGGATCAGGGACGCCCAACCTACGGCCCTTCAGCTGTTTCAAAACTACAACTCCCAGCATGCCCAGACAGCCTAAAGCTATCAGTCTACAGCAAGGCATGGTGGGAGTTGTAGTTTTTCAACAGCTAGAGGGCCGCAGGTTGAGCATTCCTATTTTAGATGAATTCCATAAAACGTTACATAGCACCATTCTGGTGCACATTTTGGAGGGAAAAAAGAACTAGGGAGGAAGAAGGGTTCTCACATGACCATGACAGGAAGTAAGGGGGGGGGGGTTGCCCTGATTGGCCCCCAGGCTGACAGACGGCCTGAATAAGCCAATCAATGCTACAGTAGAAAGGGAGGTCCCCTAACAGAATGAACAGAATGTCATTCTGTGCTGGGCTGTTAATGAGGATCTTACAGTGTCTGCCAGAAAAATGATCTTAGTGAGTCAGTGACAGTCAGAGATCAATTAGGGACAATCAGAGATCCTGAGGAGGAGGAGGAGGTAACATATAAGGAGGAGGGTGATGGCTGCAGCATCAAGGAGCAGAGGCCACATAGCTCCCAAAAAACAGTTAGGGCAACATCTGGATAAGGATCTGGTGATGGCACTGACGCTGTTGGTGGGTTAGGCCCAAAATGCGTCAAATCTAAGCTAAGCTTGGCTGCTTCTACTTCTGCTACGCGAGAATCTCCTGTCTAGCAGTTTTTCTCCACGGTGCCAGAAGATAAAATCATTGCCTTGTACAAGCTGGGCACGATAAAAATAATATGTGTACAGGCAAACACATAGGCACCACAGCTCTATTGAACCATGAAACGGCATTACCCTATGCCATGTATAAACAGTGGTGGCAGCCAGGAACTGCAGCAGGAGTTCCCTCTTTCTTCTGGTCCTCTTTGAGCCAGGCAGGTTGCATCCATGGGCAGTACAGTGTGGTTCACCACCCCATCATTGTTTTCTGCTTGTCCCACTCAGACTCTTCTTCCGCTCCATCATCAGCCATCGACAATGGAATGTGTTGCAAGGAAACAAGGCTATGTGCCTAGTTCGGAAGCTTAATTCCCATCTGGCCAAGTTATTGGCAGGGGAGTTGCTGCCATTCTATTTAGTTGAGTTTGCTGCCTGCTAGCTGTGATTATCTCTCCCAAAAATACATTCCTGCCTTGAACTCTCACATGATGGACAATATGGGGCACTCCCAGCAATGCTTTCTGTGCGGCAAGATTCATGCCACAGCGGACACCAGGAGAAGCTCTTATGGGTGTGGACAATACATGTCCTTCACTGCTCAGTAGGTCAATGTTTTTACAGGAAGCCTCGAGGCAGCACGCCAGTAACAAGGCGAGGTCCTTTTGATTGTGTCAAACCTAGCTTCCACACCAGGCATTTATCCGCCTCCTCCTCAGAGGACACACTCCTGTCCCAACAGCAGTAGTGAACTAGGTTGCTCGCACTACCTCTTCTTACTACCACATTTATCAAGTAGGAACACATATGAGCAGTTGCCCAACTATATCAAGCAGCAATCATCACTCTGGCTTTTACCACGCCGACTAAAACTGGGCAACATGTTCAACGACAATGGGTGCAACATCCTGGCTGCCCTGAACCTGGGCAAACATCATCAGCCTAATGGATGTTCTGCCACAGGGCACCACCGCAGAGAAAGAGCAGCTGATTATCTTGCTGTCTGCCTTATAGCTGTTGTGGACACACAAAGGGAATCTGTCATGGAGGAGGCCATCCCACCCACAGAGTCACCTCCCCTCCTACAACCACAAAAAGCAGGGGCCGCAACAGCAGTAGTAGCAGCTATTTTAGTCTCCTCAACATGAAGGAGAAGTTTTTCCACATGCCGCGCCAGGCTGAGGACATTCAGCAAGCCAACAGCTCCCACCTCAGCACCAAGATTTAGGTCTACCTAAACTCTAAACGCTCTCTGGCGCATAATATCTTCCTTGACCCCATTGATTTCTGGGCAGGCAGGCTGGAACAGTGGCCTGAACTGGCACAGCATGCTCTCTTTCTTCCCCAGATTGTTTTTAGGGGCATGGTTACACCCAAATGGACCAAGTTTTCCTCCAACAGTGTTCAAAACATCAATTTTGTCAAAATGATCCAAGCCTGTATTCTGGAGTATTTTTACACTACTCCGGCTGAGGCCAATAAATAGATCTGCCCCATCTTGCCACTGTTGCTGTCTGCCTGCCTGCCACCATCATGCCACTACTGCATCCTGCCTACCATCACGTTCTGTATAGAGATGGCCCGAACTATCCGCCGGCGAACAGTTCCCGGCGAACATAGCTTGTTCGCGTTCGCCTCAACAGGCGAACACATGCGATGCTCCGTCCGCCCCCTATACATCATCATTGAGCAAACTTTGACCCTGTACCTCACAGTCAGCAGACACATTCCAGCCAATCTGCAGCATACCCTCCCTCCCAGACCCTCCCATCTCCTGAACAGCATCCATTTTAGATTCATTCGGAATTTGCAGTCTTAGTGAGAGGAGGGACAGTGTAGTTGCTGCTGATTTAATAGGGAAATCGATAGCTAGGCTAGTGAATTCAGTGTCCACTCCAGTCCTGAAAGACTCATCTGATCTCTGCTGTAAGGACAGCGTTCTGACAGCACCCCAAAAAGCCCTTTTTAGGGCTGCAACATTAGTCTGCTTTTTTTTTCCTTTATATACATATTGCAGTTGCCTGGCCTGCCTGTGTGTGAGGAGCTGCAGGCCCACAGACTGTAGTGTGCCCACTGCCAGTGCCCACCCCTGTCATCCCATGTGGCACAGGACTTTGCATCAAAAAAAGGCATTTAATTTTTACACTTTAGTCTAAATTCAGTTGCTTGCCTGCTGCCAGTGTGTGTCAGGCCCACTTCCACAGACTGTAGTGTGCCCACTGCCAGTGCCAACCACTCATACCGGGTGGCACAGTAGCTTGCCGATAAATAAGGCATTTCATTTTTAGACAGTAGTCTAAATTCAGTTGCTTGCCTGCTGCCAGTGTGTGTCAGGCCCACTTCCACAGACTGTAGTGTGCCCACTGCCAGTGCCAACCACTCATACCGGGTGGCACAGTACCTAGCACGCGTAGTACCACTTATCTAAAAAAAAATGACAGGCAGAGGCAGGCCACTCGCAGGGGTCCGTCATGGTCGTGGTGCTGTGATTTCCACTGTCCCTGGAATAATGCCTAGTGTTCAGAGGCCACGTACCCTGAACCCGAAAAATTCTGAGGACATAGTTGACTGGCTTAGACAGGACACCCAATCTTCAACAGCTTCCGCTAAGAACCTTGACGCACCATCCTCCTCCAGCTCAGCTTCGGTCACCTGCTCTCAAGTTACCACGCACCCGCCCGCCGCTGATAGGAATAGTACTAGTTAAGACACCACTCATATAGGGTGTCACAGCACATTGCTCTGTGCACGCGCAGTGCCCCAATTTGGGAGTATGAGGACCGACCAAGCTGCTTTTTCCATCTCCCGGTTCCTGAAATCAATTCAGTTTGGTGTATGAGAGTTTGGTCTGTCACTGTGAAGGCAGTCGAAGGTACCCGGCCTAAATTTTTATTCACAAAAGGCAATCCCTGATATGGGATGTAACAGGGATTAAACTGATGAGAATAGTACTACAGAAAATACCACTCATATCGGGTGTGACAGTAAATTGCACGGCGCAGACGCAGTGACCGTGGATTAAAACAGAGTGGAGGGAGCCAGCGTTTTTTTAACCATCTCCCCGTTCGAAAAATCAATTCAATTCACCTTTCGGGGACCCTTGGTGTTGTACATGGCTGGGTGGAGGTAGAAACCTTCAATGACATCACTGGGACGTGGCTAGCTTGGTATCCCACCTTGTGCAAATGGGGAGTTTGCGGTTGTTTGCGGTGCATTAAAAGGGGAGTTTGGTCTGTCAATGTCTGTAAAATGGGCGTAACCCTTACACTACCTGATCGATACAACATCATACCTGATCGTATACACACACTGGATGTTTTAAAGCATGTTATTCCAAACAATTTAGGGATGTTAGTTGATTTATGCCCTTTATGGATTAAAACCCGACTCTGCATCCACTACGTAATTTTCCATGGGAGTTTTGCCATAGATCCCCCTCCGGCATGCCACAGTCCAAGTGTTAGACCCCTTGAAACAACTTTCCCATCACCATTGTGGCCAGAAAGAGTCCCTGTGGGTTTTAAAATTCGCCTGCTAATTGAAGTCTATGGCGGTTTGCCCGGTTCGCCCGTTCGCGAACATTTGCGGAAGTTTGCGTTCGCTGTTCGCGGACGGAAAATTTTATGTTCGCAACATCACTAGTTCTGTATGGCTGCAGCTACTGCCACCATCATGCTGCTGCTGCAACCTCCCTACCATCACGTTCTGTACTGCTGCTGCCTCCATCATGCCACTTATGAGGCCTGCCTACATTCATGTTCTGTATGGCTGCTGCCTCCATCATGTGACTGCTTCAACCTGCTTACAATCATGTTCTGTACGGCTGCTGCCATTTCTTCCATCATGCCACTGACGCCATCATACCACTACTGCCACCTGATGACCATCCATAAGGATGCTGCTGTCTTTATCATGCTGTTTCCTGCCTTCCTGCCATTATGTACCACATTGCTGCTGCTGCAGCCGCCGCTGCCTTAGCTGCTGCTACTCCTCGCTGCTAGTCCCCTACCGTTACCACTATTAATGCAAAGCATCTACTACTTCTACTACTTTTACTACCCATAGACAGCTCTGTATGTTCCATGTTATACTGCTCCTGCTGCAGCTACTATTGGGGCTACATGCCATTATATCCGTACTGTATCCTTTCCACACTGACACTGCACTGCTGCTGCTCCGAATTAAATTTTTTTTTTTTTTAGGCTCGTTCACAACAAGCCACTTTTTATTCTCACAATCAATATGTGTGCATGTTATATGTGCAGGCATTCTGACACTGTCAAGAGATAATTTTTGGATGCTAGGTCGCCCCCAAGCCATTTTTTTTTATATCCTATAACACCGTGTGTGTTCAAACATCATTTGCCCCTGATAAGGGACAATTTTCTTGAAACATGAAAAAGCATAACACATGTGGCAGAGTGGTGTGCTTTTAGACATGCTGTATGTTAATGCCTGCAAACATGCGTTTCCCCATAGCTATGTATGTCAGTGTCACCCAGACATCATTTACTATTGCTGTCATTGCGTTCCAGAGCTTGGGGTGAGGAGAAAGGGAGGGAAAAAGAAAAAAAAATCATTAAAAATAAACAAAAATATTTCCCTAAAATTTCTCTGTTCTAAGAGTCTAGAGAGGGTTATTTACCAATTTTCAGGGCAATTGGAGCAACTTTAGTTCGGCCCGAATCGATTCAGGTCCGAACCGAACTTTTTCACAAATCTCGAGTGGTTCGCTCATCTCTTGTCCTAGAGAAACTCTCTTCATGAGTTTCAATTTAGAAAGTGTAGACAAAGGAAAAAATTAACTAAAAGCTAAAAATAAAGATGTCAGCTATAGGGTTCATGGTAAATATAAGAGATGTTTTACCATTGTGAAATTTAAAATTTTCTATAAGGGCAATTATTTCATCTTGAATTTTGCCTTCTAGAGATTTTTTCCCCATTCCAAAGTCTCGAAGTGTTGATAGGATGAACCTCCTCATCGTTTTCCATTCTTCTCCACTAGAAAATAGTATACCTAAAATACAGTGAACATGGAGATACATGAGATGATCTATTACTCATACTGGACAGAAAGTATTCCTTCTAAAAATCATTTCATTTTATGTTTTTGTTTAAATGTGTGAAATAAAGTAGATTTGAAATTAAATACAAACAAGAAATCATATGTAAGTTAAAAAGGTTATCCTAGACTAAATCACACATGTCTGACCAGCAGTAGTGATGATTAGTGTTGAGCTTTAAAACTTTAAACCAAACTCGGCTTCGATTCCGACTAGTACCTAGTACTAGTACAAGGTTTTCCACTTTAAAAATCAATTACCGAACATAATCAACAAAGTCAAGCTCAACTTCGCGAATAACTTACTTCGGCTCATCGGAGCCTATACACTCTAATACTGTATGTAGACGATTATTCTGGTGTTGAAGCATCCGAAGCTCGCTTTGCTCAACACTAGTGATTATACTTACCTGGTCCCCCCTGCTCGACGCACTTCCGCTACCTTCTGTACCGATATAAACATCTGTTGACGAAGGGACACATGAAGCCACAGTGGTGACCTTGTGTCACATGGGACAGATTCATTTTTACCAACAGTTTTGGGGTACATAACATTTTGATTGCTGTATATTGTGCTTTTTGTGAGACCAAGAGATTAAAAAATGACTGCTTTGGTACCATTTTGTAAATTTTTTTATTACACTGTTCAGCTAATAGGGTAGACGATGTGATATTTTTATAGAGCTGGTCATTAGCGATACCTAATATATCTATTTTTTAACTTGAAAGAAAAATTGTTTTTGTGTCACCATTTTCAGAAAGTCTTTTTTTTTCTGCCGATGGTCTTGTTTGGGGGCTCATTTTTTGAAGGATGAGGTGACATTTTAATTGGTACCATTTTGGGGTGAGATCTAAGGTGCTAGAAGTTTCCTGAGACTGGAGAAAAGGGTTGGCAGTGCAGAACATTACAATTGCTTTCTATGCAGATAGAGTGCTCCGATGTATTCGTGATTGCGCAAATCAGCAATTAATGATGCACATATTTTTGCGCAAATACGTGCAACTTCACATTTTAGCAGGTCTGACTACATATTACTGACTGGTGCACTAAGTATTGTTGTGAACTTGTGACATCACAGCATTATGCATGTAACATGTATGTATGGACAGCAGAACCTATCACACTAGCTAACACCCTGCACTGGAACCTATCAGCTACACTATATCACTATCTAACCTACACTGACTATTTCCCACTAACTATCTGTATTATATATATATATAAGCTAACTAACTAACTAACTAACTAACTAACTATCTAATGTAATGTGACATCACACCACTATGTATGTATGTATGGACAGCAGAACCTATCACACTACCTAACACCCTGCACTGGAACCTATCAGATACACTATATCACCATCTAACCTACACTGACTATCTCCCACTAACTATCTGTATTATAAATATAAGCTAACTAACTTTCTAATGTAATGTGACACAGGAAAGCAGAGAGCACAGCAATGACACTGCTGTTTCTCTAAGAACTGAAAAACTGAACAAAATGGCTGCTGGGGAGGTTCTTATATAGTAAGGGGTAGGCAACCTTCCTATTGGTTGCTGGGCATGTTGCTAAGCTCAGACAAAGACATTGCAGCCTTCTCATTGGCCCACAAGCAAGAAGCAGGGAGGGATCATAGGTTCAGCTGAAAAAAAAATCTATACGAATATATAGCTCTATATTCTTTGAGTGGCGATATTTGCAATAAAAATCCATGTCTCAAATATTTGCATCCAACACTAATGATAATGTCAGTGAAGCATGGTGGTATATAAATGTGGAATATAAGTAAATAAAAATAAATGTAAATTGTTTCAGGTGTTTGGAGTGTTCAGTTTCCATTTAGGTTGGCTGTATTTGGAGCTAGTGTGCACCATGGCTAGCTCCAGCTCAGAACTATGGCCGTTAGAGTACAAGGATTACAACATGAAACCTACTATACATAAGATCTGGGGATGTTTCCGTTTAGGTGACTTCGTTGATGTGACTCTTCAATTAGCTGATGCAGCAACAGTCTCTTCAGTATCTATAGGTGGACTTTACTGTAAAGTACTTTACCCCACTAGTGAGCTTGCTCAGATAAACTGTAGGATTGATAGGAAGCCCAATATACTTACCCTGGCTATTTGAGATTAAGTCCAGGAGTGGAGAGCTTGGCCTGTCTACAAAATCATCCCCTTGGGTGACAAGAGCTTCTTTCACAGCCTTGAATCCAGCAATGACCACTACTTTCTTGGGTCCAAAATGCAGAGTAAAAACGTCCCCGTACTTCTCAGACATCTGCAAAATATTATTGTTTTTGGTGAAATGGAAATAGATATCAACCGTTTTCTATTAAAGACGCAGTCCCATCAAAAAGATATCTCTACAAGTTCTTCCTGTTGCCACTAATCTCCTCCCTGCTTTTCCTCTGCTGGTCCACCATCTTCGTCTCCCTTTTCTCTCTACTATATTAATTAAAAATGTCTGCTGCTCTTTCAAAATCCCTTCCCTATAAGTTGCATAATACTGCTGTTCTAAAGGGGAGAGTGTAAATGAGGCGGGTGGTTTCCCCCTCAATCCTTCTCTTGGCAGTCTGTACTCTCATTGCCCTGACAGGACCTTATGATGTCGCTCATGATATCATGTAACTCCTGATTTCAGACTTCCGAACATCAAAACACGTATTTTATTAAATGATTATGTTTAATTTCCTAATATATAGAGCCTTATAGAATAGGCAACCTAGATCTATGGATTTGCTGGTAAGTGTAACCCATGTGACTTGATCTGGTCGCATGACCTCGCAGCTTAGTGATTCTAAGCCTTCTATGCTGGTGTGGAGCAGGAGGCGGTGGGGGCCGTAGTTGGAGAAGTAAAGAACTGCTCAGGGGCGGACATACGGCACATGACAAGTTTTGTTCGGACTCTGCTTGTAGTATGGATCTGCACAGAAAGGGGAGAAGCCGGCTTCCTAGGGAAGGCGTAGGAATGGTTAGTCCTATCTAAGGCACATGATGCAGTAACTGAAAATGAAGATGGGAATTTCTGCATCAACTAAGCATGTAAAAATGTAACTTTATTATTAAGGAGGTTTAATATCTATTTGAAAGGCAAAAAACAAAACATGGGAGTGATTCTTTAACAGGAAAAATCCAGTGGCTCTAAAACAAGGCCAGTAAGGATGCACTTACACCATCATGCAGTACATGCGAAAAACTGTTATATAGTCCAACTATATCCTTCACATCAGTTATTATAGCCTGCAGTGCTCCCTGCTCTGCACTGCTGAGTGGCAATCACCACGAAAGAGCTGTCTGCAGATGAGATGCTGGCTTATTTAATATCCAAGTCATGTCTAAAGACTGGTATAAGTAGTCAAACATTGACTTAAAGGCAGGGGCGTAGCTAGAGGTCCATGGGCCCTGATGCAAGAGTTCAGCTTTGGCCCCCTTTCTCTCAGGGCTTTGTGTCCAGGGGCAGGGGAGCACATTGCTTTTGTGCTCCCTGAGGCAAAAATTGAAACGGCACCTCTAACCCCTTCCCTCCAGCCAGTGGTACAACTTGACCAGCATGCACTTTCTATAATACCGGTGTCTTCTTATGTGGCACAAGGGTCTTTGGGCCCCCTCCTGGGCCCGGTAGCGACTGCTACCTCTGCACCCCCTATAGCTACGCCCTGCTTATAGGATGGCTGCCTTACATCTGGTGGCGTAAGAGGCAGAGTTTCTTAAGAGCTCATTTGCATTTCTTCTTTCCAGAATTGCAGAGTAGCATGTACGGCCTATAAGTTTCCTCACGCTGATTAAGGCGCTCTCTACCAAGGAGAGATAGTACCCCACAAAATCCTGACCGAGGCCTCTCACCCAGTTAAACCAGTACTCTCTGCTCTGCACGGCTGAGGGGCAATTACCACAAAACAGCTGTTTGTGGATGAGGTGCTGACTTATTTATTATCCAAGTCGTGTCTCAAGGCTGCTTTAAGAGGTTGAACATTGCCTTACAATTGATGCTATCAGAGGCGGAGCTTGCTAAGAGTTAACTTGTATCCCTTCTTTATAGCCTACAGTAGCAGACTTAAAGGGTTATTACAGGATTTTACTATTGTTGGCTTATTGTTCAAACACCCAGCCGATTAGCTTTGGCCCTGGAACTCTACGGCTCTGATCATTGTACAGTAGATGGAGCTGGTTGCATTGAAGTAAATGGGATCAGCGCTGCAGTAACCAGCTCCGTCCACTGCACAATACACAGAACTGTAACTCCAGCGGCAACTTTTCATAGAGGGCGGCAAAAAGCTGGTGACAGTTTCCCTTTAATTTGTAGTTTGCTGTCGCTCGCCAATCCCATACAGGTGCAGAACTGTGAGTCAATCAGAAGTCTCCCCCGTTCTGCACCTTCCTGTCTCACAACATACAATATCAGGGAAAAGGCAAGGGAGAATCTGCAGCCGCATCCTCCTCCTCCCTGTCTCCAATTTATTGTAATACATCAAGATACATTTTGTGAGGACACCGATGTGGAAAAACAGTACTGAAGCTGGTGGAAAGGTGAGGAAATTCAAAGTTTAATGATTGCAAAGTTTCATATAATCACATAAACTATTGATCCGTACTCCATACCCCACAGGGTTCTTATCTAGTATCTACCTGTTCTCTGATCCAGTGCAAATATATCGTTATATTAACAAATAATCAACAGTCTGATGAAACTCACTAAAGCTTGTGAGGATAGCTTAATATGAAGCTGAAGAGTCCCTGAGGTTTTGGCTTCAGATCAATTTTTGTAGAGTTGAATTCAGGTCACGAGCGTAAACAGGGATAATGGTGATGAATTATGTATTCTTATCCAACATCTGTGTATTTTGCTCCAGCGCCTTTTCAGATGTTAACTGTTAATTATCCTCCAACGTGCACAATATTTTCTAGACTGGGGGTCACATTGCCAGATAGAACTTTATCCAACGGTCCACAATAAAACGTAAAATGGTATTACCATCTGAGATATTTATGGCATATCACGATCGTGTATATGTCCATACATGTCTGATAGGTGCCAGTCCACATCCAGGACTCCCAGCTATAAGGAGAACGGGCCCCCATTTCCTCTCTTCACAATCCAGAAAGGAGAGACTGTGCTTGCATGTGCTCTCTCCATTGTAGTTTAAGTAAATTAAAGGGGTTGTCTTCAGCAGATAGCATTTATCATGTAGACAAAGGTAATGCAAGGCACTAAATAATGTATTGTAATTATTAGGGTTAAGCGAATCGGGTTCAGATTGCTGTATCCAAACCCAATTATTTTAAAAACGTTGTTAATAATATCGACTCCGTCCTACTGTAAAAGGTATTGCCTCCGCGGAGGTCTTTCTGAAGTTTGAGCAAATATTGTGAGGTTTACTTTGTCTCGCCTCTATCACGCGTCACTTTGTTTATTCACATAAATTACTGTATTAAACTACAAAGCTGAACTCGGCTTCGGGCCTCATTAACAAAGCCGTGTTCAGCTTCGCATTTTGATACAGTAATTTATGAGAACAAAGGGTGTGACACGTGAATGAGGCGAGACAATATTTGCTGAAACTTCGAAAAGATCTCCATGGAGGCCATACGTTTTACAGTGGGACAGAGGCGATATTCTTAATAGTGATGAGCGGCATAGGCAATATTCGAATTCGCTATATTTTTGAATTTTTGGCTGAATATTTGCCATAAATTCGCAAATTCGAGAAGTTGTGATCTCCAGTCATTATTTACTTGATTGCAAAAATCAGCAATGCAATATATTTGCGATAAAAATTCGCAATTAGAATATTCGCGATCAACACTAAGGGGTAGGCAACTTTCCGATTGGTTGCTAGGGATGTTGCTAATTACCGATTTTCACGATAAACTCACGATAAATCCACAATTAGAATATTCACGATCAACACTATTCACGAATACAAATATATAGCACTATATTTTAAATATTTGTGAATTCGCGAAGTGGCGATATTCACGATTAAAATTCGAATATTCGCACACAACACTTATTCTTTAAACTAATAGAGTGCTTGCAGACTATAGGAAAAAGCACCAGCCTATGTGCGCTCCCACAGTCCCGGCCACCAGAAAGGCCAGCGCTTTTTCCTATACTGTGCAAGCTCAACCACCACTCATGAATTGCAGACTGGTTGTAACCATGGAAACAAGCTGTGCAGAATGTGATGGAAAAACGAATCAAGCCAGCAAAGGAAGCAATTTGGATAATAACAATACATTAATAAGTGCCTTGCATTAACCTTCTCTACATGATAAATGCAACTTGCTGAATTGAGACAACTCTTTTAAAACCCCTACCCTTAGTGTTAGAGGAGTGTACGATGGATAAATACCGCCTTGACTTGAAACATTGTGGTTGGAGTGAGAGTCAAAGTCTGAGACAGAGAGGCACAGGAGCAGAGACACAGAGTAAGTTAAAAGATGTTGTCAGTGGTGGGAGAGAAAACCAGCATGATTCCCATAGGTGGCTAGCTAGCAGTAGAGGTGAGTGGCAGTACCCATAAATGCGTAGCTTTAACACATTGAGATTCTGTGGCACTCGCTGCACATGAGGTGATGTGTACCTACAATGTCAGGAGCAGGAACTGGAAGCAAAGTTTAGGAAAAACTGCATGTGACACATTTGAGTCCTGTACACAGAAGCAGTATTATGCAATGTGAACTGGTCGCCAACTGTGTCCTGCTCAGTCTAGTGAGCAAGGCCAGTGTAGAAAGGGAGAAACAAAGAGCCAACAATAGTTGTAGTTGCATTACAGAGCCAAACCGCAACCTGATTATCAGCTGCATAACAGACGAGAGGGCTGCAAAGGTTATTAGTGTGCTATTAGCCAAAGTACTGGCTGGAAACCCTCACTGAGTCTGGGCCAGTCAACTAAAAGATCACCTGGTGTAGCTGCTAAATTACAATGCATAAGAATGTATGGACGGTCTTAGATTACTGTGGTTGTCCCTATCAACTTCTTATCATTTGTAGAAGAAAAAACATCCACATTTTGTGCTGGCAGCAGTTGTCATTTTGTTTGTAGCTTTATATTGCTCTTAAGTTGGTTCATTGCACCACCTTCCCCTCACAGTTTTATTGTTTTCATTCACCAACATCACCATATATCATTTCAGGGCCAAGATAGGGTGTTACAAATAGTAGACTACAATGCAGGGGAGCCACCAGACCATTTTCTATTGGATCAGTCTCTGGTCAGTAGACTGCTGACCCATAGGGGTCAAGAGACACCTATCCAAGGCCCAGAGAGGTCAGGAAAAACTGCAGTCAGTGATAATTTTAGGTCAGGGCACAATTTATGCAATCAATAATCAGAGTAAGGGTCAGGGAAGGTGGCACAGGGTCAGTAAAAGGAACAGGCAGAGGTCAGATTAGGCAGCAAAGGGTCAAATCCAGAAGTCAGGCATTGGTCAGTACATGGACTAACATAACAATGGTGCATCTTAGCAGGACACTATATTGCTAGAATCTGTTTCTTAGGCACTTTTCCATAGGAAAAGGTGCCTTAAATACCTTTGGATGGATACCCACAGGCTGGGGAAGATAGGTTACACACACTGGCTCTTTAAAATCCAGAGAGAAAGTGCTCACACTCTATGGGCCAAAAGAGAGGGTGCTGGCGAGAAAACTCAGCCTATGTGGATGGGATGGAGCACTGCTACTCAAGAAGCAGGAGCAGATGTACGGTGGCAGGTTTGGACTCCTGGTACAGAGGATAAGAGAGTCAGGGGCAGAACTACCACCGTAGCAGTCATATCAGTTGCTATGGCAGACGCAGGGGCAGACGGGTCCAGGTCTCCTCTGCCAGTACACACAGAGAGTTATAATGATTATGAGTGTGTGCCCAGGAGAGGCCTGGGCATAAAGGATATTTGTCTTTATTATGGCCCAGGCCTCATTCCCCAGCTGTGCTCTCCCCAGCAGGTGCAATGCCAGGGCTGAGAGCTCTGGGAGCAGTGGGGTGTGCTCTGTTCATTGGGGGAACAGGGAAAAGGGAGTATGCTTTTTAAAATTTAATGTATACCATAGGAGAATCTATAATAATATAAGGGGTTGCTACTGTGTTGGGGCACTTAGAGGGATCAGTACTGTCTGGGGGCACTAAGGCGGATCATTGCTGTGAGGTGGACTAAGGGGGCATAACTACTGTGTGGTGGCACTAAGAGGGAGCACTACTGCAGGGTGGATAGTAAGTGGGATTACTGTGAGGGGGCACTAAGTGGCATAACTATAGTGTGAGGGAACTAAGTTGGAGCATTACTGTGAGGCAGGAATGATAGGGGCACAACTACTGTGCGGAGACACTAAGGAGATATTCTACTTTGAAGTGGGCAAGATTACTCTGTGGGGGCTCTAAGGGAACATAACTACTGTATAAGAGGAATAAGGAGGCATATCTACTGTGTAGTTATCTACATTTTCAATGCTACCACCTTGAGGAAACTCCAGCAAGAGTGTCAATGTTCAGGGAAGTTGGGTATATGTCAAATCAATGGAAATAAGCAGTTTTTGTTGCTTGTTGCTGCTAACAAAGACTCTGCCCTCTCCGAAATACCTTGCAACCATATGCTCATTACTCCATGTTAGAATATAACCACCAAGCCAGGTGAATCATTTGAGATTGCTGTAACCACTAAACCTGTTGCATCTTGACTACAAGCTTCTTGCCCCACGGGAAACCAGTAAATATTCTTGTTCGAACTACGCCTGTGTCCAACCGTTTCCCTCTGCCATCTATGCATACCAGTCAAGGGCTGGACGATATACCACATTCCACACTGTACTACTTTCTTATAGATTACCTATTAGGAAATGCAGAAATGATTCCTATGGCTAAAAAGCACTGGTATATAACAACCGTCCTGAGAAATTGAAATGTAATGATGAACGCAAGAAACGAGTCTGCCCAATTAAAGAGTAAGCCTTGTATGAGCTGATAATAGAGTGCCTTTAAAAAGCAAGTTACTAACAAAAACAGTAAATTACAACTTTACATCATTATTAGGACACATGTACATTACAGAGAGGGTGCCCCAACCAGAAGCACCCTCCCATCACACACCTTTATGAGAAACGGCAAAGAACTGATGCAAACAGCGGCTTGCACTCAGTGAAGCACAGTCCCGTATTGTATTACATGCTAGAACATTTTCATAAATCTAGTTCTTAGGACTAAGTGCACAGGAACTTTCTTTTCTCTTACCTATTCTCCATTATCAATTCATTACACCCTTATTTTATTCATTAACCCAATACCGACACACATGTTCCCACTTGAGGTGGCCATTTTGACTATGTGGCAAACATAGAATCTTACCTTCATCAGTGATTGGTGGGTGTTTTTTAGGTCCAACTGGTGGAGGTTACCGATGAAGGGCAGAGGGGTAGGTCCAGGAGGCATCTTTGCTCTGCTCTTCTTAGATCTATTCAACCAGTAGATAAGCAATACAATGCAAACTGCAAAATATATTATTACATCGGCTCTAGTCAAAAAGTAGGTGAGAAGAGCCATAGTGAAGTCCTGAGTCAGTTCTGAACGCACTGCTGTCTGGATATATGTGCACTTGGATGTTATTCTCTGAACGTATTAATTCATACCAGGACACGAATAACCTAGATTAACTGGCTGGACTGCTGCCATTCCACATGCCTGTTGTGCTTGTTTTGGACTGAGTTCTTCAACTCCTATTGTTGTTGCATTTCACCTAATGACATTTTGGCAAAGGTCTTACAATAACATAATGCTTTGTAAGGGGACATGACTTGCATGTTTTATTTTATTTGTTGCAGTAGTTGTACCTTTTCCAGAGTATAAAGTTCTCAAAGTAATGTGAAGATATGAATCGATATCTGGCTGTATTATGATGAACATTATGCTGTCTATGGCTTAAAATTTTCCATTTTAGAGGGGTTATCCTATGACTGATGTAAAAAAAAAATATTAAATCGGACATCATATAATACATGAACCTCTTTCTAATAAAACTAGAACCAGCCCTGTAACTCACATGGATCCAGAGATCTCCTCATTTATTGGAACTGAGCACGTGCATCCACTTCAGGGAGGTGGACACAGAAATTAACAAAAGGGAAAACAGCAGATGACATTGCATGGATAGATTTCGTTAAAATACCCGGTGGTTTTACAACATTTTTTTATTAAATGCAGTTACAAAAGTACTCAGATCTTGGTGCTGGTTTGAAAACTGTAGAATATTTTTCCCTTTAAGAAGGGACTCTGTCTGATACCGAATATCAGCCCTATTCACATGAATGTGAATGATCTGCAGTACTAACTACAGACTAATATTGGATAACCATTTTAAAGGGGTTGTCCATGGTTTAATTATTGAGGGCCTATCTTCTGCCATCCCCCAGCCCTACCAATCAGCTGATTTGAAGAGTTGCTCCAGTGCTGGAAGCCATCTCCAGAACTAGACAGCTTCATCCATTGTGTCGCGGGTAGGGTTGGTTATCATTCACTTAGACGGGTGCAGCTCCGCATCAACCAGCTCCATCCACTACACAATGGACAGGTCTGTGTAGGTCGGAAACAGATTTCTGGAACTGAAGTTACCCAGAAAAGCCTGATCGGTGGGGGTGCAGTCTTTTGGACCCCTGCCAATAAGATATTGATGGCCTTTCCTCAGGACAGTCATAGTAAACAGGATAGTAAAATCCTGGACAACCCCTTTAAAGGTTTATCATGAATGTTGGTGACATATTGTTACGATTTGCTCTGGAACCTGGCATCTGTCTCTAGAAAAAATCTCCCAAAATTAAAAAAAAAGTGCACCATGCATAGAAGGCCGAACTCCATTCTATGGGAGTGCTGAAAATAGCCAAGTGCTTGCTCGGCTATTTCCGGAAGTTCCATAGAAGGGAATGATGTGGTGGCTGTCCTTTCCCAGTACATTTTTCGGCACTCCTACAAACTTGAGTAACATAGTAACATAGTAACATAGTATATAAGACCGAAAAAAGACATTTGTCCATCCAGTTCGGCCTGTTTCCTACAAGTTGATCCAGAGGAAGGCAAAAAACCCCTGTGAGGCAGAAGCCAATTTTCCTCACTTAAGGGGAAAAAAAATTCCTTCCCGACTCCAATCAGGCAATCAGAATAACTCCCTGGATCAACGACCCCTCTCTAGTAGCTATAGCCTGTAATATTATTACACTCCAGAAATAAATCCAGTCCCCTCTTGAATTCCTTTATTGTACTCACCATCACCACCTCCTCAGGCAGAGAGTTCCATAGTCTCACTGCTCTTACAGTGAAGAATCCTTTTCTATGTTTGTGTACAAACCTTCTTTCCTCCAGACGCAGAGGATGTCCCCTTGTCACAGTCACAGTCCTGGGGATAAATAGATGATGGGAGAGATCTCTGTACTGACCCCTGATATATTTATACATAGTTATTAGATCTCCCCTCAGTCGTCTTTTTCTAAAGTGAATAACCCTAATTTTGATAACCTTTCAGGGTACTGTAGATCCCTCATTCCAGTTATTACTTTAGTTGCCCTCCTCTGAACCCTCTCCAGCTCTGCTATGTCTGTCTTGTTCACAGGAGCCCAGAACTGTACACAGTACTCCATGTGTGGTCTAACCAGTGATTTGTAAAGTGGTAGGACTATGTTCTCATCACGGGCGTCTATGCCTTTTGATGCAACCCATTATCTTATTGGCCTTGGCAGTAGCTGCCTGACACTGGTTTTGCAGCTTAATTTGCTGTTTATTAAAATTCCTAGATCCTTTTCCATGTCAGTGTTACCGAGTGTTTTACCATTTAATATGTACGGGTGACTTGCATTATTCCTTCCCATGTGCATAACTTTACATTTGTCAGTGTTAAACCTCATCTGCCATTTTTCTGCCCAAGCCTCCAATCTATCCAGATCCCTCTGTAGCAGAAAACTGTCCTCTTCAGTGTTCATTACTTTACACAGTTTAGTGTCATCTGCAAAAATAGATATTTTACTGTGCAGGCCTTCTACAAGATCATTAATAAATATATTGAAGAGAATAGGGCCCAATACTGACCCCTGAGGTACCCCACTAATGACAGTGACCCAATCTGAGTATCTACCGTTAATAACCACCCTCTGTTTTCTGTCACTCAGCCAGTTACTTACCCACATACAGACATTTTCTCCCAGTCCGAGCATCCTCATTTTATGTACTAACCTTTTATGAGGTGCTCTCCAAAACTTTAGGGCTCTGTTCTAGAGACATTCCAAAGGGGAGACCAGCACCTAGCTGACATTGGTGGCATAGCCTAGCGATCTTAGTGATATGCTATCAATGGTCGATGTGACAATATCCAGGAGAGAGAGCACTGGGTCGCACATCCACAATGCTATGCTTTGATCTATTGCTTCTCAGCATTCTATTAATGTGTACAGCCCCCTATACTGCATGCTGTACCAGAGGTATTAGTGTACATTTTGATCAAAAGGCATAAGCTTAGCTCACTCACCACGCCAAGGTTGCCTCTTTGAGTGGGACCTACTCTGACTAAGGGGTGCAGCACAATGCGGTGACAAAGCGGTACTGCCCTGGTAGGCGGCAGGACCCAGGAGTCAAACAGCAACCCTGCTATCCGACAATGCCAACCATGGCGCTGGGTCCCACCATCCCAACAGCACAGCACCACAAAACAGTTTGTGTTAGACAACTGTTCACATGGTGCAGTACTGTGTGGTGGCCTTTGTTTTGTGGTGCTGCGCTGGTGGGATGGTGGGACCCAGCACCATGGGTGGCATTGTCAGACAGCATGGTTGCTGTTTGACTCCCGGGTCCCGCCGCCTACCAGGGCAGTGCTGCTTTGTGACCGCATTGTGCTGTGCCCCTTAGTCAGAGTAGGTCCCACTCAAAGAGGCATCCTTGGCGTGGTGAGTGGGCTTATGCCTTTTGATCAAAATGTACACTAATGCCTCTGGTACAGCATGCAGTATAGGGGGGTGTGCACATTAATAGAATGCTGAGAAGCAATAGATCAAAGCATAGCATTGTGGATGTGCGACCCAGTGCTCTCTCTCCTGGATATTTGAATGGTCGATGTGAGACAAACTTTTTAGGCAAATACATAGTCAACTGCAAATAATTATGGAGGCATAAGGTTAAAAGCGATTTTCCTCTTTTAATATCTCATGGTTTCAATTTCCAACTTTTTATAAAATTTCTTTGGTGCTCTTGGTCTTTCCCACTAGTGGTCTACATGAAAAAGGGCACACCCATAGTGAAAAAAAGACCCCTTCTGATTACCTGACATATTTTATACTGACACTTTCTCTGCTCAGAAAAGCCACGCACAGAATAGCTGGTTGGTGGGGGTGCTGGGTGTTGGTCCTCCACCAATCAGATACTGATGACCTTTCCTGAGGATAGGCATTATATGCTTTTTTAAAGGGATTAAGACTACTGAAGGCAATGTTGAATTTTAGGTGTGTCTGTGATTACATGTGGACGGGGTCACAAAGGATTCCTTTAGTTTTCGGCAGCTCCAAGTTTTATCTTTGTTTTCCCTGTTACAGATTGTTGCAGGAGCAGTTTCTGACTTGTTGCAGCTTTTGTGTTGGCTCTGTGACTAATATTGACCTGTAATGTGCTGAGTTTCTATGAGTTTCTACGGTCAACTATTTGTAGCTGTAGAAAGCCGAGGTGCTCCAGATAGTCGCTTCACTCTGGGGTTACATTGCAGGCTTTTTGTAGTGTGCAATTTGTCTTAAAATCTTAACTTATCAACTGCCACAAACACTCATCCATAGGAAGAAGTCATCATTTGGTCATAGCTTATTTCAGGGTTCGCTGACCACAAACAATGTAAAAGTTAAATCCAGATATTTCCTTTTATTATACCTACACAGATTTTGTGACATACAATAGTTATCCACTCCCAGGTACTGATAAGTGAGGGTGAAGCATATCAACAGATCATCTTTTCTACACAAGTATTCTACAGGCTATATAAGTGATTTCCAGTGATTTACTGGTGTCAACAATGTTCCCTTCTCCATCTGGCCCACACCACCATAACGACTCATTCCAGCCATGACATACGGTATATCTGCAGAGTTTAACACAGATATATTTCTGGCTTATTTTCAGTATTCTCCACAACTCCCCACTCGTCCTCTATAGTATAGTGCCTCAGATGGTAATAGTGTCCTAAACAGTAATAATACCCTATTTTGTTCCTAACAGAGTAAAAGTATTCCCTTTGTCCTCCTTTACAATAAAATATCTGCATTTATGCCCCAATGCAGTACTAATGACCAGGGATGTTGCTAGAGTCTCCTAAGATCCAGGGCTTAAGCCCCAATGAATATGGCTCAATTCGCTAAGTCGACCCTCTCCCCGCACACCACGTTTTACTGTACTTGCTATACAGCAGCCCATACCTGTCACATCCAGGGCCTCCCAGGTGACGTCTCCTCTGATGTATATTTTCTCTGTCATCATATTCTCCATTCGGTCTGGACAACTTCTCTCGGCCTCCTCATCTCTGCAGAGTGTGACACACGGACATCTTAGCTTCCTCACTTTTCTATCATCATCCCCCAACCTGGAGTCCCAACAGTGTTATCCTGCTGCTCGCTGTGCTCCCCAATAGTCCCACCAATAGTAATTCCCTTCTTGAATGCCCCTATTAGTAATACTGCCCCCTACAGTGCCTGCAACAGTGATAATGCCCCCCAAGAGTGCCTCCATTAGTTGAAGAGCACTCCAGTATTAATAATGCCCTCACAGAGCCCCAGGTAGAAATAATGACCCCCTATTACTCCTCCAGTGGTAATAAAGCTCTCTACAGACCCCTCAGTAGTTATAAGGGCCCCCTATAGTGCTCTTAGTAGAAATAAGGCTGATCTATAAGTCCCTCCTATAGAGCCTCCAATAGTAATAAGACCCCCTGATGTCCCCTGTATTTAAAACACTACAGTGCCCCCAGTATTTATATTGCCCCTACTGTTATAATGCTTGCCCTGAAGTGACCCCAGTATTTATAATGCCCCCCTCCAGTACCCCTTGCAGTTATAATGCTCCCCTTAGTTCCCTCAGAAAGTATAATTCCTCAGCCCCTCCACCATACAGTCCCATGTAATTAACACTATTGCCCTCCCTCCACCATAGAGTCCCACGTAAATAAAATCACACCATATATCAAGCCCCCTCAAAAACACAGTCCCATATCAATAACATCCCCCTCTATTTACAGCCCCCACCAAAATACTGTTCCTTGTAAATAACATCTCTTCCCTCCCTTCACCCCCTCCATTATACAGTCCCAGGTAAATAACATGTCCCCCTTCCCCAGCCGCCTCCAACATGCAATCTCATGTAAACAACATAACCCCATCAAAATTAAGTCCCATGTAAATAACATTGCTCCCTGACACATTTGCCTTCAGCATGTAGTCCCATGTAAATAACATTGCCCCCTCCACATTCAGTCACATGTAAATAACATCACATTCTCCCACAGCTCCATATAAATAACATCACTCCCTCCTTCAGCCCCCTCCAACATTCAGTCCCATGTAAATAACATCACCACCTCCCACAGCCTCCTTCAACCTACAGTCCCATGTAAGTAACATCATCTCCTTCCCAGCCGCCTCCAACCCACAGTCCCATGTAAATAACATCACTCCCTTCAGCCCTAACAGTTAAATAACCACAACTCCCAGCATTACTCTGCCTCTCACACTGAGAATCTATCCCTTTACTCATATCACCACAGCTTCTTCCTCAGCACTTCTCTTCACTGTTGAGCGCCATCCTCTCCTGCACAGGTCACATGATGGTGACATCACTGCAGATCCTTCTTAACTACTGCCTTCAGCGCTGATCACTAGGGATGAGCGAATCGACTTTAGATGAAACATCCGAAGTCGATTCAAATAAAACCTCATTCTAATACTGCATGGAGCAGGAGCTCCGTACAGTATTACAATGTATTGGCTCTGATGAGCCAAAGTTATTGCTTCACGAAGTCTAATCGAAGTCAAGTAACTTCATAAATTTATTTGTACTGTAAAAAACCATTTCCTGAACTCGGGTCTTGGTTCCAAGGTACCACTTGGAACCGAACCCAAATTCGGGAAAAATGTTTTTTTACAGTACAAATTAATTTATGAAGTTTTTCGACTTCGATTAGACTTCAGGAAGCAATAACTTTGGCTCATCGGATCGACTTCGGATGTTTCATCTGAAGTGGATTCGCTCGTCCCTAATGATCACATGACTGTGCTGTAATCACAGGACCTTCAGCTCTTCCATTGCATTAGATTCAATTGTATTCCATGCTGAGGACAGCAGTACAGTTGTATTTATCTGGCAGGCAGTACATTCGGGGCTTGGGTCAAAACATCCGGTGCCCCTGCTAATGACCCCCTATGAGTCCCTACACAATATTAATGCTCTGTTTGTGTCCCTTTACAAGACTAATATCCCAATTAATGCCCCTCTTATACCAATGGATGGCTCCTCTGCACCAATTAAAATAAAAAAGCAGAAACTCGCCTAACCCAATTCCCATGGTAGCATTGGACTTGGTCTACTTCTTGGCTTTGCTGTTCAGGGCCCAGAGCAGGTGGTGCAATCTAGTGATGTAATCACGCCAGCTGATCTGTGTGCTTCTGTTCTTTGGTAGTTGACATGCCTAAAGCAGAATGTCCCTTACCAGAGTAAATGATTTGGCAAAGAGGCAAAGCCTCTCATCCCTGCCTCTGCCATCCAAGGATGTGGATATGGTTGAACCTGTATCTTCTCAAGTTATCTGGGCAGGTTCCTTGGCCTATTTCTACTCTGGGACTATTTGCAGTTGCAAAAGTTGTGACTAGGCTCACAGGGGAATGGGCTTGGTGACCCGGCCAGATACCCTCCACAGGATCTCTGCAGGTTATACAGTACTGTACCTGTAGGTGAAGGTTTGTAATCTACTTACTATACTGTGGAAGGAGATAGAATGTTTTCTCCCCCTGGTGAGTGTGCAGATAAGGTGGATACAGAAGTTTTTACATATGTCAGGGAGAGGAATAGTTCTGACTCTGTCCACAGTGGAAATGACACCCCTTCCATAGCCCATGTTGGAAACCTGGAAAAGGAGGTCATCTCAAAAGAATCTGGATTTTAAGAAGATAAACATCACATGATAAGGTTCCTGGTTGGTCGATCCAGACAACTTCAGAAGTAAGCGTAAACCAGACTTTATTCTACAGGTGTATCAGGTGTAATAAAGTGTTTTAATACAGAATACAGAAATACTTTTCACAGAAAACCCCTTATTAACATAATCACCACCAACATTAGCCTCTGTGTTGTTAATTGTGTCCAAAATACACTACTAGTTCAGTTTGGCACATGTCATATATTTTGCAGGGGTTAATGTGAATCCAACATCGGGCTTGAGAGTTAAATCTTCCTTGTAAACTCCTGGTGGTGGATAGAAAGTAAATGCTTGAAGAAGTCCGGTGAAGAACAGGAAAAGTTCCATTTTGGCCAAGCTTTCTCCAGCACAAGCTCTTCTTCCTGTAGAAATAGAATGTAATGTGTAATGAATTAAAGGTGCCAAAACAATACTTTGTTAACAGAGTATTACAACAATGCTGCAAATTCCAGGACCAGCTCCTGAAGAAGGTAGGCATGGTGACTACACTTCCTTTTCTCCAGATATGGCTCAGCTATTTGGGCTTGGCAAAACGGAACATCTTTCCAGTGGTGATGCCTATCTTCAAGTGTAGGGTTCCTTGAGGGTATGAGACCACAGCATTTGAGGACATGTGTGTCATTGGGAACTGAAATATTGGTAAAAAGTTGATGAATATCAAGGGATCCACTTGAAGGTGAGCAAGTACCCTGGAAACTCAGTGTAATGGGGATATCAACTCTGATTAGTCAGGGTATTTAGGCACAGATAGCAAACTTTTTCCCTGAGACATATACAGGACATTGCTGAAAAATGTTAAAAGGGTTGTCCGGCCCTATATATTGATGACCTATAGTCACGATAGGTCATCAATATCAATTCGACACTCTGCACCCCGCCGATCAAATGTTTGAAGAAGAGTCGGTGCTTGTTTGAAGAAGAGTCGGTGCGAGCTATGCTTCTCTATAGAACTATTGCACAAAGTTTGTAAAGTAAAGGGGAGGTTGCAACTAGTGTTGATCTAGAATTGACTTTGATTCGAATTTCTGTAAAAATTTGACTCGCCACAAAGCTGAATTTCCTTGCGCTCAATTTTCTTTGAAATGGCAGTAAAAACAAACAAAAAAACCATACTCACCTCATCCATTTGCCCACGAAGAGGCCGTTGATTGAAGATACCACGTAAAGTGATTGGTGATGACGTCACTGAGCCCGGTTGACGTTGTGACGTCATCATATAACATCGTGAGATTTCGCATGGTGTCTTCAATCAAGATGGTCGCTGTGGCTTGTACGCGACCCAATGGATAAAATGAGTATTTATTTTTTATTTCTTACCCTGATTAACCACTGAAAGGCCTAAATGTTAGCCTCAGATGCCGCAATCAGCAATGAACGCGGCATCTAAGGGGTTCAATGACAACCGGGGGGCGTGATCGCCGTTACTCGTCATTGCACAAGCTACATATAAAGAAATGCGGTTTGTGACAAACTAATTTGTTATTAATCAAATTTCTTTGTGAAGTTCGGTGAAGCAGCCAGGAGAACGGAAAGGCTGAATGGTGATGTGAACGAAGCCTTATAACGGAAAATAATAAAATGACCCGGACACAGAACCCGGATTTCAGTGAAAAAGTCCAGGTTCGGATCCGAGTACCCAAACTCACAAAGTTCGGTAAGCTCATCCCTAATTACAACCGATTCCAAATCCCACCATACTGTTCGCAACATCCTCAAAAAACACTGGTACGTCCTACTAGCAGATCCACACCTGATAAAGATTCTACCAAAACAGCCCTGTATCACCTTTAGGAGAGCCCCCACCCTCAAGAGCGTTCTTGCTTCTAGCCGTCTAAACAACATAAACCAGCTACCAACAACAAGCTGCCCCTAATATGTAATCCAGGTAGTTTCAAATGTGGGATGACCAGATAGCTTTGCTGCAGTATCATTAAACATCGCAATCAATCCCTCTCCCCCACCACCTACTGCACGACTTTCCAGATAAAATATCACCTCAACTATAAAACAGATTACATATTCTATCTCATCCAGTGTGGGTGCAGCCTCCATACCCTTATTCCTGTTATAACTTTCGTGAACAACTTATGCCCTTACAGCCAGTCAAATTTTATTAAGTTTTATTTAATTTATTAAAGTACTTAAGTTTTTTCATATACTGTATCTTTACTTTTTCATTTAAACACCTAATATATCTTATATGCACTTTTATGCAGAGCTTTGATACCACCTAGGGGCCTTTTCTATGTACGGCACATTGCACAGTGAGTAACGGGATCTTATGTGACTAATAATTTTAACCTTATGTCACAACTAACATATTTATGATTTTATTGCTGTTATACCTGCAAGTTTTTATGTCAAATTTAAGTACAGATTATACACAAGAAGAAAAAGAGTGAAGATTCATTATTTAGTTTCTTTTCCAGGCAAAAGCTGCATTCTTATCTTTTAGGCCTTATTTACACGTCCGCATATATGTCCGCATGTATTCTGCAATTCTGCAGAATACATGCGGACCCATTGACTGTGAATGGGGCACGGAACGATGCGGAGAACACACACTGTAAAAAAAAGTAGAGCATGTCTTATTCTTGCCCGCAATTGCGGACAAGAATAGACATTTCTATGGGGCTGACGGGTGTGTTTATGGATCCTCAATTTGCAGATCCATAAACACTACGGACGTGTGAATAAGGCCTTAAGGAGGATGTGCAACAGGTGTAGAGGTAAAAAATAAAAATAAAACTGCTAGTTTTATATGTGTACTTAAATAGTAAGAATGCTGAGGCTTTAAGACAGCTATTGGACTCACCGATATTACCTAAAAGGGCAGCCATGGTGAAGGTGTCAGCGCACACTAAAGAGCAGTCCCCTAAATCTCTGGGGAATACTTTGTCAGATTAGATGGCCAGAAAGGCAGCTGTAATGGGGAGCCGGCGACGCGCTTCCTCCTTGATGTACTGCCAGAAACACGCATCTGGGATCAGCGGGCAGGGAAGACCCAGGAGGGCACGCCTCCTCAGCGTGGCCGGCATCCTCCTAGCTTAAATCGCCACTCACAATGAATCGCCGCTCAGATGGTTTGGGCTGGACTTGGGTCACGTGATGCTTGCCACGTCATGTGACCCACTTGTTCTGCTATTAAGCAGGCAGCCTGCTGGTCACAGGTTGCCTGCGATTTGTTTTGCTACCCTCAACAGCATTCTGTATATTGAGACGTTGTTTGTTTTGACCTCGGCTTTGTTTGTGACATCGACCTTGCTGTGTCCTTTGTATTTGACATGACCTCTTGGCTTCTGACCTCGACTTTGTTCGTGACCTCTGCTTTGCTTCCTTCTTTTGGTATTTACGTGTCCTGTTGGCTTCTGACCTCGGATTATCTTGACCGCGTTGTATTCTCCTTGTATACCTGCTTGACCTCCTGGGTTTGACTCTTGCCTCCTTGATTCTGTTTACGCTCTTTTTTATCCTTAGGCCCCTGCATGTATCTAAGCTAGGGACCATTGCCAAGTTGTACGCCATCAGTTAGGATGGGCCATGCAAGTAGGTAGGGATAGAGGTGCGGGTGGATATTAGGGCTGCACTCTTCCCTTCCCTAAGTGACAACAGCATTATTCCTGTTGATAGGGGCTGCCCCATCGCCCATGCCTGTAGTAGACATAGAACTGCTATGGACCCCCTCCAGAACCAGACATCCCCTTACAAGAAAATGGTATGTTGTGGCATATACACACTAAGGTCTGCCTGCCCCGTTGTTTGTTTCCCGTGATGTCCGCCCTGTTCCAGTCAGTGGTTTACAACATCAAGGGAACGTGTGCCATACTTTTACAGAACTAGTTAGCCCCAGGATTTCAAAATGTGGCTGCAAAATTGCAGATGCGCACATTTTCAAGGCATTACCTTGGTAATCCTACCAGAGCACCCAGGAAGTGCACCTCATGACCAGATTACCTGTTCCAGGGATTGCAGGTGGACTACATACAGCTACCTATGGTGGGTACTTATGAGAATGTCCTGGTCTATGTTGACTTGCTAGTGGAAAAGCCTGAAGCAGGGCCAGTGGCCAAGGCAACTGCTAAAACCACTGTCAAAAAGTTAAGGGATCTGTAGATATGGGATCCTAGAGACCATAGAACGTAATAGGGCATATATTTCACTGGTGAACTCATGAAAGAGACCATGGTAACCCTAGTAATAGAATAGGAATCTATGTTCCCTACCACCCACAAAGTAGTTGCCCTGTGTGGAGTGTCTACCTACTGCCTTGTCCTTCGTCCAAGTCACCCCGAGAACAAAGGAAAAACTGTCTCCATATGAAATACTTTTGGGCTGTTTACCAAGAACAGGACTGTACTTTCCCCAGCAACTGCAAGCTGCTCGTGGGTCACAGTTCGCTCACATATGACTGAGGCCTTGTTTCAGTTAGGCCATGGATGCATTACACAGGACTGATATATGGGCTATACCATTGTACTGCATATAGGGCTCAACTGTGATATACAGTAAGAAAGGTATGTATGCAGAATTTTAAATACTAGAAAATATATTAGAAAATTGTATGATTTCCTAATATTTATTTTATGCACTTATATAGTGCTACTATATTCTGCAGCGTTTTACAGACATTAGAATGCTATACACAAATACATAGAAAAATAAAAACTGGAATATGCCTTAAATTAATATGTAGAATTATGTGCTTTAGTATTTTAGGGGTTTTTATTACCAACCTGCTGAGAAAGGCATAAATGCATCATTTCGGACAAACTTCCCATCTTTATCCAAAAAGTGATCGGGATTAAAATCATAGGGAGTTTTCCATTGAGTCTTGTCATTGAGAACTGATGTCAGGAATGGAATAACCTCTGTACCCTGTGAACAATAAATCATCAATAATCCTTCTTTACTATGTACATTTCAACATATGTGATTATTGGAGTGGCAGTAGACCCCATTGCGGTCTCTATCATTAACATTTAAATGCATACTTGTTTGAAAAAAAAAATATCCTGGTTATGAGAATCTTGTTTACTGAACTCACTTTTGGGATGCAGTATCCCCGAAAATACACATCAGTTGGAGGGGCATGTGACACGTTCAGTGGAACAATATTGCTAAATCTCTGTAGTTCATGTATTACTGCATCAGTATAAGGCATTTTTTTTCTATCCTCTACTGCTGGCAATTGTCCTGGTTTAATATGTGTTTTAATTTCATCTTGTATTTTCTCTGTAAAGTAAAAGAAAAAAATATTTTATTACAACATAAACTAACTCAAACATGCTCATATAACTCAGTTGACAGATTATTTGAGCAATTTTCTATTTTTGCATTTTTGTTTTTCACTCCCTGTCTTCCTGAAGCCATAACTTTGTTATTTTTCGGTTCACATAGCCATTTAAGGACTTGTCTTTTTGCAGGACATGTGGCACTTTCTAATGGCATCACTTAATATTGCATAGAGTGTAGTGGGAAGCTGGAAAAAACAAACAAAAAGGGATGGAATTGGGGATAAAAATGCAGTTTTATTGGTTTTGTTTTGTGGTGTTCACTATATGGTAAAATTGACATGTCGTCTTCATTGTCCAGGTCAGTATGACTATGGTGATACCATATTTTTATGTTTTTTCTTATTTGAATACTGAAAAAAAATAAAAACTTTTGACCAGTTCAAGCATGGACTTCACTCAGTACAAAGGAGTCTTCATGTTCCACATAGCTTTCTTCCTCCACACTGTTCAAAAAAAATTCAAAAGGTGCCTGGATACCTTTCTTCTGCATAGTATTTCAAGTTATGGTTACTAGAATTCTGGAGAGGGGTTGTTAATTTATATTTATACTGATTGTAATGATTGAAGTCGAGAAGGATTCATTTCCCTCTGGATCAATGTTGCAGGATAATAATACTAAACTAGATGGACTTTTGTTATTTTGTTTTCAGCCTTACGAACTATATTCACCAAAAGCCAAATGTTCCACCAAAAACACACACAGTACAGTATATGGTAAGGACCTGACAACAAATGGGGAAAATCTGCACTGTTGTGGCCTCTTCCCAAATGGTCATGACAATACAGTGACACCTCTTTGAGATGACCACCCTGAAATCTATTTAAAAATGTCTTCTAGAGGGATGGTCCTCACAAGGAAGATGGTCAATCTACTTACACGGAATATGATGGAACATAAGTCTAAAAAAGGGGTGCACTTCTTACAAAGGTTGTCATTTGGAGAGTTTTCAGCTTTTGGAAATAAACATGCACCTACATGTAATTACCAATGATCAACAATTACTAGCTAACAATAATTACTTTGAATTTCCGGATACTTCATCATCAACAAAATTCCCCAACGGATTGTTGTAGATGTAGTTTCAGTACCAGCATCAAAGAGATCCAGGACTGAATAGTGCAGATTTTCATCATGAAAATAGGTCTCAGTTTTTGTTGACTCCTGAAATCACATAATATGAGAAATTCCACAGGTTACTCACAATGCATTGCCGTTTCGCCTCATCACGATTACCAGTAGTCCCTGTCTATGCTTTTATAGGATCATTCCATCTTTTTCTGGACATTTTTTACATAAACACTGCGTTTTTTGTGTAATCTTAAGATTCTAGTGGTCTGAGTGCAAAGGATTAAGGCAATATAGTATGTGCCATCTATTGATCTACTTTGTCACCATTTCAGGTCACGTTCGAGCATCATGGTCAGGTGTCATGTCATCAGCATGTAATACGTCACACAGCAACTTGGTGTTAATGGTAGATCCCGTAAAAAAAATGTGCACAGGTAACTGACTGAGGGGTAATAAGAATAATAGCCACTAATGCTGTCTTTTATCTGACCTTTGTGGGTTCACCAGATAATTCACAAAAAAATTAAAATGTCTTGAGTGGCACAATTATTTTTCACAATGACATTTTTTTTTTAGAAAAACCTCTATTATTAAGGCATACCAAGGATTTCAGGTTTCGAGGAGGAGTGCTCTCCTTTTCAGACCTTTTGATTAACTTTATCTTGTAATTTGCAGCCCACCAGTTGTGGAGGGTTCTCTTTTTAACTTCTACTAACAGGGATCCTTTGATCTTTTCCTAATGTTCTCACTCCACTGACTTACAGGACCAGATTACTCTCAGGCCACAGGGCAGTCAATTTACTGCTATGTACCCACCATGAGCTTGCACCCAGAGCTGATGGGTTCCTGTAGTCTACACTGGCCCCACTATGGCTTCCTATAGAGCTGTTCAGTCCCGCACCACTCTCTAAACTTTGTCAAAACTTTAGCTGACCCGCACACAAGTGATACTTAAACCATGCCCCCAACTCGATTCTGGATCCAGCGGAACAGTCCTAAATTTCGGCCTTTGTCCAGCACTGCCAGGGCGGTTGTTTTGTGTCAAGATTTCAACAATATCTGCTGCCTTATGACTCATGCAGCTGAATACAATAGGGAAGGAATCATCAATGGGCTGGAGGGTCTTTTATCATTTTTAGAACCTACATTCATTACTGCTGTTGATATTGGATTTACTTTCTCCATGCACCGATCTCATGTGCGTTGAAGAGTGGGGAGTTGACTTTACTTTGTGGTTTGTTCATTACGAAGTGAGTACCGTCTCTAGAGGGACTACATAACTGGGAAACAAGAGGGTAAAAAAAATGTCCAACGGTCATGGAAAGTAAGAATTTATTCCCCTCTGTTCTGGATGGCAATTCCTGGAATTCTAACGTGGAGCTAATTTAAACCTCTTGTTTCTTTTTTGTATGTTTGACTAGACCAGAGTTATGGCCCAGATACTCCCAAAATAAGTGATGTGACACTCCGCTTCAAGATCTTCAAGATCATATTGACATCTCACCCGTTAAAGACACTCACCTGTTCCTGTTTCAAAAGATATGCATCAATATATCCGGTGATGTCATTGGCATTAAATTCCAGTCTTCGTTTCTTTACATTTTTTTGGATAAAGTCTTTTAGATTTCCGATGTTCTGCATTACTTTCTTATGTAGACCCAAGAGTGTTCCAATGAAGGGATAAAAATTGAACAGCTGTAAAAATAAAAAACTTCAATTTAGATTGTCTTGAAAAAAAAGAAAAAGAAAAGAAAAACGCAGACATGTTTAATTGAACATGGAGTATGAGCTGCACACAGCATGTTATAGAGCAGGAGGAGATGAACAGCTGGATATACAGTTCTGATAGGACCGTCTCCTTGACTTGAAAGTCCAGGATGAGCAGGAATATAATCTGGTATGAGCCAATTGTGAAATATAATAGGGCCAGGTGTGAGCTGGATTCAGAAGCCTCCCCCTGACGATCATAAGGTGAAAGGAACAGCCCGGCCTAAGTGCATCAAACTGATAATTTGCATGTTTAAAAAAAAATGTTTTTCTCCCAGTGCTGCAACAGATTGCCAAACAAGAGATGCTGTTATAAATGATTCTGAAAGCCCTACCAGCCTTTACATGGGGGCACTGTAGCATCATCGGAACAATTATTGCAGAATGGTTTCTACAGCTTGTTGGGTTTAGAATTATATACAGGTCCTAGTGCTATTAGCACCTATTGCTATTGGGAAAGAATTGGCCCAAGGACAAGAGTGCACCTTTCTGGAAGAAAAGGAGACCATTTTTGTAGCTTAGCTGTTTATTATAATATGGTCATTTCCCCTAACCAACATCATTAAATAAGTATTTTATCTTCAAGAGCATTTCTGGCAGAACCCCGACATGGCTGGACTTGTGGGGAAAATCATATTAGCTACCTACTCCCCAACACTGGGTTCTGGCATCTTTGCTCCCCCACTGCAATTACAGATCTCTGGTCCCCACATATCAACATGTGGTTTGATGGCTGCTGCAAGCAATCACTGTCCTAAAGAGTGACGCATCTCCATTGGCTTATGTGTAGGGATGAGCGAACTCGAGAAACTTAGGGTTCGCCGGTTTCGGCCGAACTTCAGGTCAAAGTTCGGGTAAAGTCAATGGGGACCCGAACTTCACTTTATAATTTTCCGTTATAACATGGTTATAACGGAAAATGATAGCATTCTTAAGACAGAATGCTAATAAAATGGCCATTGAGGGGTTAAAAATAATAAAAAAATCTCACCTCATCCACTTGATCGCGCAGCATGTATCCTCTTCTTTCTGTAGGACCTGCAAAAGCACCTGCGATGACGTCACCGCACTTACCCCATGGTGAGCACGGTGATGTCACCGCAGGTCCTTCTATCTTTATTCAGCAGGACCTGCGATGCTGTGACCGCGCTCACCACGTGGTCGCGGTGACGTCATCTCAGGTCCTGTGCAATGAAGTGGAGGTGAGTTTTTTTTATTATTTTTAACCCCTCAATGGCCATTTTATCTTCTGTCTTAAGAATGTTATTATTTTCCGACATAACCATGTTATAATGGAAAATAATAAAATCACCCGAACACCGAACCCGAACTTCAGTGAAAAAGTCCGGGTTCGAGTATGGGTACCTGAACTCGCAATGTTCAGTACGAACCCAAACTTTGCAGTTCGGGTTCGCTCAACCCTACTTATGTGACCTATTGATATGATGTAAAGGGGATGTGGCACCACTGTGGCCAGTGACTGGCTGCAGCGGCAATCAAATTCGATGTTAACATGTGGAGACCAGAACTCTGCCGTGGGATTGGGGAATGCAGGAAACCAGTGTCGAGGAGCAGGTAAGCATGCTTCCCTCCACAGGTCTGACCAAATGGGGGGATCTGCTTGAAAGGCCCCTGAAGATGGAAAAGTAAATTACAAAGCATTTTATACTACTGTTATATGACCTACAAGGAAATACTACAAAGTGATACTTTAGAGTACAGAGACCATTATTCCATAGATAAAAGAGGTCATTTAGTATTGTTTTTGGCATATTTTTGTTGGAGATTTTGTCGCAAAGAGGTTTTGTGGCAAAGTCTGAGACTTTTCCCGCTCACGCCAGATTTCCGAGGTAGTGAAAAAAAGAGGTCGACCCATCTCATTTATCATTTTCCATGACAATTTATGGCAAGGAAAATGGTCTTAAACTACACCAGCAAGGGACCTTGTGTAGTTTAAACCATGCCGCACAACCGGCGGCACCAAGCACCAAAGTTATATATAGGCGAGCACCTCTACAAAAATTTTACCGCATCTGCTGCCAGCGCAGCGAGATTAAGACAGGAATCTAAATCACCGGCCCTAATAAATGACCACCTAAAGACTCTATACAAATGAGCCTCACTAAGAGACTGGAAATGGATACATAACGTTTGGAAGTTTTCTCACCAGAGCTTTGGGTTCACCCACAATTCTCGCATTTTCATCTAACATTCTGATTAATTTTTTAAATGTTGGGTCATCATACTCAAACCTGTTCCCAAAGATAATGGAGCAGATGACATTGGATACTGCGCTGTTTACTATCAGGTGTGGATTGAATGGTTTGCCTAGAAACAAAACAAAACAAAAATAGAAATGCTAAAAATTAGACAAAAAGATTAAAAAATATGATATACTACAACAGGTCATTTCTAGGCACAATTGTGTCAGAAAACACTACTCAATCAAGTTGGAGACAGAGGAGCTCTGCTAGAACCTCCATAGGTAATCTGCAGCAAATGTGTGGTGGGATATGTGTCCGTTAGTTCAGTCTACAGTCCTCGGAAAACTCACGTCATGGCTTTGAATTTGGAAAGTGTAGTCAAAAGAAAAGATTACCCAAAAGCTAGAAATACAGATGTCAGCTATAGGGTTCTTGGTAAATGTAGGAGAATTTTTACCATTGTAACATTTAAAACTTTCTATCAGGGCAATTATTTCATCTTGAATTCTGCCTTCTAGAGATTTTTTCCCCATTCCAAAGTCTCGAAGTGTTGATAGTGTGAACCTCCTCATAGATTTCCATTCTTCTCCATGGGAAAATATTATACCTGAAATACAGTGAACATGGAAATACATAAGATGATCAATTAGTCATACTGGGCAGAAAGTAACCTTTTAGGAACATAGCTAGAATATTAAGATAAAATGATACAATTTTAGAAAGGAATATTTTAACTTTTTGTTGTAAATGTGGAATAAAGTAGACTTAAAATGATATCAACAAGAAATCACATGTAAATTAAAGGGGTTATCTGAGACTAAACCAGACCTCCAGACATGGTTGACCTGCAGTGGTGATGATATTCAACAGATCCACACTTCTCGATTCAGTGTGCGTGGCTCCTGGACCAGCACTTCGGCTCTCCTCTGTTTCATACAGCAGACAACAGCGGCTAATGTCCGCGATCAGTAGAAATGCCGACTGCGGATATTTATTCCCTCAGATGCCGTGGTCAAATGTGACCACTGCATCTAAGAGGACTAAAAGCATGTGCTTTCGGGCGGGCCGCTGCAAGGATTTTTGCCGCCCTAGGCAAAAGAAAAGTTTGCCGCCCCCCCCATGTGACATCAAATTGCCCCACCCATATGATCTGCCATATTAAAGGGGTTCTGCAGTTTATTTCAACTGATCGGCAGGGGTCCCCCGCCAATCAGCTGTTTCAGAAGGCAGCGGCGCTGGCAGTAGCGCCTCAGCCTTCTCGCAGTGACGTCACGACTAGTTTCATTGGCCTGGGTGGGGCTAAGCTGCATTCAAGTGAAGAGAGCTTAACTCCGCCAAGGCCAGTGATACAAGTCGTGACGTCACTGCGCCTGCGTTAAACAGCAAGAAGGCCGAGGCGCTACTGCATACACTGGATAGATCATCAGTTTAAATAAACTGCAGAACCCCTTTAACTAATGCCAGTTCTCTCCCCCCTTGTCATTCTCTCCCCCCTCTTGTCATTCTCTCCCCCCTCTTGTCATTCTCTCCCCCCCTTGTCATTCTTCACCCCCCCTCCTTTGTCATTCTTTCCCCCCCCTTGTCATTCTTCCTTCCCCCCTTGTCATTCTTCACCCCCTCTCCTTTGTCATTCTTCCTCCCCCCCTTGTCATTCTTCCTCCCCCCCTTGTCATTCTTCACCCCCGTCCTTTGTCATTCTCCCCCCCCCCTGTCATTCTTCCTCCCCCCTTTGTCATTCTTCCCCCCCCCTTGTCATTCTCCCCCTCTTGTCATTCTTCCCCCCTTTTGTCATTCTTTTCCCCTTGTCATTCTCCCCCTCTTGTCATTCTTCCTTCCCCTCTTGTCATTCTCTCCCCCCAGTGTAGCGTGGCCGAGCTCTTTATGGTCCAGGGGTACAGGAGCTTTAATTTCCTGTACCCTGACGGACTGACAGGAAGTGCACACTGTGTGCGCACTTCATGTCAGTGGGGCCGGGTACAGGAGACACATGCTCCTGTACCCGCGGCCATAAAGAGCTCGGCTGCGCTACAATGGACTGACAGGAGGGAGCGCTGAGCGCTTCCCTCCTGTCAGCTCCTCTCCTCTTGCTGCGCCCGGGCGGTGCTCACTCATGGGCTGCTGCAGCATGAGGCAGGGCCGGCGCTCCTAGCAGCGCCCCTTGCCAAGGGGCGCTCTACGCGGCGGCCTAGTCCGCTTATAGGACGCGCCGGCCCTGCTTCCGGGGCAGGAACACTTTCACCTGGCGGAGAGCGGGGAAATCACCCTGTTCTAATTACATTGACCTGTAATACTGATTTACAGTAATTTGACAGCTAACAGAAGGGATTAAAAAACATGTGTTTGGACTCCTATAACACGGATTAAAAGAACATTTTTTTTACCACTACTTTATTGGTGCTGCCTCCATTTCTTTATTTTGTTCCACTAAGGAGCCATTTGGACACAGTTCCTACAGGGGCACACACATTTTTTTGCTTTACTGAAGGGTGCAGTATGCTTTTCTTTTTGTTTAACAGAAGTGGTTATCTATTAATCTTGGCGCACACTGTTACTGCCACTGCTGCTGACTACTTGAATCTTGGTGCACTGCACAGTTTAGTCCCCAGCGATAAATTAGACCTGATGGTAACATTGACCTGTAATATTGAGACACATTAAATCTATAGCTAACAGAAGGGATTAGCTATGAATCTGGGTGCACTGTACAGTACACTGATGTACATGGTGTTACACTTTCCCTGCACTCACCCTGCAGTTTAACTTCCAAGCCTTTACACTGAAATTGGGTCACCAAATGGGAAGAGTATGATTAAGCAGATTTGGCTGGGTATACCAGATTTATAGCCATTTGTGAAAAATGAATTTGCAACAATTCAAATTTGTTGGTGAACTTCGGCGAAGTTTCAATTCCACCCCATTTGGAATTTTTTTTAAGCTTTCCTCTACATTGCCATAATAAATGGTAGAATTAGAAAGTACAACTTGTCCCACAAAAACAACCCCTCATACGGCTATGTAAATGACAAAAATAAAAAGTTTTGGCTCTGGGAAAATCAAGAAGGAATTAAACTTTTTTTTTTACGTTATGGTTTTGACCCATTTTGGGACTTCTCTACAATGCTGTATTGTAATGAATTACACTGCCAGTATTACACTGACAGTGTACCTATGAAACCGAGTTTGGGGGTTGGTCTGTAAAGGCTTCTGTAGCTTTGTAAGACTTCCAGGGACAGCGACAACCATCGGGATACCACCATTGCAGCCTGATGGGGTACGACAGGGAACCCACATACTCTACAAATCCTATACATGCGGCGTTTAGCATTAGCTGTGGCATCTAAAAGGTTAATCCATGGGCATCTGAGTTTTCACTAATACCAGCTGACACAGCAGGGGCCCAGCTATCAAAACAGCTGAACCCCTGCTACTGATTGTGCAAGAAAAAAAAGAAGAACGGGCAAAAGAAGAATGTGAACCTGGCACTTTGTGCCTGCGATTCTGTCCCTACACGGGCGCCAGGCTTCCTCACTCCTTCCCGCTGCTGTTCGCCATGCTGATAGGCATGGTCATCAGGCTTTTTAGCTATGGTCTGCGCTCCTGCCACCGTCATTCTCCGGTTTCCTCCCACACTCTAAAGACATACTGAAAGGGAATCTAGATTGTGAGTGATATATAAGTGAGTAAAAAAAAATAATGAAAATTGGTTCAGATGTTTGGAGTGGCTACCATTTTCAGTTTAGGTTGGCTTTCTTTGAAGCTAGTGTGCACCAAGGATCACAACATGTAACCTACTGTACATGAGATCTGGGGGATGTTTCCCTGTAGGGAAATGTATTGAATTGGCATTGACGTGTGTGATTCTTCAATTAGCCGAAGCAGCAATAGTCCCTACAGTCTCTACAGGTGGACTGGACTGTAAAATATTTTACCCAACTAGCTTGTCCAGAGAAATTGTAGGATTCATAGGAAGCCCAATATAATTACCATGGTTCTTTGAAATTAAGTCAAAGAGTGGAGATTTTGGCCTGTCTGCAAAATCATCAGCTTGAGTGACAAGAGCTTCTTTCACAGCATTGTATCCGGCAATGACCACTACTCTCTTGGGTCCAAAATGCAGAGTAAAAACGTCTCCGTACTTCTCAGACATCTGCAAAATATCATCATTGGCAGTGAAATGGTAACTGCTATCAATTGTTTTCTACTAAGCAGAAATTGTATTCTCAAATCTAGTGACTCTAAAACCAAGCCAATAAGGACGCACTCACACCACCATACAGAACATACGCTAAACTGCTACATAGTCCAACTATAGATTCACATCCATTTCTATAGCCTACAGTATCTGGCTTAAAGGGTTATTCCAGGATTTTGCTATTGGTGGCTTATCGTTCAAATACCCAGCCGATTAGATCTGGCCCTGGAACTCTACGGCTCTGATCATTGTACAGTGGATGGAGCTGGTTGCATTGAAGAGAATGGGAGCAGTGGTGCAGTAACCAGCTCCGTCCACTGCACAATACACAGAACTGTAACTCCAGCACCGACTTCTCAGAGAGGGCGGCATAAAGGTGGCAACAGTTTCCCTTTAATTTGTAGTTTGCTGTTGCTCACCAATCCCATACAGGTGCACAAAAAACTGTGAGTCAATCAGAAGTCTCCCCAGTTCTACATCTCACAACATACAGTATCATGGAAAAGGCAAGGGAGAATCTGCAGCTGCATCCCCCTCCTCCCTATCTCCTATTTATTGTAATACATCAGGATACATTTTGTGAGGACACCGATGGGGAAAAACAGTACTGAAGCTGGTGAAAGGTGAGGAAATTCAAAGTTTAATGATTGCAAAGTTTCATATAATCAGATAAACTATTGATCCGTACTCCATACCCCACAGGGTTCTTATCTAGCTGTTCTCTGATCCAGTGCAAATATATCTTCAAATCAGCAAATAATCAACAGTCTGATGAAACTCACTAAAGCTTGTGAGGATAGCTTAATATGAAGCTGAAGAGTCCCTGAGGTTTTAGCTTCAGATCAATATTTGTAAAGTTGAATTCAGGTCACGAGTGTAAACAGGGATGATGATGAAGAATTATGGATTCTTATCCAACATCTCTGTACTTTGCTTTAGCAACCTTTCAGATGTTAATAATTCTCCAATGTGCACAATCTTTGCTAGACTGGGGGTCACATTGCCAGATAAAACTACCTTCATGGTCCACAATAAAACTTAAAATGGTATTTCCATCTGAGATATTTATGGCGTATCACGATAGTGTATATGGACATACATGTCTGATAGGTGCCAGTCCACATCCAGGACTCCTACCTATTACCCTTTTTAGAAGGTCAAGAGACACCCATTCGGACAATATATGAAGGCCTTGCAGATGCAACATGGTCCACCATTTACCCATCTCTACTCTTGCAGTATGCAGCCCTCCTTTTCTCCTTAATGGAAGAAAACATGTAACCAACCACCAGACATAGACAAGCTGGTCCATTACCAGTAACCACTAAGCCTGTGGCATCTTGAAAGACTATTGTAGCCACCAAGCTTCTTGCCCCACGGGAGTCTTGTTCACATTAGGCCTGTGTCCAACCATTTCTTTCTGCCACCTATGCATACCGCTCAAGGGCTGGACGATATACCACATTCCACACTGTACTACTGTCTTCTAGATTACCTATTAGGAAATGCAGAAATGATTCCCATGGTTAGAAAATAAAGAATGGTGAGTGATGGAAGTGATGAGGGAGGCTTTACGACAAGGACCTGTCACCAAAAAATGCAGTGCAATCCGCAGGCAGTATTTTATAGAGCAGGAGGAGCTGAGCAGACTGATGCGTAGTTTTGTGGGAAAAACCTGTAATTTATACATTTATATCTCAGTTCAGAAGGGAGGGGTTAACAGTGACTGACTCCTATCTCTGTATACACATTTATACACACAATGCTGTCAGTCACTGATAATACATGAAAGGTATTTACAGAAGGGAGAAAAAGTGAAGGTATAAATGTATAAATGACTGGTTTTAATGAATCTTCTGCTACAAAGCTATACATTGCCTTGAAAAAGTATTCATACCCCTTGAACTTTTCCACATTTTTTACGTTACACCTACAAACGTAAATGTATTTTATTAGAAGTTTATGCCATCGACCAACACAAAGTAGCAAGTATGTGAGAAGTGAAAAGAAAATGATACAGGTTTTCATAATTTTTAATAAATAAAAATCTGGAAAGTGTGGCGTGCATTTGTCTTCTGAGTCAATACTTTATAGGACCACCTTTTGCTGCATTTACAGCTGCAAGTCTTTTGGGGTCTGTCTCAGCTTTGCACATCTAGAGGCTGAAATTCTTGCCCATTCTTCTCTGCCCATAGCTCGCGCTCAGTCAGATTGGATGGAGAGCGTCTGTGAACAGCAATGTCCAAGTCTTGCCGTAGAGTCTGAATGGGCTTTAGGTCTGGACTGTGGCTGGGTCGTTCTAACACATACATATGCTTTAATCTAAACTATTCCCTTTTAGTTGGATGTTTAGGTTTGTTGTTCTGCTGGAGGTGAATATACGCCCCAGTCTCAAGTCTTTTGCAGCCTCTACCAGGTTTGCCCAGAATTTAGCTCCATCCATCTTCCCATCAACTATGACCAGATTTTTGTTTACTAAAAATTTTGAAAACCGTTTATTATTTTCTTTTAATCTGAACTATTCTCTTGTAGTTGGATGTTTAGGGTTATTGTCCTGCTGGAGGTGAATCTACGCCCCAGTCTCAAGTCTTTTGCAGCCTCTACCAGGTTTTCCTCCAGGTTTGCCCAGTATTTAGCTCCATCCATCTTCCCGTCAACTCTGACCAGATTTTTGTTTACTAAAAATTTTGAAAACCGTTTATTATTTTCTTTTCACTTCATACATATAGTACCTGCTACTTTGTGCTAAAATAATATCATAAAATCCTAATAAAATACATTTAAGTTTATGGGTGTAACATGAAAAAAGTGTGGAAAATTTAAAGGGGTAAGAATACTTTTTCAAGGCACCGTATATTAGCTTCTCCTGATCTATAACATGGTGCTGTCAGATTGCATGGCATTTTTTGGTGATAGGTCCTCTTTACCCGTAAAAGAGCAAACCTTGTATGAGCTATAGTGATCAGCGGCAGGGGCTATATTCGAATTCGGGATATTTGGTGAATATTTTGTAGAATATTTGTCATATATTCCCGAATATTCAAAAAAAACAAAAACTAATATATAGCAACATATTAAATATATTGCTATACATTCGTTTTTTGAATATTCATAATTTTTCATCATCCATCTGAAGTGAACAGTACACATGATTCCTTCCTGCTTAGGGTGTCTGGTTGCCAAAAAATCAGTTCTTGTCTGTCTGAGCTGCCTAGGATTTCAGCCCGCTCTAGTCAGTGCCCGTTGCTGTGCGCATGGAGCGTCCCCATCACCAAAACTCATGAACAATGCCCTCTATTGGTTGCATAGTCTTATGACAAGACTATTCGCTGTTGCGAGATCGTGAAACCTCAGATCCGATGGTATATTCTAACCCAGAAGCATTTCCATGGTGATGGGGACGCCCCATTCGCACGGCACTGGGCACTGACTGGAGCGGGCTGAAATCCTAGGGAGCCCGGACAGATAAGAACAGTTTTTTTTGGGAACCAGACACCCTAAGCAGGGAGGAATCATGTGTACTTCCGATGGATGATGAAAAATTATGAATATTCGGAAAACGAATATATAGCAATATTTGAGAATTTTCGAAGTGGCTATTAAAATTCGGTATTCGAATATTCGTGCTCAACTCTAATGAGCTGATGATAAAGAAAGGTGCTAACAACTTCAAAATGTGCCAAAAATTATAAATTACAAATATGCTACATCATTAATAGGACACATGTACATCATGCTGGGGATGCCCCTGGCAAATATAGGATCTTACCTCCATCAGTGATTGGTGGGGGGTTTTCAGGTCCAACTGGTGGAGGTTACCGATGAAGGGCAGAGGGGTAGGTCCCGGAGGCATCTTTGCTCTGCTCTTCTTTGATCCATTTAACCAGTAGATAAGCAATACAATACAAACTGCAAAATATATTATCACATCGGCTCTAGTCAAAAAGGAGGTGAGAAAAGCCATAGTGAAGTCCTGAGTCTTTCCTGAACGCACTGCTGTCTGGATATATGTGCACCTGGATTTAATTTCTAACTTGGACTAACTTAATACCCCACTGCCATTCCACATGCCTGTTGATCTTGTTTTGGACTATGTTCTCCTCCTCCTGTTTTTGTATTTCACCTAACGAAATGTTGGCAAGCGTCTTACAATTACATAAAGCTTCACAAGGGAACATGACTTGCAGGTTTTATTGTATATGTTGCAGTAGTTGTACCACTTCCAGAGTGTAAAGTTCCCAAAGTAATGTGAGGATATGAATCGATATCTGGCTGTATTAGAATGAACTCCATGTCTATTGCTTAAAGTGAACCTGTCATCAACTTTATGCTGACCTCACTGAGGACAGGCTAAAATAGTGACAGAAATGCTGATGTCAGCGGTGTGTCACTCATGAGCTAAAAGTCAGTGGTTGCCAAGAACCAGAATCTTAATCTTTGCAGCCCAGGCCTTGAAAAGAGTCCAATCTACCTGAGAAGAGTCCTGGTTATTATAATCTCCTGCTCTCTCACCCATCTGCTGATGATTGGCAGTTCTCTCCTAGAGAGAAAGGGAGAAAACTAGGTAGAAGCCGTCAGTCATCAGCAGGAGAGCAGGAATTCATGAATAACCAGGACTCTTCTCAGGAGGCCGGGACTCTTCTCCAGGCCCAGTCTGCAATGATTGTGATGTTGGTTCTCGGCAACCACTTACTTTTAACTTTTAAATGACAGAGCGCCGAAATCAACGCACCTGTCTATACTTTATTCTGCCCTTAGAATGGACAGCATAACGTTGATGACAGGTTTCCTTTAACAATGTCCATATTAAGGGGCTTATGCCATAGTTGATGTAGAAAAATGCAAATCATACATCCTATAGTACATAAAAACCACTTTCTAAAAGCTAGAACCAGCTCTGTAGGTCACTTGGATCCAAAGATCTCCCCATACATTGCTCCAATTGCTCTGCTAGATTTATTTCAAGTTGACAGCCAAGAGGGTGTGTCTGTCCCGAGGGGACATGTCCTTTCTGCAGCTAGTGGCAGTTGAAGGATGGAACTGAGCATGTGCTTCCACTTTAGGGAGGTGAACACAGAAATGAGAGACAGATAGAAGGTGGTGTTATATGAAATAGTTTTCAATCAGTCACTCAGTGGCTATATCAAATTAAATTAGATCCAGGTGCTGGTTTGAAAACTGTGAAATATTATGCCCTTCAAGAAGGTGGAGGTCTACTTTCTCCTAGAAAGAGTGCCACTCTAGTCTATCGACTATGTATGGTACTGAAGCTCAGCCTTACTCACATAAATATGAATGATCCGCAGTACCAACTATAGACTGTGTGCAACAGTGGAAAGGCCGATCTTTCCTTCTAATATCGGATGACCCTTTTAAAGAGTTGTCCATGATTTAACTCTATATCTATAGCCTATCCCCTGCCATCCCACATCTCCACCAATCAGCTGTTTGTAGAGTTGCTCCAGTGCTGGAAGTCATCTCTAGAACTACACAGCTCCATCCATGTAGAGTTGGTTATCATTCACTTAGGTGGGTTCAGCTCTTCAGTAACCAGCTCCATCCACTAGACCAGGGATGGTCAAACTGCGGCTCTCCAGCTGTTGCAAAACTACAACTCCCAGCATGCAAAGACTGCTTAGAGCTATCAACCTACAGCAGGGCATGGTGGGAATTGTAGTTTTACAACAGCCGCAGTTTGCCAATCCCTGGGCTAGACAAAGGCAAGGGCTGTGTAGGTCCAGCACTGATTTCTGGTACTGGTTATCTAGAAAATGCTGATCGTGGGGGTGTGGTCGTTTGGACCCCTGCCAACAAGATATTGATGGCCTATCCTCAGGACAGGAATAGCAAACAAGATAGTAAAATCCTGGACAACCCATTAATAGGAATTGTCTAACCTCTGTGAGAAGGCACAAGGTGCCATAGTGGATGATAGATACGTGTCACCAAGGTGACTGGCCACGGTGAAATGAACCGGTAATTTTTCGTCAGTAACCCTAGGTTAATGACACTTTTTATTAGTAGTTTAGCTGTTGGCTGAAGCTGATCCAGGCCGGGTTTCATTGGAGTAGTCAAAGAGCAGGGTGGGATGACTACTCTCACGTATCCAGGTCTGGTTCGGCTGGCCTATATAAGCCAGGAAGCCCAGGAGAGCTAGAGGTGTGGTTCCTTGTCTGAAAGTGTGATAGACTGGGAGTACAGCTGGGTGGAGTTGCTTCAGCAGAGAGTCTGCTATTGCCAAGTGGTGGTGGAAACCAGGAACTACAGAGGACTGTGAGTCAGACGAGTCCACGTTGACTGTATTTTTTTTGTGTGTTTACATGCTGAGGTAAGCAATTTTTTTGGGTGAAAATGCTTTCGGACAAAATAAAAAAAAAATGTATTTGGACTATATCCGAAGTCGCTATTTGAGCTGATCATCACCACACCTCAAATATTAGTGGTGTATTGCTAGTATATGCCACCAATATCAGATACCGTAGATGCTGTTTCTTACATATGTAACCAGCATCTATCTCTAGAACAAAGTTTCGAAAAAAAACTATAGTTCCCAGTGCATGCGAGACCGCCCTCTGTTCATTCCTATGGTAGTGCCGAAAACAGCCGAGAGGTGGCTGACACTTTTGCTGCTCAGAAAAGACAAGCTGGTCGATGGGGGTGCTGGGTGTCAATCCCCCACCAATCAGATCCTGATGACCAGGAGCGTAGCTAACGACTCATGGGCCCTGGTTCAAGAGTTCAGCTTGGGCCCCCCTTCCCTCAGTGCTTTGTGTGTCTTCTTATGCGGCACAAGGGTCTTTGGGCCCCCTCAGGCTCCTGGGCCTGGTAACAACTGCTACCTCTGCAACCCCTATAGCTACCTTTCCTGAGGATAGGCATTAAGACTACTGAAGGCATTGTTGAATTTTAGGTGGATGGTCACACAAAGGATTCCTTTAGTTCTTGGCAGCTCTTAAAAAATAAAGAATAAAAAAAATCTGAGTATTTCATGCTCCAATGCTCTCCCTTACCCTGCACTGTACATTACAGAGCAAGGGCTGTTTGCTCATGTTTTTTACACTGCTAGGCGGTGACGTCAAGGGCACTGATGGCCGGGTTTCAGCGTTGCCATTTTACAGGCTAGGGCAGCACTAAAGCCTGCCCAATGCCCATCAGTGTCCTCATTACACCAAAGGTCTAATTTGCATATTAATCGTGCTCACCACGTGGTGAGCTTGATGACGTGTCAGGGCCAGAGTAGCAGCCAGGTGTGGAACCCCTTGGCAGGGACGAATAAAGTCCAGAAATAGCGTAGTACAAAAAGGATAATCCAATCGGGTAGTCAGATCCAGTTCCGGGTCGTGGCAGGCAGCAGGAATCGTAGTCGAAGGGTCAAGCAAAGGGTCGGTAGCCGGGAAGTCAGTTTAAACAACAGGTTCACAGGAGGGAGCTGGGTGTTCACCATGAGGTAGAATAACTCAGCAATGAGTCAAGGCTCAGGCCAGCTTTAAATACACAGGGAACCCAGGACCACTCACTGGCTGTAGGCAACCAGGAAGCTTCCTTAGTCAGAGGCCAATCATAGTGCTGAGGGCTAGTGGTGACAGCTGAAGCCCTCCCCCAGCCTGAGTAGCACCTGTGGCTTGGAAGGACGTGTGCGCACTACGCTCGCATTTCCGTGCACGTGCGCGCGGCTTGTGTACCGCGCACCCGCACACGGAGCCTGACCCGCGCATGTGCACTGGCCACACCAGCGCCAGATGCCCTGCCAGGAGGAGGAGGAGGAGCTACCTGCACCCGATGCCCGCGCCTGCGAACCCGATGAGGAACGGCCCCCCTGGGTCCCTGACATGACGTCATCAAAGGTCCTTTTGCAGGTCCTGAAAGAAGAAGAAAGAAGACGATGCCGGCTACGCGGCGATGCCGGCTACTCTTCAATCCACATTTTAGTAAGTATTCTCCATTAAGAATGCTATTATTTTCCTTTATAACCATGTTATAAGGGAAAATAATACAGTAAATTGACTTTAATCAATTTACTAACATAATCTCCTTCGCAACCATGCGTGAAAATCATATTGCATCCGCGCTTGCTTTGCGATTTTCACGCAGCCCCTTTCACTTCTTGGGGCCTGCGCTGCATCAAAAACGCAGAATATAAAACATGCTGCGATTTCCACGCAACGCACAAGTGATGCGTGAAAATCACCGCTCATCTGCACAGCCCTATTGAAGTGAATGGGTCAAGATTCAGTTTGGGTGCAATGCGTTCACGTCATGCATTGCACCCGCGAGGAAAAATCACCCGTGTCAAAGGGGCCGAATGTAAAAAAAAAAGTGATCTGATTGACACCCATCTAGTCCCCACAATCTAGTTATAAGAGCTGTATATATTATTATAACCGCTCCCCTTTAAATGTAAACTTTTACTTTAACAGTCCGTGTAAGTAGCACTAGGCTGCCTGCCATAACCTGTTCTCCCATTTATTCCTTTTGTTATATAAGCAACAAAACACCTGGCAAGCAACCAGGGCTGGAATACAAAGCGTCTGAGAGAGACAAGAAGTCCAAAGCGTAATTTTCTAGATCATATATTTTAAGTTTAGCTGATATGAATGCATGCATGTTTTCTGAGATGGATGGATCAATAGATAGATAGATAGATAGATAGATAGATAGATAGATAGATAGATAGATAAAAAAAATAGAAATATAAGCGGCACTGGAGGGAAAAATGTAAATGGTGGTGTGCCAGCGGCTGTGGAATCGATCCAGCGTCCAAATAAAATAGAAAAGTAATTCCACGGCACTCCCAAAAGTAGGTCTAAAGTTGTGTTCTTTAATCACCGATTCAATGTTTCCTTTTGGGACTTTTCTCAAGCAGTACAAAGTATTACTGGTAAACAGTGCACATATATAGCCCCACAAGGGGTAATTGGCATTAATACATAATCAACAGAAAAGCATGATTATTACCATAATCCATTATCATAATTGCAATAGGAAAACATCATGCGATATTGTGCAAAACTGTGCGTAATAAAAATCCATACAATCCAATGGGAACAAGGCGGACATAGCAGAGCTGGAGAGGGTTCAGAGGAGGGCAACTAAAGTAATAACTGGGTGGGCTGACTACAGGACCCAGGGTTATTCACTTTAGAAAAAAGACGACTGAGGGGAGATCTAATAACTATGTATAAATATATCAGGGGTCAGTACAGAGATCTCTCCCATCATCTATTTATCCCCAGGACTGTGACTGTGACGAGGGGACATCCTCTGCGTCTGGAGGAAAGAAGGTTTGTACACAAACATAGAAAAGGATTCTTCACTGTAAGAGCAGTGAGACTATGGACTCTTTACTGTAAGAGCAATAAGACTATGGACTCCTTACTGTAAGAGCAGTGAGACTATGGACTCTTTACTGTAAGAGCAGTGAGACTATGGACTCTTTATGGTAAGAGCAGTGAGACTATGGACTCTATACTGTAAGAGCAGTGAGATTATGGACTCTTTACTGTAAGAGCAGAGAGATTATGGACTCTTTACTGTAAGAGCAGAGAGACTATGGACTCTTTATGGTAAGAGCAGTGAGATTATGGACTCTTTACTGTAAGAGCAGAGAGACTATGGACTCTTTACTGTAAGAGCAGAGAGACTATGGACTCTATACTGTAAGAGCAGTGAGACTATGGGCTCTTTACTGTAAGAGCAGTGAGACTATGGACTCTTTACTGTACGAGCAGTGAGACTATGGACTCTATACTGTAAGAGCAGTGAGACTATGGACTCTTCACTGTAAGAACAGTGAGACTATGGACTCTGTACTGTAAGAGCAGTGAGACTATGGACTCTTTACTGTAAGAGCAGTGAGACTATGGACTCTATACTGTAAGAGCAGTGAGACTATGGACTCTTTACTGTAAGAGCAGAGAGACTATGGACTCTTTACTGTACGAGCAGTGAGACTATGGACTCTTTACTGTAAGAGCAGTGAGACTATGGACTTTTTACTGTAAGAGCAGAGAGACTATGGACTCTTTACTGTACGAGCAGTGAGACTATGGACTCTTTACTGTAAGAGCAGTGAGACTATGGAACTCTCTGCCTGAGGAGGTGGTGATGGTGAGCACAATAAAGGAATATAAGAGGGGACTGGATGTATTTCTGGAGTGTAATAATATTACAGGCTATAGCTACTGTACTAGACAGGGGTCGTGGATCCAGGGAGTTATTCTGATGCCTGATTGGAGACCGGAAGGAATTTTTTTCCCCGTTAAGTGGGGAAAATTGGCTTCTGCCTCACAGGGTTTTTATTGCCTTCCTCTTGATCAACTTGCAGGATAACAGGCCGAACTGGATGGACAAATGTCTTTTTTCGGCCTTATATACTATGTTACTATGTTAGAATACGTATATTCCATTTATATCCTCCTCAAGTGACATGATTGGAAGAATTAAAAACAGTTGTAAAAACATTGTTCATCTGGACACTAACCAGCATGGGCCCCGCGGTTTGATCGGATGGTGTAGACAGCGTTCTCTAAAATACTCTGTGCATGCGCTAAGAGTGTATTGAGATACATGGAACATATTGGGTTAGCGCCACCCATGTGTGATAGAGAGACCAACAGAAACTGAGAAAATGGCTGCCCTGAGAGGTCGGTGTGTTCAAATTAAGATGAGTGAGTAGTCTGGTATGGTCAAAGGGAACATGGACAATCCCAGTGGTTTGTGAAGTTACCGTTGTGCCGTTGTGTTGCTGTTACAAGTTCATGGCTATGGACACCTTTGACATGGAAAACATAACTTTTACCTGATGTCTGTTTTTGTTAACTTGAATGTAAAAAAATGAATAAATAAAAATTGCTCAAAGTTTCAGGCTACAATCTTCATTCTTCAGTCTCACAGAATTTTCCAAAAAGATTTGATTTGATCTGAATTTTTTCGTGACGAATCGCGTTAAAAACAGCTATTTCCTGGCTGCTGAGAGCCTGTATAGTGGTGTAGAACACTGTGCCTTGCAGCAACATGCATAGGGAGTCTGCTGTGGTAGTAAAGCAGTATGACATGCAGATGACAGGCGTCTCTCTTAGACTCACTTCACACTTAACTTATTTAATCACTTACAGGCCAAAACTGACCAAATAACTCAAGTGTGAACTCAGCCTTACAGGTCGATGTTAGCGCCAGGTATAAAGAACCGTGCAGAGGCCCAAGATCCTACTATACTGTCAAAGAGCGCACTCCTTTTACACCGTCGTCAGCTGATTTCACATAGATGTCTACAGAACCTTTTCTATTAAACACTTATACAAGTAGAGCCCCCCGACAAAGTGGAGAGGGTCTCAGCAGTAAGTTTGTGTTGACCGCAGTGATTATTTTGCCCTTCCTCTGATCCGTCAGAACAATAACCCCCAAAAAATGGATCCTGTCTGTTGAGCATCCACCTTCACTCAGTCAGCATTTGGTCACTATTCCATCAGTATCGCTAAAGCCAGAAAAAAAACTGTAGTGGATCCAAAACAGAGATGACACATGGATGGAATCTTTGCATATCTGCTGTGGATCTCTCCTCCAGATCCGGGCTGGGCAGTAGCTGCTGAATGTCCTCTAGTAGCTTGTCCTCACTGAAAAGTGAAGCCAAGCCTACGGCATATAATACTTCTCGCGCTGAGGGAATTGAAAATGACAGAGGAAGGTTCAGGACAGGTGGGGACACAGGGCCTGCTCCCGGGCCATGCCAACTAAGCGTTGTGTAAGAGGAACCCACCAACTCTTGACTGAGGGTGTCTGATGTCACTTGCGACAAAGTTTAAGAACGCGTCAACCAGTAAAGCACCGCCAGGTTGCTGGTCAAGACACGACCGCTAGATGACACCGGGAGATTAGGCCTCTAGCTGCGACTCCTGCTGCAATCCCCCCTTCTTTTGCTGCCTGCGCCAGAAACATTTTGGCCACTGCCCGTTCCGTTTGAAGGGCCTGCAACTAGTGATGATCGAGCACCAAAGTATTTGAGTGTTCAGGTGTTTGGCCCAAACACATTGCTATAATGGAAGTCAATGGGAGGCAACCAGACAACTCTGAAGAGGGGAGGGTGCCAGGTCCTTTAGAAAAGGTCAGAAAGTGACAGAAACACCACCGAAAGGGATCGGGAACAGCATGGGGACAATGTCTGGATGCATCTTGGACTCCCAGGTCGCTGCTGGGAACCATGTTGTCCGAATTTTACCCCACTTTTACAGACTGACAAAAACCACAAACCACCCCCCCCCCCCACCCCCCAAATGGTGTAGGTTCCATTTACCTCAAGTGTCCAAGTTCTAATAAAGCACAAAAAGTTAATTTCTTATTTACTTTTTTTGTGTTTACCGAAATATAAAGATAAAAGTTAAAAGACAGTTTTAAACTTTGTTTATAACTGTAAAACAAACTTTTAGAAATTAGAACTAAACTTTGCTGACATTAAATAAATATTTTTGTCTGGACACAAGAGGCATGAATTCTGAGATATAATCATAAACATCTTTTCTTCTCCTGGGTAATTATAAATCTCTGATCATCACCCGGGATTGTCCCAGCACATTATAAATATCCTACACAGCTCCCGCTCATTTCCAGTAAAGAATTTTACATTAGGACAAGCCTGCTGTTAGTATACTGGTAAGTCCACCTGACATTGACATTCTATTTATTACACTACACAGGATGGAGGTTTACTGCAAAAGTTCTGCTTAGAAATCTAAGAATTCATAAAAAATAAGATTTCAATGTCTAATTACGGAATCTGCATGATGTGTAAATTGACTTTATTGTTATGTACAGTATATAAACTGTATACATTTTATACTTAATTTTATATTTTTTAAAGAGCTTGCTCCTACTTTCTATGGTTATTTGTTCATTTTATGTTTGTTTTGTTTTTTTCTTATTTCACTATTATTATCCTGGGATACTATCAGCAAATCTATGTTATACCTGTAGGTCAAAGAAACATTAATAAACTTTAAGCGATCATTTCAGGAGATAATTAGGAGAAATCATTCCTTTCTATGTGAAAAACAAAAACAAAACCTTGTTAGGATGCCACAGAATATTTTATCATCAGTCTGTTGTGTCATAGGAGCATCATTCAGGATGAGAAAAACCTCTGTGCATTTCTCACACAGAATAAGCTTGTATGAAATTGTCCACATTTTTTATATAGGAGATAATACTCCTATATATTTAGGGATCCCATTGGTATTTTACTGCTGCTGTGGGGGAATATTTTATCTGCTATTACTGTATATTTAGAGATGAGGGAAGTTTGCAAAAATCAGATTCAGATTAGTGATGAGCGAGCATGCTCGGCCGAGTATTTGTTCGCCTTGAGCATCGTTATGCTCGGTGCTCAGCTATACTCGGCCAAGCACCACGTGTGTTCGTCACATTGCTCGAGTCTCCTCCCCACACGTTTAGCGCCATCTAAACAGCCAATGAAGGTCCAGGTAAGTAATTCCCCTCAGTGTAAGGCCATAGCCATGTTAGCTGTAAGCCTTACACTGATTGGCTGGCCGGAACACGTGATACTAGTTCATATAGGAGCTGAGGTCCGGTGCTCAGCTCATTCACCATCAGGGAGAGCAGACAGGAGGCAGGGACAGATAGCGTTTTGCTCTAAACTTACTGATTTTACTCCAAAAACCTTATTGAAAGACGTAACAGTCCTTTTAAGGACTACAGTCTGTGTTTGACAGCAGTGCAGCACCTGTTTTTTTTTAAGAAGGGGTTTGCTTCAGCACTATCAGGGACAAGTGTCATCAGAAAGGGCTTGAAAATCGCTTTTTTAACTTCTAAAAGACAGAAAGATTTCCGATTAGTGACATCTACAATACGCCATCATTAAGCAGTGTGTTGGGCAGATATTATAAAAAGGGGCTTATTTACTACAGTGTTCCTTGGTACTGAGATATACCCTGCACCATCATAAAGCAGTGTGTTGGGCAGACATTATAAAAAGGGGCTTATTCACTACAGTGTGCCTGCTACTGAGATATACTCTGCACCATCAGAGAAATTATTTTTCTGGGAAAATTAACCTAACTTGTGCCATATCTGATCCTACGCAGAAAAGAACCTGCGATCTTCGAGGAAAGGTAACAGCGACCAGTGAGACAATTTTCGGTGGGACACCATCAGGCACTGGTTCGCTGAAAATTATTTTCGCATAAATGAAAATGACTTTCACATAGCTGCATATACTTATACATTGGGTCTGAAAGGCTGCTGCTGTACTTTTTTCCTCTGAACTCATCCCAGAGCATTAACTATACTTTTACAATATTTTATCTGTTTTAATATCATGTTAACACCATCATTTTTTCACAACCCCCTCTTTTTATCTTTTTTTCCTATCCCCATTTAATTCTTACCTTTTTATCCAATTTCTTTATCTCAAGAAAGAAAAGAGTTGAACATCTGCAGCCTACTATTCCCCTCTCCCTGTACATTGGGAGTGACCTATATTGAAATACGTTTTTTTTAAAATCCTTACTACTACAAAAATAAATATAGTTTTTTTAACATACCTATACTATCCCTGCCTTTAGTTGATATCTGCTGGTGACCTGATATAGAGTGCCTGTCTTCCTAGTTTCCTATACGCCTGCCTCTTCTGACTAGGGTGAGTCATTTCAGACACGTGCACCTTGCATATTGTCCATACAGGAGAGCCACCATATTTCCTTCTAACAATCTGTGTGTGCGTTCAATTCGTAACTGTTATGTTAATTACTCCAGCAGAGAGTCATTTATATTTTGGCCATAGTTAACTAGTTTTGGGCACATCTGTGTGTGCGTTTAGGCCGCAACTGTATATACAGTATTCCAGCAGAGAATACATTTTATTTGGGACAAACTTGTATCCAATATAGAACTATATCCGAATACAGTGTGTATCTTAAAAATTACATTCTCTTGGGCCTAGTGTAGTGGCCAAATTCTGTATTTTTTTGTATCCAGTACCGAACTGCATGTCAATACAGTGTGTATCTTAAAAATTACATTCTCTTGGGCCTAGTGTAGTGGCCAAAATCTGTATTTTTTTGTATCCAGTACCGAACTGCATGTCAACACAGTGTGTATATTAAAAACTTGCATTCTTTTGGGCCTAGTGTAGCGGCCAAACTCTGTATTTTTTGTATCTAGTAAGGAATTGCCTCTCAATACAGTGTGTATTGTAAAAATTGTATTCTTTTGGGTCTAGTGTAGTGGCCAAAATCAGTATTTTTTTTGTATCCAGTACCGAACTGCATGTCAATGCAGTGTGTATAGTAAAAATTGCATACTTTTGGGCCTAGTGTAGTGGCCAAAATCTGTATTTTTTTGTATCCAGTACCGAACTGCATGTCAATACAGTGTGCATAATAACAATAACATTCTCTTGGGCCTAGTGTAGTGGCCAAAATCTGTATTTTTCTGTATCCAGTACCGAACTGCATGTCAATATAGCGTGTATATTTAAAAAATTGCATTCTTTTGGGCCTAGTGTAGTGGGCAAAATCTGTATTTTTTTGTATCCAGTACCGAACTGCATGTCAATACAGTGTGTATATTAAAAAATTACATTCTTTTGGGCCTAGTGTAGTGGGAAAAATCTGTATTTTTTTGCAACCAGTACCGAACTGCATGTCAATACAGTGTGCATATTAAAAATTACATTCTCTTGGGTCTAGTGTAGTGGCCAAAATCAGAATTTTTTTGTATCTAGTACCGAACTACATCTCAATACAGTGTGTATTGTAAACATTACATTCTCTTGATCCTAGTATAGTGGCCAAAATCTGTATTTTTTTTTGTATCCAGAACCAAACTACATGTCAATACATTATGAATTTAAAAAATTACATTCTCTTGGGCCTAGTGTAGTGGCCAAAATCAGTTGGTGTTTCTATCCAATTCTGAACTGTATCTGAATACATTGTGTATATTAGTGATGAGCGGGAGGTGCCATATTCAATTTCGCGATATTGGCGAATATTTGATTTCGACGAATATATGACGAATATTCAATCGAATATTTGCCATTATTCTATATATTGCGAATGTTACCCGAATTCATATTCGCATCGCGAATTCAACTTAGAGCTGGGTTCCTAATGGCTGTATTGCTAGAATATAACGAATATCACGAATATAGCACTATATTCTCAATCTTCGTTATATTCTAGTAACGACCATTAGGAACTCAGCTCAAAGTTTCATTCGCGAAGTGAACATATACTCGCATTGCGAATTTATCTTAGAGCTAAGTTCCTAATGGTTGTATTGCTAGAATATAACGAAGATGACGAATATCACGAATTCACCAATATAGCACTATATTCTCAATCTTCGTTATATTCTAGCAACAACTATTAGGAACTCAGCTCTAAGTTGAATTCGCAATGCGATTAATATAACCTGTATTGCTTGCATTGCGAATTCAACTTAAAGCTGGGTTCCTAATGGTTGTATTGCTAGAATATAACAAATATAGCAATGCGAATAATTCAGGTTATATTAATCGCATTGCGATTACAACTTAGTCAAATTTGTGAGATCGTGATTCTCACATCCGACAATACATTTTAGCATGGAGGCGTTCCCATGCACACAGGAAGTCGGCAGAAGCGGCAACGGGCATTGACTGGAGCAGGCAGGGAGCCAGGAATCCTGCGGACAGGTAAGAACAGCTTTTGGGAAGTGGGAAGACAATCAGAGAGCAACAAGGATTAACATCTAAAAAAAAACAAAAAAACAAATATTCGCAATATTCGTGAATTATCGAATTTGCGATATTCGCTATAAAAATTCGCTATTCGAATATTCGCGCTCAACACTTGTGTATATTACAAATTACATTATCCTGCGCCTAATTTACTATCAGAAATGTGTTGTATTTTGCTTCCAATACTGAACTGTATCTGAATACAGTGTGTATATTACAAATTCCATAATCTTTGGCCTAGTGTAGTGGCCAAATTCTGTATTTTTTTTGTATCCAGTACCGAACTGCATGTCAATACAGTGTGTATCTTAAAAATTACATTCTCTTGGGCCTAGTGTAGTGGCCAAAATCTTTATTTTTTTTGTCTCCAATACTGTCCTGCATAAGAAAACTGTGTCTTAGCACTACATCTACAGACAAAACCATTAATATAAAGAAGGCGAGCACAAAGGGACGGGGAAGTGGGCGTGATGCTGATGGTGCAAGCAGAGGCCATGGCCGTGGGCGCAATGAAAATGTGCCTGCTGCCAGTGCACCAGAAAAAACAAAAAAAATCCCCCTTGCCCAGTTTCATCTCCAACTTAGCTGGGCGGCGCAGGACAACACTGTCCAAGTTGAACCAGTGTGAACAGGTGGTCGGTGGGTTGCTGAAGATAATGCTTCCAGTCGGTTAAGCACCACCTTCTCTTTCACTAAGTCCATTCTCTGTAGCCAAGAGTCTGGTCAACTAAATCCTCACTGTGATCCTCCTTCCTCCCACCATGTCGAGTCTAGCCAAACAATTGATCCCAAACTCGGATATTCACATGACCTTTTTTCATTGACAGTACTTGGTTTGGCTCTCTTGCCAAGCATGCTTGAAGAGGTACCTGAGATATTGTGCCCTGATTCCCAACCTCTTGAGCCTTCATAGTTTCAAGAAGATGATGGTGATGAACAGCAATCATTCGTTCACCAGGTGGATAATGATGAGGCACAGTTGTCAATCACTGAGGTTGTGTGTAGGTCAAGTCAGGAGGATGAGCAGAGTGAGGAAGTGGAAGAGGAGGTGGTGGACGATGAGGTCTCTGACCCAACATGGGAAGCTGAAAAGCCAAGCAAGGACAGCAGTACAGAGGGGGAGGGATCCGCAGCACCGCAACAGTCTGGAAGAGGCTGTGGGGTTGCAAAAGGGAGAAGTCGGTCCACACCAAACAAGCCCGCAACCGTTACATGGAGCACCATCATGCGTAAATCTACCTTTACAAGGGGTAGGTGTTCCACAGTATGGAGATTTTTTGAAGAAAGCGCAGACGACAAAAGAGTGGTAGTTTGCAACCTATGCCATACCAAAATGAGCCGGGGCCTGAACACTAGCAACATCACCACCACCAGCATGATCCGTCACATGGCATCCAAGCACCCTAATAACTAGGCCGAAGCCTGGGTCCACAATCTGGGTCTGCGGATCCCACCACTGCCTCCTCTTCCCCTGTGTTACGCACTGCTGCCCAATCCCCTGTCGAAGGCGCAGGACCGGATGCCCCTCGTCCTGGACCTTCGCATGAACCGTCAGCAAAAACATCCTCAGTCCAAATGTTGATAACACAGGCATTTGAACGCAAGTGCAAATACCCACCCAACCACCCACCCACAGGCCATAGCAACTTTTAAAATTCACTGGCCCTTGAAATATTGCCATTTAGGCTTGTGGACACTGAGGCCTTACACAGCCTGATGTCGCTGGCCATCCCTCGGTACGCAGTCCCCAGCCGCCACTATTTTTCACGGTGTGCTGTGCCCGCTTTAGACCAGCATGTGTCCCAGAACATCACCCGTGCCCTGACCAATGCATTTACTGGGAAGGTCCACCTCACCAAGGACACATAGACAAGTGCTGGTGGCCAGGGATGCTACATTTCCCTGACCGCACACTGGGTGAATGTTGTGGAGGCCGGGAGTGAGTCGTACCCTGGGATGGCAGAGGTGCTACCCACGCCCAGTAGTGAGGGCCCTACGTCCATCAGGGTTGGGAGGAGAGATTGGCTGCTTCCTCCGGTAGGCGGGCAAGTAGGGACGATTAGAATAGTGTGGGAGCAGATGTTGTGAGCGGTCATGCATGCGGCTTTGAGACTGGTGAGGGTGACATCAGTGAAGTGCAGACAATATTGGATGATGATGTAGCCAATCGCAAGTGGGAGCCAGGTGAAGAAGGGGCTTCATCATCATCAGGGGATGAGGGGGGGTAGCTTGCGTGTAAGGGCGTTGCTGGTTGAATTGTTTAGACCCATTTCTCTCCTGAATACTGACGCCAAGAATTTTGCAAAGGTCTTGGCTGATTGTTTTAGAAGAGTAATTGGGGATCTGATTTACCCAGGTCTTAAAAAAGTGGTTGTGATATGGGCGTGGAAGGGAGTGGGCCGACAGGCCCGTCTCATTTATCTTTTTCTACCCCTGTTTTAGGCGTAAAAAATTGTCTAAATTTAAGCCAGCAAGTAAGCTTGCTTACATTTAGACTGGCGGTGGATGTGCCGAAGTTGTTGAGAGGGCGGATCATCTGGGAGTTTTCTTTACACATTAACATCAAACAATTGATTCCTCGCTTCCAAGCAGTATCTTTCCTTATCCATGACTATACTACACCTCCCTAATCTGCTTTCTAATAATGATAGTGTCATCCTTTTAAAGTTTAGATAAAGCATTGAACTCTTCTTCTGGGTTTCACTCGTTCATCGGGTGACACATTTAGATGGGCAGATTGTCGGGAATGAGAGTTCGCAGGAACTTTTGTTCCCCATAATGTGCCCAATTATCAGGCAGTGTAAATCCGCCTTAGGCTACTTTCACACTGGCGTATGGAGCGGAACTGTCATGTATCTGCACAGACGGATCTGCACTGATAATACAACTGCATGCATCCATTCAGAACGGATCCATTTGTATTATCATGAAAATAGGCAAAACGGGTCCGTCTTGAACACCATTTAAAGTGGTGGTATCAAAATGACCTATTGCTCCGATATTGCTTCACTGCTTCAATGAAAAGCATTGACTCAATGGGCCATGAAAGACATGTATTGTCCCTGCCAATAACAGCTGCTTCAGGTGTCCATCGTGTTGTGCACCTTCCTGCACAGTGAGAATTGTGATTTTAAGCTTTTTTTAAAAAAAAATTAATAAATAAAATGGACAGCAGGGCAGAAGTAGAGTATTAACTTCATACAGCGGAATTAAGTTTTGCATCAATATCACCACATCTAAGTGGTATGGCAGCAACTGCACTGCCAGAAACTTGGCCAGGTGGGAGTGCAGCTTGTGCACAAGCTAAATGCAGGTCGCAAATAATTTTCTCTTGACCACACATTTCGTGATGTATGTCTCACAATGCAGTGGAGGATGATGAGGAGGAGTCTGAGCAGGAGAAAAAGCAGCTGATTATAAGGACACTGTACTGCTTGGGGATACAGACTGACTGCCACGAAGACAGAAGATGGAAAGAGCTAGAAGCAACCGAGCTTGGCGTAGGTCTGGGAAGTTTTGAGCCTGAGTCCACAGTATAACTAGTATTACCTGTTCCAGAGCTGACCTCAAGAGAAGTAGGTCTGGCCCTGCCATTTTTTCAGAGGTGTCGGCTGTACATTGATGATCTTTATTCCTGCCACAGCCACGACCCTCCTTCTATGATGTCACCTCCTCATCAGCATCCTAATTCGGCTCAGAGGTCCTGTTCAACACACAGTCATCGTCATAGTCCTCACCCTCCCTGCCACATTTATGAGTCTGTGCTACAATATGTCATTGTGGGTTCCTTGGCCCCCCTCCCTATTCCTTGCTCTGTATTTGCCACGAGTTCCACTATTGCTACCACTGCCCTTTCCGCCACAAGTGCCATTACTAATACTACTGGCTGGTACTGCCACTGCTTCTACTACCCACATTCTGACTCTTGAATAACAAAGCTTGTGTATTTTGTCTTTTATTTTCAATTCTTCGAGTTTTCAGACTTTTAATTATGAGACCTATAAATAAAATGGCACAATACATGAAAAGTTGCGGGTTTGGTACACACAGGGGGTCATTTATAAAACTGGTGTAAAGTAGAACTGTCTTATAGTGATGAGTGGCAGGGGCAATATTCGAATTTGCGATATTTCGCAAATATTTGGTAGAATTTTCGTCATATATTCGGGAATTCGAGAAATCGCGAATATGGTCTTGTTTGCGAAAATCGCCAATGTATTATGTGCGTAATGCGTGCCCAATACAGGCGTAGGTCACTATAGCTACATTTTTCAAGCTGCTAGAAGTTTTCTGAGACTGGAGAAAATGGTTGGCATGGCAGAACATTACAATTGCTTTATATGCAAATAAAGTGCAAATGAACTAACTAACTAACTAACTATCTAATGTAATGACACAGGAAAGCACAGAGCACAGCAATGACACTGCTGTCTCTCTAAGAACTGAAAAAACTGAACAAAATGGCTGCTGGAAAGGTTATATAGTCAGGGGTAGGCAACTTTCCTATTGGTTGCTACGGATGTTGCTAAGCTCAGACAAAGACATTGCAGCCTTCTCATTGGCCACAAGCAAGAAGCAGGCAGGTTGCATGGGTTCAGATGAAAAAAAAATATAGAATATTGGAAAATTACAAATATATATCACTATATTCTAAATATTCGCAAATTCTCGAAGTGGCAATATTCACAATTAAAATTAGCGATTTTAATATTCGTGCCCGTCACTACTGTCTTAGTTGCCCATAGCAATCAGATCCCTCCTTTAATTTTTCTAAAGAGCTGTCCAAAATGAAAGGTGGAATCTGATTGGTTGCTATGGGCAACTAAGCCAGTTCTATTTTACACCAGTTTGATAAATGACCCCCACAAATTTTTGAATAGTACTAGCAACTAGTGATTAGTGATAGGAGTAATATTCGATAGTTTGTGAATATTTGGGCAAATATTCGTCATATATTTGCGAATTTATGATTATTTTCTTGATTGCATAAATCAGCAGTGTAATATTCGCGTATTGAGCGCAATACAGGCGTGGGTCACTTTTGCTACATTTTTCAAGCTGCTAGAAGTTTACTGAGACTGGAGAAAATGGTTGGCAATGCAGTACATTACTATAGCTTTATATGCAGATAGAGTGCTCCGATATATTCGTAATTGCACAAATACGGACAACTTCACATTTTAGCAGCTCTGACTACATATGAGTGATTGGTGCACTAAGTATTGTTGTGAACTTGTGACATCACAGCACTATGTCTGTAGCATGTATGTATGGGCAGCAGAACCTATCCCACTACCTATCACCCTGCACTGGAACCTATCAGCTACACTATATCACTGTCTAACCTACACTGACTATCTCCCACTAACTATCTTTATTTTATATGTATATACATTGCTAACTAATTATGTAATGTGACAGCAAAACACAGAGCACAGCAATGACACTGCTGTCTCTTTCATAACTGTAAAAAAATGCAGAAAATGGCTGCTGGGAGGTTCTTATATAGTCAGGGGTTGGCAACTTTCCTATTGGTTGCTACGGATGTTGCTAAGCTCAGACAAAGACATTGCTGCCTTCTCATTGGCCCACAAGCAAGAAGAAGGGAGGAATCGTGTTCAGATGAAAAAAACTCTCAAATATTCGAAATTACGAATATATAGCACTATATTCTAAATATTCGCAAATTCTCGAAGTGTTGACACTCGCGATTAATATTCGCGATTCGAATATTCACGCCCAACACTACTAGCAACTTTGCTAGTGTGTTTTCCATAATTTAGAGACAGAGGCACAATGAAATGTCCTTCCCCATCTACAAACATACTGCACATTGGTATTGATAATTTACGTTAAGAATAATATATTGTTTGCTGCGAAATGTCTTTGAATTATGCATGTAAAATTACTACTTTAATACAGAATTTTTTTTTTAAAACACATAGGCTGATGCAGTAATTAGAGATGAGCGAAGTTTTGAAAAATTCGATTTAGCAAATTCGATTTGCCAAAGTTAGCCAAGAAATTTAAATTGTTACAAATGTATTTGTCATGGATAAATCAGATATACCCAGGCCACTCTGCCTTAGAGTATGGCCACACCAAGCGGGCGTGCTGCGGGCGCATTGCAGCCATGCTGTGGTAAAGAACCATGTGGCCAATTATCATGCAGGTGCCTTTCATTTAATAATGAAGACCGCACTGTATAGTCCTTCTTCCTTGTTAATGGCCACGTGGCATCTTTAAACAGGAGCTGTATCTGGTGTGGGGTTTGGCTGGTTAGATGGGGGCACAATAATTAATGCTATTCTTGCCTGCAATCTCCTGTGGATTATTTGACAGTAAACAGAGAATTATTGGATTATTTGGAAGAAAAGCAGGGAAGAGTTGGATCTCTTCATTAAGGAGATCAACCAAAATCATCTAAATCTGTCCTTCACTGCCGACATCAGGAATGAAACCGAATTTTTAGATCTTAAAATCCAGAAATATGGAGACTCCTATAAATGTAACACGTTCTTCAAACCAACTATGAAGAATAGTTACATACAATTTTCGAGTTGCCATTTACCTACCTGGTTAATCAACATCCCTGGTGGGCAGTTCCAAAGAATTAAGAGGAACTGTACACAGGATTGTGATTTTGAAAGAGAATCGGCAGTAATAAAGGACAGATTTTTGGAGAAAAAATATCCAGAGGATCTGGTAGAAGGAGCCCTTCAAAAAACAAGGATGCTAGAAAGGAAGTCGTTTTTTATGGATAAAAGTGTAGAGGAAAGGAAACCACAAAATGATATAAATGGTAGAATAACCCTCCCATTTAGTGATAATTACCGAGAAATCAAGAACATTATAAACAAATATTGGCATTGTATGCTCAATGACAGAATGATAGGACATCTTCTACCCACTAGACCAACAATAGTTTTCACCAAAGCACCAAATTTAGGCATAAGGGTAGCACCCTCAGTAAAAGCACAAAAGAACAAGAAGATCTCTTTGAGTGCGTCTTTGAACCTAAAGGGCTTTTATAAGTGTGGAAGATGTATGGCCTGTAAGATCAACAAAACACCCCGTAAAACGACACAAGTAATCTCTACACAGAATAAACTTAACTGGGAAATTAAAGACTGCCTAACCTGCAACTCTACTGGAGTCGTCTACCTCATCCAATGCCCTTGTAACAAACAGTACATTGGTAGGACGAAGCGTCCCTTGAAGATCAGACTTGCTGAGCACATAAATAATATTAATTTTTAGCAAGGGTTATGACAAGCATTGTCTGTCCAAACACTATAGAGATGCTCACAACAGAGATCCATCCAAATTGATATTTACGGCATTGGAAAAGGTAGAGCGACATTGGAGAGGGGGCGATTACATTAAACAAATGTCAAGGGCAGAATCCAGAAAGATCTATGAGTTCGGCACACTTCTGCCTAAGGGTTTGAATTCAGAATTGGAACTGTTTGGTTTCTTCTAAGGGGGTGGTTGTCCTGTGTCCGACTCAAGTGTCGTAGTCTGGCCGTTTTCCGATACTGCGACACTGACTCGGACCAAGACTCCCACCCCATTACATCATTTGGGGTTACCAGATAAGACATCTAGGACTGTACAAACCAGTAGATGAATATTGATAATTATAAAGATCCTTTAAAGTGGAAATGAAAGTTCTGTTATACAAAATATGTTCTCCTGCACACATGCAATGGTAAAGAAATAAAGGGAGACATAGGTTTGTCTATAGAGACCTTCATGATATTGTTCTGCATAAAACGCATTAATAGAAAAAAACCGCATCAAAACCGCATGTGAATAGGGATGCGTTTTTTTTCATTATAATGATGTTTATCTGCGTTTAATGCAGCATACTAGACCAGTGATGGGCAACGTGCGGCTCTCCAGCTGTTGCTAAACTACAACTCCCACCATGCCCTGCAGTAGGCTGATAGCTATAGACAGGCTTTGCATGCTGGGAGTTGTAGTTCTGCAACAGCTGGAGAGCCGCACGTTGCCCATCACTGTACTAGACCATATCACCAATACTATTCTTTTACATACAATTTTTATCTGATTTTCATTGAGAAATCCTTATATTGAACTCTGCCCGATTTTTAAATGTGACACCTGTATTTGAATAGAAAGTGACGATACTATCAGCAGTATATTGAATGTTCAAGAGACTGAAAACTGAGAGCCATTAAGTGTAACTTAATGATACAAATAAAGGATCCAGAGAAGTGGACTTACAATTCCATCTTTTATGTTTAACCCAAGTGGGGTATAAAAATGGGGGCACACAAGTATGGCGATACCACTGAGGAAGGGACCAGGAGGGTCCCGAAACACGTATGGGCTGTTTCCTATTCTTGTGACAAGACCCCCAATCCGTCTAGCATGGCCATGCGAAAAATCAAGTAAAGGAAAGCCACATATTGGGATATCGAACTGGCCCTCTCCCCCCTCTTTCCAGGCAAAGAGGTAAAACACGATCCTCTATTCTCGCGAGACCGCGGTATCTGGACTGCACGCTATACGGCGGGAGACGCCGATCTTGGAACACAGAGTTCAGAGTGTCGATCTGCAACGTGCGGACTCCGTGGAGAGGTAAGCCAGTACTTTTGATACCCTAAGATTTATGGACTTACATTTCAAATACCACCTTGGATAAAGGAGTGTTATATACTTACCCTGGAATCCTTTATGAGGATTGGACTAAAATCGGAGGGATTGAAGCCCAAGACAATAGTGTCCATCTGAATCAGATAACATTCATTTGATACATCAAGAACACTTCAACAATATACATCTTTGGACTCCGGTCTTTTTGACTTTTTATTAACTGCATCTATGATGCACTTCTAAATATTGGTGATCTGCTATTGCTTTCCTATTGTAACCTGTTTTACACTTATCTGTAATGTGTTTTTATAGATTGCGGCTGAATAAATGTAAATGCTTTTAATATTGGTGAATGGTATTATGCTGTCCAGGTGTTGAATGCACGCCCCACCAAGCAAATTGAACTGAATTTTTAAACAGAGGGGTGGTGTACCTCTGACTAGGGCTGTGGCACCTACTCCATATACCCATCCAGTGTGAGACACCACAACTATACTCGGTTTTTAGTAAACACAGAATATTAATAGCTCTGGCATACCCACTTCTCCAACCCCAGCGCTCTGCTGCCCTAAAGGTGGGAGCCCTTCTTTTGCCAACTGTTTTTCCTTCTTTTCCACATCATCTAATATCGATGAGAATATGTCATCAGGAACATCCAGCTCCTTCTCTCTCTGCATCTTGCTGACTTTTCTAGGACATACATGGCAATATAATCGCTAAAACATTCATTTGTAAAATTTGATGAATTTTTTAAAGTTTGTAAGAAATCTGATTCTTTTAGAATTCATTCACTCATTATGAGTAGAATGCCTGGTTTTATAGGGTTGATCCTATAGATGAGTACTCTTTAGATTGGGGGGATATGCCTGCAGATTTCACCTGTACACAAAAGGTAAGCTAAGGAGAAATTCTCACCCCAGTGCTGACTCTGTTTGCTTCCGTGCTGGTAACTGTTCAATTGTGGTCCTCTGCAGTGGTCACATGCCACACTCTCAGCCATTATTCCTATGGATATTATGCAGATAAAAGCCTTTCCATTGAAGTTTATGGGATTGCTTTTGCCTGGAATCTTCTCTGCAATATCAATTGGCATCATGCTGATCAGGCAAATTTATACATTGACAATTTCCCAACTGTGTAAGTGAGATTTTGAAAATCCCATTTACTTAGATACTGCTGTATGACACTACAGGGTTTCTGCCCAAAAATCTGTGTATAAGAAAGACAACCCATAAAACTTGAGGGGAACACGCAAACTGTGAAAGAGCTTTGGTAGAGGTAAGTGACCGAAAGGCATAAGGTCACTATTTAGTATAGACTGGGTTTTGCAGGACCACTCTCTCCCTCTATTTTTATTGAGATTTGAAATAGTATGTGCTTTAATCTTTAATTAACAATTGTGTGTGTTTTTTGTAGAATACTAAGAAAACACAAATGAAGAATGAGACGTCCATTACTTATTTTTATATTTTGCAATTTTCTGGGAAGACAAGGAATAAACCGCTTATTACAGCTTTCTTCTTCTTGATATATCTGGTCGGAGTCCTTATCAATTCCTCCATTATCACAGTCATTTGTCTGGAAGTTCAGTTACATGAACCCATGTATTTCTTTATCTGTAATTTGTCCATTGTAGACATATTTTATACAACGGTCACGGTTCCTAAATTACTGCACATCTTATTCTCCGGAAATCACTTTGTCTCCTTCTGTCAATGCTATACTCAGTTGTGTTTTTTCGTAGCAGTGGTGACTGCAGAAGGATTTATTCTCTTCATTATGGCTTATGATCGATATGTCGCTATCTGCCTCCCCTTACATTATCATCAGATTCTGAGTCGGAGAAATTGCATCCTGATAATTATTGGATTATGGACAGCCGCCTTTTTAAACTCTGTACTGTTTATAGAATCAGTTTTATACCTGACCTCCTGTCACTCCAACCTCATCCACCAGTTCTTCTGTGACTCTAAGTCACTAACAAAGATTTCCTGCACAAGCTCACAATTCCTTTTGGTAGTAACAGGCATCGAAATTTTAATATTAATATTTGTCCCGTTGGTGTGCAGTTCTATTTCTTACATTAAAATTTTATCAGTCATTTTCAAGATGAAGTCAAAAGAAAGTCGGAGTAAAGCCTTCTCCACCTGCTCGTCACACATCACAGTCATCTCTATTTTCTATGGGACATGCTTAGCAGTATATCTAATACCATCTTATTCTGATGTTCTAGATTTAACCTTCAATGTTGTCTATACAACTGTCATACCCATGATGAATCCTATCATCTACAGTCTACAGAACTCCAATGTAAAAGGCGCATTGGTGGGGTTATTGAGGGAATGTTCTTATCAAAGAGCAGCTCTTGTCATTGACACTAGTGAATATCTGACATTAAAGGGGTTGTCTCACTTCAGCAATTGGTATTTATCATGTAGAGAAAGTTAATTCAAGACATTAATGTATTCTGATTGTCCATATTGCCTCCTTTGCAGGATTAGTTCATTTTTCCATCACATTATACGCTGCTCTTTTTCATGGTTACAACCACCCTTTAATCCAACAGAGATGTCCGAGCTTGCACACTATAAGAAAAGGCATTGTCATCTGCAGTGGCTGGGACCACGTGAGTGCACATAGGCTGCCACTTTTTCCTATAGTGTGCAAGCACAATCTCGATTGCTGGATTGCAGGATGGTAAGAACCCCTGGACACAAGCTCTGAATAATGTGATAGAAAAATGAGCCAGCAAAGAGGCAACATAGACAATCACAATACATTAGTAAGTGCCTTCTATTAACTTTGTCTACAAGAATCGAAACAAAACAACTCAATGAAGTTTATTAGAATAGTGTAATCATTTATAAAATTCATTTGCATGAATCATTGACTTATTATTGGATCATTAACTGGTTTTAAAGTTGGAAGAAATATTGCAATTAGAATACCCACATAATCACATACATGGTTATAACTTTCATCAAGTTTTGCATAAACTGATATTACAGTCTATTAAAAGAAATGTTGTACTCCAATTATCAGCTCCTTTTATATCCCACCTTTACTAAACTAACATTTACTCTGATATTATATTTAAAACATTTGTTATAATTAGAGAAAAGCGAATTTCTCAAAAATTCGATTCAGTCGGTTTGCCGAATTTTCCAAAAAGATTTGATTAGATACAAATTTATTTGTGGCGAATCACGTTAAAAAACTGCTATTTCCTGGCTGCAGAGAGCCTGTAAAGTGGTGTAGAACAATGTGCAGTAACACGCATAGGGAGTCTGCTGTGGTAGTAAAACAATACTGTCAGTCATTATAAGACAAGCAGATGACAGACATCACTATTAGAATCACTACATACATCAATTTTTTGGGCAGTTATTGACCAAATAACTTAAGTGTGAGCTTAGCCTTACAGGTCAATGTTAGCGCCAGGAATAAAGAATCATACAGAGGGCCAAATTAATTTGTCATAGATCACTATAAATCAGGTATACCCAGGCCACTCTGCCTTAGAGTATGGCCACACCAAGCAGCCGTGCTGCAGAGGCCCAAGATTCTACTACAGCATGAAAGAGCGCACTCCTTTTGCACCATCGTTAGCTGATTCCACATAGATGTCAACAGAACCTGTTCTATTAAACGCTTATACAAGTACAGCACCCCCTGACAGAGTGGAGAGAGTGTCAGCAGTAAGTTTGTGTTGATGTCACAGATTATTTTGCCCTTCCTCTATACCGTCAGAACAATAACCCCAAAAAAAGGGATCCTGTCTGTTGAGCATCCGCCCTTACTCAGTCAGCATTTGGTCAATATTGCAAAAGAAAAAAAAAAGACAGCAGGGGATCTAAAACAGAGATGACACGTGAATGGAATATTTGCATGTCTTCTGTGTTTTGTACCCACTCCTGATTTTGGCTACCAAATCATTGGCCAATTCTGATGAAAAATAGGGACCATGTCATACAGGGCTGACAGCTGCTACATAGACAAGGATCCATTGTGCATCTAATTTTTCCTTCATTCAGTTACTATGGTAACATAGTCGAGGAGAAAGCCAGGATTTGATTTCTATATGAAGGACAGAGAGCAGTTCCTCCCCTGTGTGACTCCATTTGCCCAGGCAAGCGAGGTGCAGAACAGCGTGACACCGCCGTGCCCTGCACATGTGCTATGCTGGAAGGGCACTGTGAATTGTTCCCGCAGTGGAGGCTGAGGACACAGGGGAGGATGAGGAGCCAGAGGCAGACATTGTTGCAGGACCAAACAGCGTGAGAACGTGGAGGCGGAAGTGGCGTCACCTGGCCAAGTTGCTGTTGTGCCTGGGCAGGAACCACATTTACCCAGTGGGCCATAAAGGACATATATTGTCCTTGACTGTAGTTACAGCTCCACACATCGGCGCTGCCTTGCACTTTGGCAGACACCGACAGGCTCAAAGACTGACCGACCTTTTGTTCTACATAAGTGTACAGGGCAGGTACTGCCTTTTTCGCAAAGAAATGATGGCTTGGGACTCTCCACCCCAGCTTGGCACAAATCATAAGTTCTATGAAAGATGCAGAGTCCACCACTTGGAAAGGGAGGGACTGCCACACCAGTGAGTCACGACTTGGCCAGGAGCACATTTAGCTTCTGTGCTGTTGGATGAGTGCACGCATACTGTTGTCTCTTGGCAATTGCTTCGGTGATCGATTGCTTATGGAATGACTGACGAGGAGTAGGATGAAGAGGAGCATCAGAACCAGCAGATGATGGGAAGGACAGACAGCTCCCTTCGACTAAGGTGGTGGAGCCTTAAATGCATCAAATTGGATGCATGCCACTGGGTGACACAGCAGTTGCTGCCCCAGGCTAGAGCACCGCTGAGTATGTCATTTTCCCCCCAACACTGCACGCTGACTGCCTGCTACTGTGCCTTTGTGAACCCATGCACCGATACTTTCAGGTAGGCTCCTGTGAAGCGGGTTTTCTACCCCAAGCATGTTTGGCTCCTGACCTCCCACTGCTGCCACCCTGCTGACTCACAGCCACGCTACCATCCTGCTGGCTCAGCCGCTGTCTCACACATAAGCTTCCACCCTCTTCTCCTGATGATGATGATGAACCCCCTTCTTCACCCGGCTCCCAAGTGCGATTGGCTACAGCATCATCTGCTACTGTCTGCATGTCACTGATGTTCCCCTCAACGGTCTCAGGGCCAACACCTGCTCCCACATCACCCTCATCATCACTACTTGCTTGCTTACTCGAAGAAACAGAGGATGTTTCCTCCAGCTCTTGGCTGGGCAGTGAAAAAAGTGACGAAAAAATGTCTCTGTGTAACTTGCGATTTTTTTCTCAGCAGCAGTCCCTGGGGGTATTGGAGTCAGTCCCTCCTCCTTCTTAATTCACAAGGTAAAAAACTTTAATCCAGGAACCGCGCTTGTATTATCAACATGCAGCAGGATCTTGCACAAGGTGGCTGATGTTCCACGCCACTTTAACACACTATAAAGCCGACCAAACAGATCACCAAATCTTCCGTACCTCGAAAGAACAATCACATATTGCAGAACGCCAAATTATGTAAATTCTTAAATGCTTTTAATATACTCACAGCGGTAAAAAACAATCGCGCATAAAACATCAAACAACCGCTCTGCCCGACCCGGGTTTCGCCTAGTTGGCTTCCATTTTGTGCAAGTGACAATAATACCCATTTTTTAAGTGCACCTGCATTGCATATGTGCCAGGAGAAGGTAAAATAATAAATCCTGACGAAGGGCAACGCAATTACCCGAAACGCGTTGAAGCTTAGAGGTGCCCACGACTACCAGTAGCCGCTGCGGTGACGTCACCTTTGCTCCCAGCGAGCGTGCAACCACGAACTGAGAGTCGCGCCACTGGCCGGGGAGCGACTCACACACGCCAACAGTAGAGACCGGACTCCAGAAGCAGCGCTGACTAGCAAACCTCAAGCCCTGCAGACGGGAGAAAAAATCCCAGAAAGAGAACGGGAATAGAACTATACAGGCACCCGAGGACCTCATAACCAAGCGGGGGATGCAAGGAGGGCAGCACAACGGGAGGTAACTACTTTGCTCTGCATAGACACAGTATACTATATATTTTTACCTAGCCATAGAGCGCGGTATCAAATTAATAGAACAATAATTTATCTATTTTTTGGGAAAAGACTGAACAATGTATGGATGCAGCACATGGATCAGGCTACAACGAAGATCAATTAAAGGCCATGTGTACAAAATTGAATAAAACCTATTATAGTTATAGGAGACTGTCTGAAAAATATTCTTCTCTGTTATTAAGTCTCAAATCAGAGGAATTTATCCTAAAATTAAAGACCCACACTGCACTTAATGATGAAAGATATAGCATATTTATGGCAGTCAAGTCAATGCTAGAGGACAAGATATCACAACAATATGAAACTGCGACCCACCATTCTAACCTTTCAAGGCACTCCAAGGCTTCATCCCGATCCTCGAAATCTATTGCTCAGTCCTCATCGCTAAGGTCTCGCTCACAGCACTCTTCGCTGAGTACCTCATTGGTGTTGGCACACGCAAAAGCGGAAGCAGCGAAGGTACAAGCTCACTGCATTAGAAAGGAAGCAGCCATTAAGGCTCAAGTCGCAGAGACACAAGCCCAATCTCAAGCTAATCAAGCAGCTATACAAGCCCATTCTCAAGCTAATCAAGCAGCTATACAGGCTCAGGCGCAAGCAACCAAAGCCAAGGCCGGAGCTGAGTTGGAGGTCCTTCAGATGGAAGAAGCAGCAGCCATGGCTGAAGTCAAAGTTCTTGAAGAAGCTGCTGAAGAAGAAGAAGCTTATCATCCTACTGTATGTCCAAGATATCTAATGACTCAGAAGAGCGCACCCTGCAATTCGTCCTAGACCAAAGCAAAGTCAATGCATTTGCACCAGAAGATTTGGGCTCTGCACGCCAGCCTGCTGAACTCATGCGAGTAGAAAAAGAGGCAGCTGATAATGATAACTATACAGTTGACACCAGTCCAGTGGACATTTCTCTCTCTTTCAAACCTATGGCACCTTACACAGTATTTCAGGCGCCATTAGAGACCAAGCCGCTTCAAGCTCATCATATTACATTAAAACCTCCTGAGACTAGTTACATAGCAACCAAGATGCTGGCGCCAACATTACCAGATGTGAAGCCTTCATTTACGCTCAACCCAGCTGCCACTTCATTCCATCTTCCAACCCCCAAACATAGCGTATCAGATGGCGCCAACAACACCAGCGAGGGAGAAGTTCCCATCGCCATGATGCAGGAAAGAAATAACGCATCAGAAATCGCTAAGTACCTCACTCTCAGGGACCTCATCAGTACTAGCCTTACAAACTTTAATGATCGCCCAGAGAACTATAGAAGTTGGAAGGCCACCTTCAAGACAACAGTTCAAACCCTTGGTGTACCGCCTATGCAAGAACTTGATTTACTAATTAGATGGCTAGGTCCATGGTCGTCAAAACTGCGTTAAGAGACTCAAAACCATTCATATCTACGAACCAGTCAACGGCCTTCGTCTCGCATGGGAAAGATTAGAGCAGACATACAGCGGCTCGGAAGTAGTCGAACGTGCTTTATTTAAACGACTATACGACTTTCCTGGATTATCCAATACAGACAGCAATGGATTCCAGGAATTAAGCAAACTTCTTCTTGAGTTTAAAATCGTCAAGGGAGACCCGCAGCTACCAGGTCTCAGCTTTCTTGATACCTCCCATGGTGTGGGCCTGATCATGGAGAAATTACCCCTCAATATTGAAGACCAATGGGCAACAACAGGTTCAAAATACAAGGAGCAACATTGTGTTCCCTTTCCACCATTTTCATTCTTCTGTAAGTTCATTAAGGACTTGGCAAGAGCTAACAATGATCCGAGCTTCAACACCTTGGGAACCAACATCTTTGGCTCTACTAAACAGAGACACGAGGGCTCTAAAGGTCTAATTTCAGTAAAAAAGACAGGGGTTGTGCCCACTACTAACAATAGAAATGAAATACCTAAGGAACCCGATCATCATTGCCCTATCCATGATAAACCACATCCTTTAAGGAAATGCCGTGTCTTCATAGCAAAGCCCTTTGAGGAACGTAAGGAGTTCCTAAGGAGTCATTATATCTGCTTTAGATGCTGTGCATCCACTGAGCACTTCGCCAGAGACTGTAAGGTTCCAGTCAAGTGTTCTGAATGTAATAGTGATCTACATGTGTCCGCTGTTCACCCAGGACCAATCAGACGGAACTTAGAACCAGTTAGCTGGCACAAGCTCCATTCCGATCAAGGAGGGGAGAGTGACGATCGACCAACCACAACCGTCATGCCCAGATGCACAAAGGTATGTGGAGAAGGACTTGTGTGCGGTAAGTCTTGTTCTAAGATTTGCCTCGTGGATGTGATCTGTTCAGGATAGAGGCAGAAACTACACCCTACACCCTAGGAACATGCTCTGGTCTTGTGACAACCTCAGGAAGAAGAGCTAATGGTTTCACATTGAAGCCCATCAAAGGAGATAAGAAACTCTCTCTTCCAACCCTTATTGAGTGTGACAAATTGCCGGACACAAGGGATGAGATTCCCACACCTGAAGCCGCACAGCATTACCCTCATCTCAGGAACATAGCCAGAGAGATTCCTCCCCTTGATAACCATGCTGAGATCTTACTCTTGCTAGGTAGAGACATTCTTGAGGCTCATAAGGTCCTTGAACTTTGCAATGGCCCTTTCAACACTCCATATGCCCAGAAACTTACAGTGGGTTGGATCATTGTGGGAGATGTATGTCTGGACTGAACCCGCAGACCCTGCCAAGTACACTCCTTCAGAACTGACATATTAATAGGGGGATGAACTTCTTACATCAGGCAGTGTCCTAACCACTACTATGTGCAAGAGGTTCCTTGCCCAAATATTCTAAAAACATCAGAAAGCAGCTTAAATCCCAAGGAGTAATTGGATGGCAGCAGGAGGAGAGAAGGCACTCATAGGTAAGAATGTATAAATGGTTCCCTTTCCCCAAACCAGGATGAGTGGAGTCTACTCACCTGGTGTGGTTGCACTTGTTCTAGAGGAAGTTGGCTGAAGATCCAGGGGGAGGGGGGTTGGTGCTCCTGGAGCTGGTGCCGTAGGCCAGCGTTGTGCCACCTAGAAGTACATAGGGAATCCGCTAACAAGCCGATGGTGATAAGGATACAGACTTGATAAAGGGGTCTTGAGCACCCCGAAACGCGTCATTTATCAAATAAAAAGACTTTGTATCCGAACTGGGGTTGTGACTGGCGCCTTTTGTCCGTTCGCTCACCGCACGTACATAGTGCATTTGAGGTCTTCTTTCTCTAAATCCCAAGGAGTCAGCTGCAGAAGAATGTTCCTGGACAGAAGGGCAGCTTGTAGAAAGGCCTTCAGGATTTCAATTGGAGCCCTCTTCAGGCCCTTCCCAGCTTTGCAGTCCTCACACAGTTTATCATAATGAATCCTATATCTTCACTGACAACATGCCTTCTGAGTCATGTAGTTCTGATGAGACAATGCAGAAACGTGAGTCTTCCAGTCAACTGTTTGACAATGAGTTTAATTCTGTAAAAGAAGTATCTTCTGAACGTTCTATAAAGGAGGTTCCTTCAGCAGAGGAAGAGTTCATTCTAGATACTTTGCAAGAACCTTCAGTTCCATCTGCAGTTGTTGATTGCACCCAAGAGCATTACAGTTCTTCCCAGTCTTCAACAGATGAGCACCTTCATATTGCTCAGCCTTTTCTGGAAACCACAGGGAAAGGTTTACCGCCAATATCCATGACAAATACTGCATGTCAACAACCCAAGTCTGTACGTACAAAGACAGATCCCATCTCAGAAGTTAAAAGCAGACAAGAGCATTCGCGTTCATGATCCATAGACAGAAAGCAATCTACATGTAAATCAGCCTCCAAAAACAAGCGCTCTCACTCTAGAACTTTGGCAAGATCAAGGACAACCAAGTCTCGCCCAGCTTCCAATGAAAGCAACAGACAATCTCTTGTAGTAAAAAAGAAGAAATCCACATCTGGGGTGCATATAAGATCACTCAAGAATAAACCAGAAAAGATAGGAAATATTCCTGTGCCATCTGGCGTTTTCAAAGAGCACAACCTTTTTAAGTTTCGGTGGAAGCAGGTACAACATCACGCCAGTCAGTTCTGGAAAAGGTGGATAATAAAGTACCTTTGCCTCTAGCAAGAATGCAGAAGGTGGCAAGAACCAAGGCCTAATATAAAGGAAGGAGATTTTGTTCTGTTAAGAGACAAACAAGTTCATCGTCTCGACTGGCCTACTGGACTTATTACTAAAGTCGTTTCCAGTTTGGATTGAAAGAACTTCCATTGAGATTCCTTCTACCAGAGATGCTCATCATCTTCTAGGACTGTTTCCAGTACCAGCTCTATGGTCTGAACTGAAGACATATCCTTTTTTGGTTTGAATAAATGTTCATTGCATGTTTCCTTTTCAGGTTTATGGACATTATTCAACTGTTTATTCATCAGGTTTATAGACATTATTTATTGTTATTTTATACAATTCCATTGTATGCATATACATAGTGGTATCTACCTATACCAGATGGGGAGTGTTCTGTTTCAGTATCTTGCATTGTGTATTGGTATGCTCCTCTCTTCTCCTCCCCCCTCTGTTTCAGCTTCTAGTTGGTTCAGTCTAGCCACTTCCTGTTTTCCCTGTCATGCATTGTTGTTTTGTGTGCTCCGACTCTGAGGAGAATCTGAGCAGAATCTGTGTAGTATCTCATCTTCTTATCAGGGAGAATATTAGAGTCATAATTCTTTTACCATTGGATTCTCTGTATATCTTGTAATACAATCTCCGGATTAAAGACTACTTGATTAACTCCTGGGTGTCTGATGCGTAAACTGTAAGTAGAGAATGTCTGATTCAACAAGTGACCTCACAGATGCGTGATTGTATAAAGCTGACATTTTGAAACGCCACAGGCCCTGGCTTTCACACTTTCAAAATAATCCTTTTGCGGGGCGAATAGATGCCGGATGACCGAGACGCTCCATGACTCCTTTTTTCTTTTAAACTACCCCTGCACTGCATACCTGACTGGGAAATATATTCTGTAAATTCGGCGGCGTTTAGATTGTTGGGCGATCTGTACCCCTTTTTTCTTACAAACTACCTCTGCACTGCATACATGACTGGGAAATACATTATGCATGCTGGTAGACGCGCTCCTGATGGCATTCCCACCTGACATCGGGGCCTCAGTGGAAGCACAAGGCGAAGGCAGAGGAGGAGGAAGAAGTCGCCAACGCAGCTGGGCACTGCCAGTACCTCAGAAGGCAGGGTTAGCATGGCCAAGATGTGGAAAAACCTTGTCAGCACGCCACAACAACCAGCACCACCAGCTGATATGGAACATCTCAGCAGGAGGCAGCATTTCAGCAACATGGTGGAACAGCCTACACGTACTGACTGATGGGTCTGCCCCATTCAACTTCTGGGTCTCCAAATTGGGCACATGGCCTAAGCTTGCCCTTTACGCCTTGGAGGTGCTGGTCTGCCCTGCAGCCAGTGTATTGTCTGAATGTGTGTTTAGCACGGCAGGGGGGCGTTATCACAGACAAGCGCAGCAGCCTGTCCACAGCCAATGTGGAGAAGCTCACGTTCATTAAAATGAACCAGGCATGGATCCCACGGGACTTGTCTATACCTTGTGCAGAATAGACATGTATACCGGCCTCACCCAGCCTTTGTTATACTCCAGCGCACTTTCTCTTTGTTTTCTTTTCTATATTTCCGAATGTTTTGGATCTACTCCAATTTAAAAAAACAAAAAACAAAACAAAATAATAAAACAGTGTTGTTGGCTACTACCTCCTCCCCCACCACTTCCACCTACACCGCCACTTCCACCGCCTCCTCAACCTCCTACTCCATATGGACCTCCTCCTCCTAGTTCAATATTATTATTTTTTATTTTTATGTATTTTATGTTATTTTAAGTGATTTCCCTATCCACATTTGTTTGCTTCTTTTTGCAGCACTCTAGCCCTTTCCATTACTTTTTTAGAGCCATTTTTGTTCCCAAAGGTTCGGGTCCCAATTGACTTCAATGGGGTTCGGGGTCAAGTCGGGGTCCCGAACCCGATGAACCTGAACTTCCGGGTGTTCGCTCAATTTTAATTGTAACTATTCAACTATCTTGTTTTGCCACTATTGGTCCTACCCTCACCTATGCTACCTATGCTACCAGCTATCACTACCCTTCCTATTTCTTGCTGCTAACAATCAGTTGCTTGGGTTTGCTAATCTTTCGCTAATAATATTGCTAATATGCTAAGGTTCGACACGTTTCATTCTCAAAGAGCATCTCATCAGGAGCCCCCATAAATAGAATTAGCTAAAGGTAATGTTGTAGTTAACAGAGCAACGCCGCGCCCACTGTGTTAGCATATTAGCAATATTATTAGTGAAGGCGTAGCAAACCAAAGCCACTGATTGTTAGCAGCAAGACAGGGAAGGGTAGAGACAGTTGGCGTTCTTACCTTAAGCTACACAATAGGTAGGAATGAGTGAGGGTAGGACCAATAGTGGCAGAACAAGATAGTCGAATAGCTACAATGTATTAAGCTGTCCTTTTCCTGATTTGGCTGTGCTGTTTGCACAGAGGGACATCGATATTCCTTTGGAAAGGGCGCTCTGTGTACCTCCAGTTTGTGTCTCCTGTTTCTGGCTATTTTGAAAGAGGGACCACTTGTATGAAATTAATCTACAAAAATAGGAATCATACACAGTACACTACATAGGTGGTTCAGGATCTGTTTAGTCCATTTGTTTTTGTATAGTGGGTCTCTTTATCCTAGCCCTTTTTTATTTTATTTGGTGACATTAAATACATATTTTTTGTTTTCATTTTAGCATTCAATACAACCACTGGTGAAAAGTTAATGTGTTGGCACAAGAGGCATGAATTCTGCGATATAATCATATTTTTTCCCCTTGGGTAATTATAAATCTAATCGCCCGGGATTGTCCCAGCACATTATAAATCTCCTACACAGCTCCCGCTCATTTCCAGTAAAGAATTTTACATTAGGACAAGTCTGCTGTTACCATAATGGTAAGTCCACCAGACATTGACATTTCTATTGTACATGATTTCTCATGAGCTCAATTACACTACACAGGATGGAGGTTTACTGCAAAAGTTCTGCTTAGAAATCTAAGAATTCATAAAAAATAAGATTTCAAAGTCTAATTACAGAATCTGCATGATGTGTAAATTGACTTTATTGTTATGTACAATATATAAACTGTATACATTTTATACATAATTTTATATTTTTTAAAGGGCTCCTACTTTCTATAGTTATTTGTTCATTTTATGTTTTTTTTTTTTTCTTAGTTCACTATTATTATCCTGGGATACTATCAGCAAAATTATGTTATACCTGTAGGTCAAAGAAACATTAATAAACTTTAAGTGCTCGTTCTCTATTACATTTCAGAAGATAATTCATTACACAGGGGAAATTATTCATTTCAAAACCTTGTTAGGAAGCCACAGAATATTTTATCATCAGTCTGTTGCGTCATAGGAGCATCATTTAGGATGGGAAAAACCTCTGTGTATTTCTCGCACAGAATAAGCTTGTGTGAAATTGTCCACATTTTATATATCGGAGATAATACTCCTATATATTTAGGAATCTCATTGTTATTGTACTGCTGCTGTGGGGGAATATTTTATCTGCTATTATATTTAGATGAGGGAAGTTTGCAAAAATTAGATTAAGACACTTCGACAAATTTTTCAAAAAAACTTGCTTCATTTTGATTTAATTTGTTACGAAGAGTGTTAAATCAGCTTTATCGCAGCATGCAGGGAGAGTGTATCTTGATCTAATAACTATGTATAAATATATCAGAGGTCAGTACAGAGATCTCTCCCATCATCTATTTATCCCCAGGACTGTGACTGTGATGGGGCCTGGATGTATTTCTGGAGTGTAATAATATTACAGGTTATAGCTACTAGAGAGGGGTCGTTGATCCCGGAAGTTATCCTGATTGCCTGATTGGAGTCAGGAAGGAATTTTTTATTCCCCTTAAGTGGGGAAAATTGGCTTCTACCTCACAGGGGTTTTTTGCCTTCCTCTGGATCAACTAGCAGGATGACAGGCCGAACTGGATGGACAGATGTCTTTTTTCAGCCTTATGTACTATGTTACTACTATGTTACTATGACAGATCAGCAGAATACTAAAATATACTGTGATGTAGACAAGGCCAAACAGGGACACTAATGTCCATAGAACAGGCTGTTGAGGCTGGTAACAGCATGAAGAGCCAACATAGTGGCTCAGTCACAGAGTGGTGAGGGTGGTAGCAGCCTAAGTAGTCAATATAGTGACCCAGTCACAGAGTAGGGAGGGTGGCGCAACCCCATGAGGAGTCAAAATAGTTGCCCAGTCAAACAGTGGGGAGGTAGAGGGTAACAGCAGTGGCAGTAAAAGCACAAGATGGTGGCAGTAGAAAAAGATGGCAACAGAAGCAGTAGGCGGGTGGCAGCATAAGTATAGTGGCTTAAGCACGTGACCAGAAGTAATGGACCATTTTTCACAATGTTTTGGTGTGGCAGCATACTGCAGTCATAACAGTACAGACAGAATGATCTAGTCTGATGCAGCAGACACTGGGTGAATCCTGGCTGATCTATGCCTCATTCATCTTTATAAAAGGTTAAGCTCTCAACATTTTGTGTTGAAAATCGAGTTATCTTTGGGGTAACCGCTCAGATGCCACCCTACCTGCCGGGAAAGAAAGCTTGTCCAAGGCAAACTTGTGGTGTGGTTTCCCAGTAGCCATGGGTGGCTTGGATCTGGGGTGTCAGGGTGCACTCCATGTATGCCACCACCTGCTGGCTCAGGTTCCACTCCATGTCAGGCCGCTGCTAGGCAGTTCCTTCAGTTGGCAGGTGAAGAAACATGCTTGAGCTCAAAGGGCCACCCGTTCAGGCCTTCGTGAGAATGGGCAATGGTGCACATAGGCAGTGACTACATAGGATGTCTTGATAGTAAAGTTGAGTTTATCATCCCCATTAGCAGGTGTAAAAAAAAGGCCCCCATTTTGGCCGGCTAGCAAGGGTTTAACATTATGGAGAGCCAGTAGTCATCCCTCTGCCAAATGATCATAAGTCAGCTGTTGCTACTCGAGCAACTCAGCATGCATCCGGCCATTTGGACAAGGGAATCGGTGGATCTCCCTGACTCTATCTCCATTGCATACTACCACGGTCTGTCAAGATGATCTGCCTGGTCCTCCATATCTCACCCATGCTCCTTCTGTTCCTCTCCTGTAGCTTGGGGAGATAAACCACTTATTTCTGTATACAATTCCTGATTGTTAATATCTTCCCCCTCATCCTCCTCCTCCACCAGTAGAGCCATCACAGGGCTTATGTGGTCATGAAATGTATGCACCACGTCTCCTGTCCCCTGGCCAGCCAGATTTATCAGCTCAATGACATAAAGGAGTGGAATACTTTTTTGCAATTGTCTGAGTGATCAATTGTTGGCGAAATGCAAGAAGTAGATGAGAAATTCCCACACTGACGAGTATAGCATTTACCCACACCACCGTGTGATGCCTGCCACTGCCTCTATGAAGCCGTGAACCTTCAATTGTATCTGGACAGGTAGGCTCCTGAGTAGCAGATGGTCTACATAGGGCACGTTTGGCTCCAGGTGTCTCGCTGCTGCCACCCTGCTGACTCACAGCCACTCCTGCACCCCGCTGGCTCAGCTGCATGCTGCCACCCTACTGCTTATCTGTTAAACAAGGTTTACATTGTTCAGTTAGATAGCTCTGGGCCCTACACAGGGATTCATGCAAAAAAAAATCTCCAATGAAAGTTAAGTGCTTGCAGTTTAGTTCTGCCATTTAAAACCGCTTTTTTTCTCTCTGCTGTGTAGTGTCATTTAAAGCAGTTTTTTTTTTTTTTTCTCTGCTTGGTGAGGGGGAGTGGCTTGGCCTAACAGGTGCTATAAATTAGACCACTCAACTCTTCCAGAGCCTGCTCTACCTGAGGCCTGCATTATTAAGTGGCTGCTTTCATAAGTGTAATTGAAGAAACCGGAGTTTAGGAAAAGGAGCAAGAAACAGAGATTCATTAGACCATCCTTGTATACAGTTGGTTTGACTCTAGCTAGTCTTCCTACTGCTGTAAGGGACCACAGTAAGTAAGAATCTTGATATCACTGCTCTATATTGTATTTATTTATTTTTTTCCCTCTCTTTTCCTGTGTAATCCCCATTTAGTATGACTTCCATTATTGACAGCGCCGTCCAGTGCACATCTTGTATGATGTATGCAGTCCTGGAACAGCCGTTCGAGGATGTATATGTTTGTTCAAAATGTGAGCAAATTACCCGTTTGGAATCGCACATCGAGTCTCTAAACAGGCGAGTTGCAACACTGAAAGCCACTGACAATTTGGAAAAGAGTTTGCTGCTCACTGAGCAAGCACTCTATGGGGTAGATGTGGGGGAGGGTGGTAGCGAGGAGGCTGAGGAGAGTGAGGTAGTTAGTTGGGTAACAGTAAGAAAGCGGGGTAGAGGGAAGAGTGCCAGGGAGGCTAGCCCTGATCTGACACACCCCAACAAGTTTGCACGGTTGGCAGATGAGGGGGATGACAGTTCAGGGACGGCACCGCTGCAGCCAGACACTTCCTCTGCCAGTCAGGGGAATGTCAGCTCCAGTAAGCAGGGGACCAGGAGAGCAGGGCAGGCCAGACAGGTGCTGGTAGTGGGAGACTCAATTATTAGGGGAACAGATAGGGCAATCTGTCACAAAGATCGTGATCGCCGAACAGTGTGCTGTCTTCCTGGCGCTAGAGTTCGACACATCGCGGATCGGGTTGACAGATTACTGGGAGGGGCTGGAGAAGATCCAGCGGTCATGGTCCATATCGGAACCAATGACAAAGTTAGAGGAAGGTGGAGAGTCCTTAAAAATGATTTCAGGGATTTAGGTCAAAAGCTTAGTGCAAGGACCTCAAAAGTAGTATTTTCTGAAATACTGCCTGTACCACGAGCCACACAAGAAAGGCAGCGGGAGATTAGGGAGGTTAACAAGTGGCTCAAGAACTGGTGTAGGAAGGAGGGGTTCGGGTTCATGGAGAACTGGGCCGACTTCTCTGTTGGCTACAGGCTCTACCGTAGGGACGGGCTGCACCTCAATGGGGAAGGGGCAGCTGTGTTGGGGAGAAAGATGGCTAGAAGGTTGGAGGAGTGTTTAAACTAGGGACTGGGGGGGAGGGTAATTACAGGAGGGTAATTATAGGAGGGGAAGATAGTGCAGATAGAGACCAGGGGCGAGGTAGTGTGTCTGGGGGAGGAATGGAAGGGGGGACTAGAACAGCTCAGAATGAAAGATGTAGGGTAAAAAATACACATAAACCTGTCAAATGTATGTATACTAATGCCAGAAGCCTGACTAACAAGACTGGGGAACTGGAATTACTGATGTGTGAGGAGGACTATGACGTAGTGGGAATAACTGAGACATGGCTGGATGATAGCTATGACTGGGCAGTTAATGTACAAGGTTACAATCTGTTCAGAAAGGATCGTGAAAACCGGAGAGGGGGAGGGGTCTGCCTCTACGTGAAGTCGTGTCTAAATCCTGTAATTCGAGAATACATCTCTGAGGGACATGAACATGTGGAGTCACTGTGGGTAGAAATACATGGAGCAAAAAACAATAATAAAATACTAATAGGAGTGTATTATAAACCACCTAATATACCAGAGTCCACAGAAAATCTATTACTAAACGAGATAGACGAGGCGGCAAATCATAATGAAGTCGTTATCATGGGGACTTCAACTACCCAGATATAGACTGGGAAACTGAAAGCTGTACATCCCATAAAGGAAACAGGTTCTTGGCAATAGCCAAAGACAATTTCCTTTCCCAACTGGTTCAGGACCCCACTAGAGGGACGGCCATACTGGACTTAGTATTAACCAATAGACCTGATAGAACAACAGATGTGCAGGTTGGGGGACACCTGGGAAATAGTGACCATAAAGTTATAACCTTCCAATTATCCTTCAAACGAGAGTTTCTAAAGGGAGGAACAAAAATACCAAACTTCAAAAAAGCAAAATTTAGCCAACTAAGCGAGGCCATAGGCCTAACTAACTGGGACAAAGTCCTCAAAAATAAAAATACAACCATAAAATGGGAGATTTTTAAAAGCATTGTAACATCTAATTGTGAGAGGTACATACCTTATAGGAATAAAAGGCTAAGGAACAATAAGAGACCAATGTGGATAAATGGAACCGTAAAGAAGGCAATAAATGACAAAAAGAAAGCATATAAATTGCTAAAACAGGAGGGGAGTCAGGAAGCACTAATAAACTATAAGGAAAAAAATAGAATATGTAAAAACGAATAAAATTTGCCAAACTAGAGACCGAGAGATTAATTGCCAAAGAGAGTAAAACTAACCCTAAAATGTTCTTCAATTATATAAATAGTAAAAAATATAAATCTGAAGGAGTCGGCCCTCTACATAGCAATGAGGGGGTGTTGCAGAGAGCGACGAGGATAAAGCAAAACTATTAAATATTTTTTCTCCACTATATTCACTGAGGAAAATAAAACTGTCAGATGAAATGCAGAATGTAAAAGTAAATCCCCCATTAAAAGTGCCCTGTCTGACCCAGGAAGAAGTACAACAGCGACTTAAAAAGATTAAAATAGACAAATCGCCAGGACCGGATGGCATACACCCCGTATCCTAAGGGAATTAAGTGATGTCATAGCCAGACCATTATTTCTGATATTTACGGACTCTATAATAACAGGGAATGTTCCACAGGATTGGCGCATAGCAAATGTGGTGCCAATATTCAAAAGGGTCCAAAAACAGAGCCTGGAAATTATAGGCCGGTAAGTTTAACATCTATTGTTGGTAAACTGTTTGAAGGGTTTCTAAGAGATGCTATTTTGGAGTATCTCAATGAAAATAAGCAAATAACGCCATATCAGCATGGCTTCATGAGTGATCGGTCATGCCAAACAAATTTAATCAGCTTCTATGAGGAGGTAAGTTCTAGACTTGACAGCGGTGAATCAATGGATGTCGTATATCTGGACTTCTCCAAAGCATTTGACACCGTACCTCATAAAAGGTTAGTATATAAAATGAGGATGCTCGGACTGGGAGAAAATGTCTGTATGTGGGTAAGTAACTGGCTGAGTGACAGAAAACAGAGGGTGGTTATTAACGGTAGATACTCAGATTGGGTCACTGTAACTAGTGGGGTACCTCAGGGGTCAGTATTGGGCCCTATTCTCTTCAATATATTTATTAATGATCTTGTAGAAGGCCTGCACAGTAAAATATCTATTTTTGCAGATGACACTAAACTGTGTAAAGTAATTAACACTGAAGAGGACAGTTTTCTGCTACAGAGGGATCTGGATAGATTGGAGGCTTGGGCAGAAAAATGGCAGATGAGGTTTAACACTGACAAATGTAAAGTTATGCACATGGGAAGGAATAATGCAAGTCACCCGTACATATTAAATGGTAAAACACTCGGTAACACTGACATGGAAAAGGATCTAGGAATTTTAATAAACAGCAAATTAAGCTGCAAAAACCAGTGTCAGGCAGCTACTGCCAAGGCCAATAAGATCATGGGTTGCATCAAAAGGGGCATAGACGCCCGTGATGAGAACATAGTCCTACCACTTTACAAATCACTGGTTAGACCACACATGGAGTACTGTGTACAGTTCTGGGCTCCTGTGAACAAGACAGACATAGCAGAGCTGGAGAGGGTTCAGAGGAGGGCAACTAAAGTAATAACTGGAATGAGGGATCTACAGTACCCTGAAAGGTTATCAAAATTAGGGTTATTCACTTTAGAAAAAAGACGACTGAGGGAGATCTAATAACTATGTATAAATATATCAGGGGTCAGTACAGAGATCTGTCCCATCATCTATTTATCCCCAGGACTGTGACTGTGACAAGGGGACATCCTCTGCGTCTGGAGGAAAGAAGGTTTGTACACAAACATAGAAGAGGATTCTTCACTGTAAGAGCAGTGAGACTATGGAACTCTCTGCCTGAGGAGGTGGTGATGGTGAGTACAATAAAGGAATTCAAGAGGGGACTGGATTTATTTCTGGAGTGTAATAATATTACAGGCTATAGCTACTAGAGAGGGGTCGTTGATCCAGGGAGTTATTCTGATTGCCTGATTGGAGTCGGGAAGGAATTTTTTTTTCCCCTTAAGTGAGGAAAATTGGCTTCTGCCTCACAGGGGTTTTTTGCCTTCCTCTGGATCAACTTGTAGGAAACAGGCCGAACTGGATGGACAAATGTCTTTTTTCGGTCTTATATACTATGTTACTATGTTACTATGTTACTATGAATCCCTTCAGCTTCACATTACAGTCTCTGCACTGTCCCTGCAGTCTCTATATGCTCTCTCTATAGTGTGTAAAAACTCTCCCTATGATCTCCCTACACTGTCCCTGCACTCTCCCTGTCCAATATTTCACAATTAAAGACTTCTTGAACACTGTCCTTAGCGCTTGTCCCATCTCTCCCTATGTTGAGATCACAGTAAATTTTGGGGTGCTCATGTTCTTTTATACATAAGTAAATCTGTTAATCCCGAATTGTCTAATTGGGGTGAAATTGTGGCTTGATTCTACAAATTTTAGGCTATTTACTGTCTTTTATATATAAGTACATCCATTCATCCTTGATTCTGTGGTGAAATTGTGACCTGCTACTACAGATTTTAGGGTGTTCACGTTCTTCCGTAAATTCATTCATCCTTAATTGTGTTATTGGGTTGGAAATGTGGCCTAATACTACAAATTTTGTGTGTTTACGTTTTTTAATATATAAGTACGGTACATCCATTCATCCAACTGACATCAGATAGCCCCAGTCAGGAGTCGGTATGTTCCTCATTTTTTCATCAGTGGCAGTTTGAAGAATCTGTGGGAAGAAGGAGTAGCAATGTTTGCACCACAGCCCTGCGTCCACACATGAAGACTCACCATAAAGTGGCCAGAGAAAATCTTGGTGCTAATGTAGTGGTGCAGCAACTGCTGCATCACCCAGTGGCCCACGACCCTTATCCAGCAGTCAAGGCTCCACCACCTATTTCCTTCCCATCATCTACTGGTCCTGATGCTCCTGCTCCTCCTCATCATCAGTTGTTCTGCTAGCAATCGATCACTGGGAAGATTGCAAAAAGACAACAGTATGCGTGTATTCATCCAATGGCACAGAAGCTGAACATGCTCCTGGTCAAGTACTTCAGTCCCTCCCTCTCTATGTAGTTGAATCTGCACCTTTCAGAGAACTGATTGCTTGTGTCTAGACAAGGTGGCGAGTCCCAAGCCGTCATTACTTCTCCAAAAAGGCTGTTCCAGCCCTGCAGACGTATGTTGAACAAATGTGGGCCAGTCTTTTAGCCTGTTGGTGTCTGCTAAAGTTCATGGCAGCGCCAACATGTGGAGATGTAAATTGGGTCAATATATGTCCTTTACGGTCCATTGAGTAAATGTGGTTCCTGCCCAACCACACCAGCAACACCAGGGGAGGGCAGTGCCATCAATATCCTCCTCTGCCTCTTCATCCTCCACCTTTTCCTCAGCCTTCACTGCAGGCACATTTTGGAGTGCTACTTCAGCATACACCTATGCAGAACTCCTGGTTTGCCTGTGTGAACCTAGTCACACCGGAACGGAACTGCTCCACTTCCTTCAAGAAGAGTTGCTTCGCCAACTTAAAATCGGAACCATGGTCGCCTATAACGGGATGAACATTATGTCAGTCCTGCATCAAGGAGGGCTGACCCATGTGCATTATATGGCACACATCTTTGGTGGTTTTAAAGGATAACTGTCAATTTTTTTTTTTTTTTTACTATTGGATTTTGGTGATTAATATCACCTTGTTGGCCCTGTTTTAATTTCTGATTGTTTAATAAATAACCCCTAAAAGCCACCTAAAAGTCCCCACAGTATTGGCTATTGTTACCTGAGATAAAATCAGGTTGCTATGCTCCTTCCGTCTACCAGATAGAGGACGGAGCACGCTGCGTGCACTGGGAACTGATAGTGAGTCAACATTGTAAGGGAATGTATAAATAGCCAGGTTCTTCCTGACAGGAGATAACAGTGCTGGGCTGTGTGTGTGAACTTCTCCACATGCCTGTGCTTGGCAGACACTCCCTTAGCAGTTCTGGAGAATGTAAAGCTCAGGGAAGATATGGGCTGCTCAGTGTATAAATGAAAGCCTTATCTGATAAGAGGAGAACTTGTGGAAGGACTACAGGCTTCAGCCAGACCTGGGAACTTTACTGCAAGACCCCCCTATACAGAGCTGGTCTTCACTAACTTCACTGCAGGTGTCCTATGGATTAGCCTCAGGGCTGAGGGCGGCCATTTTAACAGAATAGTGAAATTGCAGTTTTATGCAGACTGGTTGCTAAGGGCTGAATCTTATTAAATAAGGGGTAAGTAAGTCTAATAGTTATTGATTTAGGAATATTATCATATTAGTAACTACATATATGAAAACTGAAATTAGGGTCTAAATGTGACAGTTATCCTTTAAAGAGTTTCCTAAAGTCTTCCAACCAACTGCAGCATATCTTCAAAATGGCCCAAAAACTGTGCATGCACTTCAGCCACTCTTACACTACTAAACACTACTTCCTTGAGAAGCAAAGGCAGAATAGAGTTCCACAAAATCACCTGATATGCAACATATCCACCCGTTGGAACTCCACTCTCCACATGTTGGACCAACTATATAAGCAAAGGAAGGCCGTAAATTATTTCTTGATGATGCAGGAGGACAGGAGCACTCCCCTGTGTAACTTCAATGATAGACACCTGCTGTTTGCTCAGGCCCCTTGAGGAGGCAATTTTATTTATCAGTCGCCAGGACTACAGGTTGAACAACGTCATTCCACTCCTTCATGTCCTGGAACAGATGATAAATCTGGCTGGCCAGGGGACCTGTTGGGGCTAAACTGGAGGATGAGGAGGAGGATATTCACGCACAAGAAATGTATACAGAAATAGGTGGTTTTTCTGTTCAATTGACAGGAGAGGCGGAGCTAGAGGGCAATGAGGAAGACCATGCAGATGACCCCGACACACCATAGAAGTATGTAGTGGAGAAGGAGGCAGAGAGCTTCTCCGAGTCTCTTGCGCAAATGGCCATATGCATACTGAGTTGTTTGCGTAGTGACAGCCGTATAATCACCATTTGGCAGAAGGTTGACTGCTGGCTAGAGATGTCCTGAACTATTCGCCGGCGAACATTTCCCGGCGAACATAGCTTGTTTGCGTCCGCCGTGGCAGGCGAACATATGCGATATTCGCCCGTATACTTTATCATTGAGCAAATTTTGACCCTGTACCTCACAGTCAGCAGACACATTCCAGCCAATCAGCATACCCTCCCTCCCAGACCCTCCCACCTCCTATCTAAACGCAAGGACAGCATCCATCTTAGATTCATTCTGAAGCTGCAGTGTTAGTAATTGTAAATCGCAATGCGATTAATATAACCTGTATTATTTGCATTGCGATTACAACTTAGATCTGAGTTCCTAATGGTTGTATTGCTAGAATATATCGAAGATAACGAATATAGCACTATATTCTCAATCTTCGTTATATTCTAGCAATACAACAACCATTAGGAACTCAGATCTAAGTTTAGTTTGCAATGCGATTAACCTGCATTAATCTTATTGCGAATTCAACTTAGAGGTAAGTTCCTAATGGTTGTATTCTCAATCTTCGTTATATTCTAGCAATACAACCATTAGTAACTCAGCTCTAAGTTGTAATCGCAATGCGAAAAATACTTACAATTATTAATCGCTTTGCGAATCCATTTGATGCCTCTATTTGATTGCATATGACGGTTGACTATGACTACCACCAACATTCTGCAGCCTCCGAGGCAAGATATCTGAACCCCTCCAGGGGCCATTTGGGCGTTTTTGATAGAAAACGCATCAAAAACGCATCAAAAACGCATATGCGTTTTTATCTTTTTTTTTAATTTTTTTTTAAATTTTTTTGTGTATTTTGCCACATTTGGTTGCATATTTACATTTGGTATAGGCAAATATGGTAGTCTTGTTATATCTTCGTTATATTCTAGCAATACAATCATTAGGAACTCAGCTCTAAGTTGAATTCGCAATGCGATTAATGCAGGTTATAGTAATTGCATTGCGAATTCAACTTGCCACACTCTGCGTCAACTAGGTATTTTTCCATGAGAGTTTTGCCATGGATCCCCCTCCGGCATGCCACAGTCCAGGTGTTAGTCCCCTTGAAACAACTTTTTCATCACTATTGTGGCCAGAAGGAGTCCCTGTGGGTTTTTAAAATTCGCCTGTCTATTGAGGTCTATGGCGGTTCGCACTGTTCGAACGTTTGTGAACAGTTGCGGAAATTCGCGTTCGCCGTTCGCGAACAGAAATTTTATGTTCGCGACAGCTCTACTGCTGGCTGCCCACCATGTTGGACCCTCGCAACTGCTCTAAAATGGGGGCCCTTTTTCCACCCACTTAAAGAAATGATAACTTCAACTACTATCATGTAGTGATGAACAGCAGGGGCAATATTCAAATTTGCGTTATTTCGCGAATATTCGTTTCAATATTCGTCATATATTCACGAATATTCGTATTCGAGATTATTCTATTGATTGCGAAAAATCGGCAATGAAATATTTGAGTAATGCGAATATTCTAAAACTCGAATATATAGCACTATGAAATATAGTGCTATATATTCTTTTTTTAGAATATTCGTCATTTTTCCCATCTGAAGTCTGAATAACGAATATTCGAAAAAAGGAATATATAGCACTATATTCTATAGTGCTATATATTCGTGTATAAGAATATTAGCATTACGCAAATATCACATTGCCAATTTTTCGCATAAGAGAAAAAAAATGTAATAATGAAGAATATTCTAATTCACTACAGACTACAATATTGCAGCCTTGTCACATTGGCCCACAAGCAAGAAGCAGGTAGGTATACTAGGTAATGAGTTCAGATGAAAAAAAAAAAACACGAATATTCGTTTTTACGAATATATATCACTATATGTGAAATATTCGCAAATTTTCGAAGTGCAAATATTCGCAATAAAAATTCGAATATTTGTGCTCAACACTACTATCAAGTCATCCTATGTAGTCAGTTGGGCGAACTATGTGAACCATTGCCCATCCTCACGAGGTCTGACCGGGGTGGGGGGAGCACTCTTGGCTCACGCTCCACTGCTATGACTGCTAGAGGAGCTGGGGGGTCAGGAGCAGCACCAGCTCCATCAGCACCAAACGTCTTGAGTCTCTAATGAACACTTTTCTTCACCCTTCTACTGATGAAGCAGCAGCAGCAATACATGGAACAGAACCTGAATCAGCAGCTGGTGGCATATTTGGACTGCACCCTGCCACCCCACATCCAAGATCCCATGGACTACTGGGTAGCCAAACTTGATTTGTGCCTGAAACTGGACGACTTTGCCCTGGACAAGCTTTCCTGCCTAGTCAGTAGTGTGGCAACAGAACAGGTGTTTAGTGTAGGAGGGGGGCATAGTTACTCTAAGGAGAACTTGCCTTTCCACTCAAAATGCGGAGAGACTGATCTTTGTAAAGATGAATCAGGCGTGAATCAACCAGGATTTTCATACGGCAGTGCCTGATGCATCAGACAAGATCATTCTGGGTGCCACAAACAAACTTTGTGAAAAAGAACTTGTTTTATTTTGGCCACTTGCTTCAGCCACTATTCTGATGCTGCCACTTGCCTAATGCCACACACTTGCTGCCTCTGTTGTCATCTTTTCCTAATGTCATCGACCATCTTGTGCTTTTAATGCCACTGCTGTTGCCCCAAACTTTGCCACTCTGTAACGGTGCCATTTTGTTGACTACTCATGCAGTTCCCACTCTCACCACTCTGTGACTGGGCCACTATAATGACTCCTTATGCTTTTGCCACTCTTCTCGCTCTGTCGCTGAGCAATTATGTTGACTTCTCATGCAGTTTCCAGCTTCCTCACTCTATGACTGGGCCACTATGTTGAGTGCTCATACGGTAGCCACCCTCCCTACTCTGTCACTGGGCCGGTATCTGTGAATTGGCCCACTATGTTAACTCTTCATGCGGTTGCAACTCTCCCCACTATGTGACTAGGCCACTATGTTGACTCCTTAACGATTGCCACTCCCACCCCCCACACTCTGTGACATGGGTCACTTTGTTGAGTCCTCATGTAGTTGCCACACGCAACATGCTGTGACTGGGCCACTATGTTGAGTCCTCATGCTGTTGCCACCCTCCCCACTCTGTGACTGGACCACTATGTTGACTCCTCATGGTGTTGCCACACTCAACACTTTTTGACTGGGCAACTATGTTGACTCCTCATGTGCTTGCCACCCTCAACACTCTGCCACCATGTTGACTCCTCATTCTGTTGCCAACCTCACCACTCTATGACTAGGCCACTATTTTGCTCATGTGGTTTCCACCCTCACCACTCTGTGACTGGACCACTATGTTGACTCCTCATGGTATTGCCACCCTCAATATGTGACTAGGCCACTATGTTCTCCTTATGGGGTTGCCAACCTCCGCACTCTGTGATTTGGCCACTATGTTGAGTCCTTATGCAGTTGCCACTCTCCCCATTCTGGGACTGGGCCACTATATTGACTCCTCATGGTGTTGTCAGCCTCCACACTCTGTGACTGGGCCAATATGTTGACTCCTCATGGTGTTGCCACCCTTACTACTCTGTAACATGGGCCACTTTGTTGAGTCCTCATGCGCTTGCCAACCTCCACACTTTGTGACTGGGCCACTATGTTGACTCCTCATGTGATTGTCTCCCTTAGCACTTTTTAACTGGGAAACTATGTGGACTCCTCATGAGTTTGCCACCCTCAACACTCTGTGACTGGGCCACCATGTTGACTCCTCATACGGTTGTCACCCTCACCACTCTGTGACTGAGCTATTATATTGCTCATGTGGTTGCCACCCTCAACACTCTGTGACTGAACCACTATTTTGACTCCTTATGCTGTTGCCCCCCTCCCCATTCTTTGACATGGGCCGCTATGTTGAGTTGTCATGCAGTTGCCACCCTCAACACTCTGCGACTGTGCCACTAAGTTGACTTCTAATGTGGTTACTACCCTCAACACTCTATGACTGGGCCACTATGTTGATACCTCATGAGGTTGCAACCTCACCACTCTGTGACTGGGCCACTATGTCGACTCCCCATGCAGTTACCACCCTCCCAACTCTGTGATAGGGTCAATAATGTCCCTGTTTGGCATTGTTGACATTGCCATTTATTTTATCCTTCTTCTGATCAGTCAGAAGGATGGAAAAATGAAAGAAACAATGGATACTGTCTTTGGAGCATCCGTAAGGACTCTATCACATGGTCCACACTGTCCTCGTGTGTTTTGAACTCCGTGATCACTATTGAAGATCTGACTGATAAAAACTATATCTGGTAATTCCTCCCCAGGTGCAGACGGCTTACCCTATGAGATCTATAGAAGATATGCAATGGTGATTTTTCCATGTTTCTTGCAAAAGTTAAGTAAATCTATGGAGATCGGCTCCTTGCCCCCATTCTTTTTTGAAGCTATCGCTACTCTGATCCTCCAGAAAGGTAAGGACCTGTTACTGGTTGAATTGTTTAGACCCATTTCTCGCCAAGATTTTTGCGAAGGTCTTGGCTGATTGTCTCAGAAGAGTAATGGGGGATCTGATTTGCCCAGGTCTTAAAAAAGTGGTTGTGATATGGGTGGGGAATGGAGTTGGCCTTCAGGCCCATCTCATTTCTCCTTTTCTACCCCTGTTTTAGGTGTAAAAAATGGTCTAAATTTAAGCCAGCAAGGAAGCTTTCTTACTAGTGTTGAGTGAGCATGCTCGGCCGAACCCCCTTTTCACTCGAGCATCGCGAAGCTTGGCACATTGCAATGTTTCAATGCTCAAGTCTTGTCCCGAAATTTTTGTTGGCTGCTACGCAGCCAATAAACGTGTGGGGGGGGTATTGCCACTCACTGTAATGCTGTAGCCATGTTGGTTACTGGCATGACAGTGATTGGCTGGCTGGAACGCATCATCAGGTGATGACACGTGGTTCGGCTCAGACATAGTCATGGTGAGCTGCAGCAGAAGGGACAGATAGTGTAGGGAGAGGAATTGTGTTTTACCTGCTTTACATCTCCTGTATAACGTTAGACACTGGTGACAGCAGCGACATTACCTGAGCTACATCTCCTATATAGCGTTTCCGTATCCCAAATATCTGTGACATTCACTGTAATTTATTTGCGCATACACTTACAAAACCTGTGTTACTGTACGTGTGACATACTTGCAAGCATATATACCATTTAATATGATAAAGGCGAGCAGTAAGGATCAGTGAAGTGGCTGTCCTGCTGATGGAGAACGCAGAGGCCATGGCCTTGGACACAGTGAAACTATGCCTGCTGCCAAACCACAATAAACACACTCATCCTCGATACCTAGCTTCATGTCCCAGAAAAAAATCAATTTTAGAGGAAAAATTGTTAGGAAATATTCTTTTACTGTATATTCAATTGCATATAAAGTGCAAGTGCTGCCAAAAATTACAAGCAAGAGGCACTCCAAAACAGCCTATATATCACATATCATATTGTGATACAATTGTTCAGGTGGTGGGACTCCTACACTCATAAAGCCTATGCCTTAAGTGAAAGGGCTGCCAAAAATTACAAGGATTCAGCTCTCCAATACACCCTTTGTTACACATAAAGGAGGGCATCATACACACCCTTGAAAAATGATCATTGATGGCCTGCTGGTGACCCGCCAAAACATTAGGGGTGAGGGCCTGCTGCTGAGCATTGCAAAAAAAAGATGGGCGAGTGCCTGCTGCTTAGCTGACCATTAAAAAAAGTATGGACGAGTGCCTGCTGCTGAGCTAACCCTGTAAAATATTGTATGTAAGGGTCTGCTGCTGAGCTGACCCTGTAAAATATTGTAGGTGAGGGCCTGCAGGTGAGCTGACCCTGCACTGATCCCCAAACTCTTCAGCATCCACAGTCAGAAGAAGATGATGGTGAGGAATGGCAATTAGTGTTTAACGAGGTGGATGATGCGGATGAGACACAGTTGTCAATGAGTGAGGGTCTTTTTAGGTCAACACAAGTCAGGAGGATGACCAGAATGAGTAAGTGGAAGAGGAGATGGGGGACAATGACATCACTGACCCAACCTGGAAAGGTGGCAAGCCAAGTGAGGACAGCAGGACAGAGGAGGAGGGATCCATAGCACATCAACAGGCTGGAAGAGGCTGTGGGGTGGCAAAAGGGAGAAGGTGGGCCACACCAAAGGGGCCCGCAACTATTCCCACTTGCGGAAATCTCCCTTGCCAAGGGGTAACTGTGCTATACAAAAAGAAGAACTCATAAATAAACAAATAACCATAACATATCTTACATCCTATTCATAAACTCTAACTCAAACCTTAACAATAAAAACTCGAACACGGGAACATAATGAGGCAAGATGGGCTGGCCAATCCTCTGTTCTAGCAGTAGGCCTGGATTACTCCCACCCTGCAGCTGGGCCTTCGCAAGCACCATCGGCTAGCATAGCTACTTCTTTGTCCAAGCACACTGTACAGATGTCCTTCCTTACCCCAGGCCTTTGAACGTAAGCTCAAATACCCAGCCACCCACTCACAGGCCATAGCATTAAATGCGCACTTTTCAAAATTTCTGGCCATGGAAATGTTTCCATTTAGGCCTGTGGACACTGAGGCTGTCCTCAGCCTTATGGCGGCGGCTGTCCTTCATTACTCAGTCCCCAGCTGCCACTTTTTTTCTCGGTGTGCCGTCCCCGCACTACACCGGCAATTGTGTCACATAACATCATCCATCATCCAACGCAGTTATTGTGAAGGTACACTTAACAACGGACACATTGACAAGTGCTTTTGGCCAGGGACGATAAATTTCAATGGCGGCACACTGGGTGAACCTTGTGAAGGCCGGTAGCGAGTCGTACCCTGGCATGGCGAAGGTGCCACCGACGCCAAGGATTGCCGGCTCTACTTCCATCAGGCTTTCTGCCACCACCTACATTAGTGGCTGCAAACCTCCCCCCTCCCTTCTCCTCCTCTGCCTCCACCTCCTCCTCCACTGCAAACTCAGAATTCTCATCTTGCAGCAGCAGTCAGCCATCAGTCAGTAGCTGGAAGCAGTGTAGCAAGGCAGTGGGGATGCGGCAACAAGCCGTGCTGAAACTCATTTGCTTGGGTGACAAGCAGAGCTGTGGCAGGGTATAAGGGACCAGGTTGGTTGTGTCTGATAATGGGCATAACTTGTTGGAAGCTTTGTAGCTCGGCAAGCTCACACACATGGCAATCATACAGCATATATGTACCATGCACAACAAACATCCCAAACTTATACATTAATATATATAAAAACATAACACATGAGAGTGGAGTTAAACTAATGGCATGGCCTGTTTAAGAACTCATAAACAATCAAGTAACCATAACATATTTTACAGCGTAGTCATAAACTCAAACTCAAATAATAACAACTCAAACACTGAAACATAGAAGGGCCAGCCCTCAGGCAAGCACGGCCCTCACTGGGCAGAATGACAACGCTGCCCAGTAACCACAGCAAAACTTCGGGAAATTGTCCCTCAAAAATCTGTCCTAATAATATAATCTTAATCACTGGGCAGAAAACACCCTCTGCCCAGTGAAGAAGGAAAACATTTAAATGGGACAAATGCTGATGTGGCCATGTGGATCCCTCCTTAATGTCAGGGATCCGGCCGTACCATGCCTAGCCCACGTGTTCTCAACTTTCTCCAAACCTACCCCAATTTGCCTGAGCTACTGGTGAGGGTGCGCCATGTGTGTGCCCATTTCAGAAAGTCATCTACACCTGCCAATGGTCTGGCAATTCTTCTGCAGCGCTTGTATTTGTCAGCTAACTGACTGTTGTGCGATGTGAGCTCACGCTGGAATTCCACATTGCACATGTTGGCAAATCATTTGTCACATGTAGGAGAGTCTTGGCGAACATAACAGTTTTTATGAATGAAAGAGATGGTAACCCCTTATTGGTTAGAATGATACATGTGACAAATGATTGACATAAACTGTTAGTTTGGTAATTTCACCGTTGTCCTTGTGGTTCGGAGCAGTTTTTAACTGTATAATTATGCTCCATTTGAGAAATATGATGTGTGTTTATATGAGATTTGACATACAAGATGTGTTTTTATAATAAGTTGTTTTACCTTTGTATCCCCATAGGATTTGATCATGTGAACACTCCTTAAGATGGAGGTGGGGTATATAAGGGGTGGGCACATGTGTGTTTAATGGATTCACTTCACTTGGAGTGCTTCTGATGTGCCCCTGAAGAAACGCATAAAGCGAAACCGGGTCGGGCAGATCTGTTATTTAATTTTATTGATTTTATGATATGCTGTATAACAAGACGGCCCCTTGTGAGTATAATAAAGCACTTTAACTTGTCTGAACCTTGGCGGTGCTTCACTATGTCCTACGTCTGGTGTTTGCCTTGATCAGGTGGATGCATACAAAGGAGGTGATTGTTGAAACCAGCCGGGTTGCCTGTGTCCATGAGATAACGATCTAACTCCTGGAGTGACCTTCCTGATCTTCTGGGAATTCCAGCAGCGCGGTCCGCCTAACCTATCACTATATATCAGGTATACCTAGGCCACTCTGCCTTAGAGTATGGCCACACCAAGTGGCCGTGCTGCAGGCGGGTTGCAGCCATGCTGTGGTAAAGAACCGCGGGACCAATTATCATGCAGGTGCTTTCATTTAATAATGAAGACCGCACTGTATAGTCCTTCTTTCTTGTTAATGGCCACGTGGGATCTTTAAACAGGAGCTGTATCTGCTGTGGGGTTTGGCTGGTGAGATGGGGGCACAATAATTATTGCTGTTCTGGCCTGCAATCTCCTGTGGGTTATTTGACAGTAAACACAGAATATTAAAAGCTCTGGCATACCCACTTCTCCAACCCCAGCGCTCTCCTGCCCTACAGGTGGGAGCCCTTCTTCTGCCAACTGTTTTTCCTCCTTTACCACATCATCTAATATCGATAAGAATATGTCATCAGGAACATCCAGCTCCTTCACTCTCTGCATCTTGTTGACTTTTCTAGGCCATATAGGGCAATATAATTGCTAAGGCTTTCATTTGTCAAATTTGATGATTTTTTAAAGTTTGTAAGAAATCTGATTCTTTCAGAATTCATTCACTCATTATTTCATTTATTTGTAGAATGCCTGGTTTTATAGGGTTGATCCTATAGACGAGTACTCCTTATATTGGGGGGATATGCTTGCAGATTTCACCTGTACACAAAAGGTAAGCTAAGGAGAAATTCTCACCCCAGTGCTGACTCCATTTGCTTCCATGCTGGTAAATGTTCAATTGTGGTCCTCTGCAGTGGTCACATGCCACACTCTCAGCCATTATTCCTATGGATATTATGCAGATAAAAGCCTTTACATTGAAGTCTATGGGGATTGCTTTTGCCTGGAATCTGCTCTGCAATATCAATTGTCATGATGCTGAACAGGCAAATTTATACATTGACAATTTTCCAACTACGTAGATGAGATTTTGAAAATCCCATTTACTTAGATACTGCTGTATGACACTACAGGGTTTCTGCCCAAAAATCTGTGTATAAGAAAGACAACCCATAAAACTTGAGGGGAACACGCAAACTGTGAAAGAGCTTTGGTAGAGGTAAGTGACCGAAAGGCATAAGGTCACTATTTAGTATAGACTGGGTTTTGCAGGACCACTCTCTCCCTCTATTTTTATTGAGATTTGAAATATTATGTGCTGTAATCTTTAATTCACAATTGTGGGTGTTTTTTGTAGAATACTAAGAAAACACAAATGAAGAATGAGACGTCCATTACTTATTTTTATATTTTGCCATTTTCTGGGAAGACAAGGAGTAAACCGCTCATCACCACTTTCTTCTTCTTGATATATTTGGTCGGAGTCCTTATCAACTCCTCCATTATCACAGTCATATGTCTGGAAGTTCAGTTACATGAACCAATGTATCTCTTTATCTGTAATTTGTCCAGTGTAGACATATTTTATACAACGGTCACGGTTCCTAAATTACTGCACATCTTATTGTCCGGAAATCACTTTGTCTCCTTCTGTCAATGCTATACTCAGTTGTGTTTTTTCGCAGCAGTGGTGACTGCAGAAGGAATTCTTCTCTTCATTATGGCTTATGATCGATATGTCGCTATCTGCCTTCCCTTACATTATCATCAGATTTTGAGTCGGAGAAATTGCATCCTGATAATTATTGGATTATGGACAGCAACCTTTTTAAACTCTGTACTGTTTATAGAATCAGTTTTATACCTGACCTCCTGTCACTCCAACCTCATCCACCAGTTCTTCTGTGATTCTAAGTCACTAACAAAGATTTCCTGCACAAGCTCACAATTGTTTTTGGTAGTAACAGGCATCGAAATTTTAATATTAGTATTTGTCCCGTTGGTGTGCAGTTCTATTTCTTACATTAAAATTTTATCAGTCATTTTCCAGATGAAGTCAAAAGAAAGTCGAAGTAAAGCCTTCTCCACCTGCTCGTCACACATCACTGTCATCTCTATTTACTATGGAACAAGCTTAGCAGTATATCTAATACCATCTTATTCTGATGTTCTAGATTTAACCTTCAATGTTGTTTATACAACTATCATCCCCATGATGAATCCTATCATCTACAGTCTACAGAACTCTAATGTAAAAGGCGCATTGGTGGGGTTATTGAGGGGAATGTTCTTATCAAAGAGCAGCTTTTATCATTGACACTAGTGAATATCTGACATTAAAGGATTCTCTCACTTCAGCAAATGGCATTTATCATGTAGAGAAATTTAGTTCAAGACACTAATGTATTCTGATTGTCCATATTGCCTCCTTTGCAGGTTTAGTTCATTTTTCCATCACATTATACACTGCTCGTTTTCATGGTTACAACTACCCTGTGATCCAACAGAGATGTCCGAGCTTGCAAGCTCTATATAATGTGATAAAAAAAAATGAGCCAGCAAAGGAGGCAACATAGACAATCACAATACATTAGTAAGTGCCTTCTATTAACTTTGTCTAAGAGAATCGAAACAACCTAAACAGTTTATAAGAAAAGTGTAATAATTTATAAAGTACATTTACATGAATCATTTACTTATTATTGGATCATTAACTGGTTTTAAATATGGAAGAAATATTGCAATTAGAATACCCACATGATCACATACATGGTTGGAACTTTCATCAAATTTTGCATAAACTGATATTACAGTCTATTAAAAGAAATTTCGTGCTCCAATTATCAGCTCCTTTTATATCGCAACTTTACTAAACTAACATTTACTCTGATAATATATTTAAAACATTTGTTATAATTAGAGATTAGCGAATTTCTCAAAAATTCGATTCAGTCGGTTTGCCGAATTTTCCAAAATGATTTGATTAGATACAAATTTATTTGTGGCGAATCATGTTAAAAAACAGCTATTTCCTGGCTGCAGAGAGCCGGTATAGTGGTGTAGAACAATGTGCAGTAACACGCATAGGGAGTCTGCTGTGGTAGTAAAACAATACTGTGAGTCGTTATAAGACAAGCAGATGACAGACATCGCTGTTAGAATCACTGCATACTTCTCTTATTTGGGCAGTAATTGAAGTGTGAACTCAGCCTTACAGGTCAATGTTAGCGCCAGGTATAAAGAATCATGCAGAGGCCCAAATTAATTTGTCATGAATCACTATAAATCAGGTATACCCAGGCCACTCTGCCTTAGAGTATGGCCACACCAAGCTGCCGTGCTGCAGAGGCCCAAGATCCTATAGCATCCTATAGCATGAAAGAGCGCACTCCTTTTACACAGATGATTCCACATAGATGTCTACAGAACCTGTTCTAGTAAATGCTTTTACAAGTAGAGCACCCCCTGACAGAGTGGAGAGGGTGTCAGCAGTAAGTTTGTGTTGATGTCACAGATTATTTTGCCCTTCCTCTAAATCGTACAATAACCCTCAAAAAATGGATCCTGTCTGTTGAGCATCCGTCCTTACTCGGTCAGCATTTGGTCAATATTGCTAAAGCCAAAAAAAAACAGGAGTGGATCTAAAACAGAGATGACATTTAAATGGAATATTTGCATATCTTCTGTGTTTTGTACCCACTCCTGATTTTGGCTACCAAATCATTAGCCAATTATGATGGAAATTAGGGACCTTGTCATACAGGCCTGACAGCTGCTACATAGAAAGGATCCATTGTGCGTCTAATTTTTCCTTCATTCTGACAGATCAGAAGAAGGGTCAAATAAATGATGATGTCAACCAGGCGAAAAAGGCAAAATAGTGGCAAGGGTGAGTGGGAAGGGTGGGAACAGCATGAGAAGTCCACAGAGTGGCCCAATGATGGAGTGGTGAGGTGGCAGCAGCATGAGGAGACCACAGAATTGCCCAGTGACAGAGTCTAGGGGGGGCTGCATGAGGAGAGTACAGAGTTGTGATCTGGCAGCAGCATGAGAAGATCACAGACTGGCCCAGTGACATACTGTAATGTTAAGGTGGCAGCAGCATAAGGAGACTACAGAGTGGTAAAGCGATGAGTGGTAAGAAGAACACAGAGTGGCCCAGGGAAAGAGTGGGGAAGTGGGGGGCAATACCAGTAACAGCTGAAGAAGGTGTGTGGCAGTAGGAGCACCTGGCAGCAGGTGTGTCATCAGGCAGGTGGCAACATCAGAATAGTAGCTGAAGCAGGTAGCCAGAAGAAATAGGTCTCTTTTGTCAAAGTGTAGGTGTAGCACCATGGATGATCTAGTCTGATACATCAGGCACTGGTGCTTGAAAATCCTGGCTGATCCACTCCTGGTTCATCTTCACAACGGTCAGTTTCTCCACATTTTGAGTGGACAGGCGAGTTCTTCTTGGGGTAACTATGGCCCCCACCACACTAAAAACCTGCTCTAATGCCATACTGCTGACTGGGCAGGACAGCTTGTCCAGGGCAAACTCGGCCAGTGACAGCCACAAATCGAGTTTGGCTGCCCAGTAGTCCAGGGGATATTCGATGTGGGGTGGCAGGGTGAACACCAAGTATGCCACAACATGCTTGTTCAGGTTCTGCTCTAAGTCTAGCTGCTGCTGCTAGTGAGTAGTTTCTTCAGTCGGCGTGTGAAGAAAACTACTCATCAATGCCTCTAGACTTAAGTTGCTGCAGATGGAACTGGTACAGTTCCTGCCCCCCCTCCCCCCCTCCCCAGCAGCCATTGCAAAGGAACGTGAGCAAAGGGGGCCCCCCTCCCATTCAGACATGCATGAGGATAGGCGATGGTGTACATAGGAAGGGGCCAACTGAACAACATAGGATGTCTTGATAGTAGTTCAGTTTGTTCTTCCTCTCAGCAGGTGTAAAATAAAAGGCCCCCATTTTTGACCGGTAGAGAGGGTCTAACATGGTGGAAAACCAGTAGTCATCAAGTAGCTCGGAGAGACTCCCTGCCTCCATCTCCAATGCATACTGCCACGGTGTGTCTGGGTCCTATGCCTCATCTTCCTCATTGCCCTGTCGCTCCTCTGGCTGCTCCTGCTCCTCTTTTCCTGTCACCTGTGTAAAGAAACCACCTATTTCTCTATGCATTGCTTGTGCTCGAATGTCCTCCTCCTTCCCTAGTTCAGCCCCCACAGTGGCCATGAGATGTATTCGCCACATCTCCTGTCCACTGCCCAGCCAGATTTAGCAGCATGTGCTCCAGGACATGTATCAGTGGAATGACGTTGTTCACCCAGTAGTGCTGGCGACTGACAAATAAACTGGCTGCCACTGGCTAACATCAAAGTTACACAAGGGAGTACCTCTGTCCGACTGTATCATCACTAAATCGTTTATGGCCTTTCTCTGTTCATATAATCGGTCCAACATAGGGAGGGTGTAATTCCAACGGGTGAAAACGTCGCATATCAGCCTATGTTGGGGGACGCCGTTCTGCTGGTGCAACTCAAAGAGGGTGTGCTTTGCGGTGTATGAGTGGCTGAAGTGAATGCAAAGTTTCCTGACCATTTTCAGGATGTTTTGCAGATGGGGTGAAGACTTCAGGGACCGCTTTACAACCAGATTGAACACATGCGCCATGCAGAGCGCATGGTTCAGCACTCCTTGAAGCAGCGCTGACACCATGTTCTTCCCGTCGTCGGTACTATGGTTACAATTTTGAGTTGTCGAGGAGAAAGCCAGGATTCGATTTCTATATGAAGGACGGAGAGCAGTTCCTTCCCTGTGTGACTTCATTCGCCCAGGCAAGCGAGGTGCAGAACAGCGTGACACCGCCGTGCCCTGTACATGTGCTATGCTGGAAGGGCACTGTAAATTGTTCCCGCTGTGGAGGCTGAGGACACGGGGGAGGATGAGGAGCCAGAGGCGGACATTGTTGCAGGATCAAACAGCGTGAGAACGTGGAGGTGGAAGTGGCGTCACCTGGCCAAGTTGCTGTTGTGGCTGGGCAGGAACAACATTTACCCAGTGGGCCATAAAGGACATATATTGTCCTAGACTGTAGTTACAGCTCCACACATCGGCGCTGCCATGCACTTTGGCAGACATCGACAGGCTCAGGGACTGGCCGATCTTCTGTTCTACATAAGTGTACAGGGCAGGTACTGCCTTTTTTGCAAAGAAATGATGGCTTGGGACTTTCCACCTCAGCTTGGCACAAGCCATCAGTTCTATGAAAGATGCAGAGTCCAAAACTTGGAAAGGGAGGGACGGCCGCACCAGCGACTTGGCCAGGAGCACATTTAGCTTCTGTGCTGTTAGATGAGTGCATGCATACTGTTGTCTCTTGGCAATTGCTTCGGTGATCGATTGCTGATGAAATGACTGACAAGGAGAAGGATGAAGAGGATCAGGAGCAGCAGATGATGGGAAGGACAGACAGCACCCTTCGACTAAGGTGATGAAGCCTTGACAGCATCACATTGAGTGGATGTCACTGGGTGATGCAGCAGTTGCTGCGCCAGGCTGGACCACCGCCGAGTATGCTATTTTCCACCCAACACTCCACGCTGACTGCCTGCTACTGTGCCTCTGTGAACCCCTGCACGATACTTTCTGGGCAGGTAGGCTCCTGCGAAGCGGGTGTTCTACCCCAAGCATGTTTGGCTCCCGACCTCCCACTGCTACCACCCTGCTGACTCACAGCCACGCTACCATCCTGCTGGCTCAGCCACTGCCTCACACGCAAGCTGCCACCCTCTTCTCCTGATGATGATGATGAACCCCCTTCTTCACCCGGCTCCCAAGTGCGATTGGCTACATCATCATCTGCTACTGTCTGCATGTCACTGATGTTCCCCTCAACGGTCTCAGGGGCTGACCGCTCACAACACCTGCTCCCACCTGACCCTCATCATCACTACTTGTCTACTCAAAGAAGCGGAGGATGTTTCCTCCAGCTCTTGGCTGGGCTGGGCAGTAGCTGCTGACTGTCCTCTAGTAGCTCGTCCTCGCTGAAAAGTGGAGCTGAGCCTACGGCATATAATATTTCTCACACCGTGGGAACTGAAAATGACAGAGGCAGGTTCAGCACAGGTGGGAGGACAGGGCCTGCTCCCGGGCCATGCCAACTAAGCGTTGTGTAAGAGGAACCCAACAACTCTTGGCTGGGGGTGTCTGATGTCACTTGTGACGAATTCGAAGACCGAGTCTACCATTCAAGCACCACTGGGTTGCTGGTCAAGACACGACCGCTAGATTACACCAGATGCTCAGGCCTCTTGCTGCGACTCCTGCTGCCACCTCACCTTCTTCTGCTGCCTGCGACAGAAACATTTTTCCCACTGCCCGTTCCCTGTCTTACATACTGTATATTAAAAGAATTAGATTAAAATTAAAATAATACCCCCCAAAAAAGGCTGTATTACAATGTAACTTAACCATAGAATGGCAATTGAAACGTATTCTTTTTTCTAGTACTACACCCCAAAAAAAGAAATATAGCAATCACAATTCACAGCAGAACGTATAACGGAAGTAGATTTATTTCCCTTCAATACACCCCATAAATGGCTGTAGCACAATGTAACTTCACAGCAGAATGGCAATTAAGGCGTATTCTTTTTCCTATTTCTACACCCCAAAAAAAGAAATATAACAATCACAATTCACCGCAGAATGGCTAATGGGATGTAAGTGTATTTCCTTTTAATCCTGTACTGTAAATGGCTGTAGTACAATGAAACTTCACCGCTGAAAGGAAACTAAGATATATATTTTTTCCTTTTTTTCCTATTATGTCAGAAGCATGCATCCAGCACACAGCCAAGCTGGAGAAAGACTCCGGGCATGCAGCACACAGGTCTAAATAGTCAGGTCAATAAAGGGAGATCATCACCTGATAATCAGACGCAAACACAGGGAAACATTAACCTTATGTGAACACAGAGCAAACAAGTAAGACAGTGGATACAAATCACAGGGATTACATACTGTAGATACACAGGACACAGTTCACACACAGAAGGTGACAGAAACCAGCATACATATTTCTAAACACAGAGAGTATGCACATTTGCAACGGGCGCCTCCCCCCAGGGCCCTCTGTATTGTGTCCCAAGTGTAGCAGGAATGCCGAACATTGTAGTACAGCCTAAATGTCTCTTTATGTGTGTCACGGTGCTCCTACCTGGATACCGCTGGACCCCAGGGAAATAACTGAGGGATTTGAAATAATAACTTGAGCCCAGACCTTGAGGTGAAGTTCAATGGCAGCTTTACATGAATAAACGTTTCTTCAAACAGTTTTCAGGCTTTGTCTTTGTTCCAGCAGGCTTTAACATGAACTGTCAGGCAAACTCAACTCTGCTTTATATCTATCTCTCTGCTGTACTGACAGGCTAGCTTATTAACACCCCCCCAAAAAAAGTAAAACAATATAAAATCAACGAAGAACAGTTAATAGGACATACGTTTCTTTCCTATTATTACACCCCGTAAATGGCTGTATCACACAGAAATTGCACCCCAATCCCAAGCAAGGTTTGCTGGAATTACTGATGTATAAGATAGTGCAGACAACCTAAAAGCAGCAGTATAACTGCAATTTGGAACCCCATTTGGATTAGTGCAGCAAGGTGTAATAGAATCGCTCCTATTACCCAGGCTGTACACTGTCCTATTGCACCCTGTTCTCCTTTTATACTGTAGATGATGCCTCCCTATCCTTTCCCTAATATTTCCCTGAACTTGTAAATCGATTTTTCAGCACAGCAAAGTATTTCCTAGCACTGTCCCTAGGGCCTGCTGACGTCTCTTCCAGCACTAAGCACACTGGAAAATGACAGAATCCAAGATGGCTGCGGCTATTTATAGGGCTGTGATATCACATGGGCTGACTGGCTGCTGATTAGCTGCATGCCTGGCATTGTGGGTGATACCTCATTCCCAGAGCTCTTTGCTCCTTGTCCTAACACATGTAGCAGCCATTTTAGGAAAAAATGCGATTCGTTACTATGAAGCGTGAGGAAATTCGGATTAATGCAAATTAAATTTTTCCTAAAATTTTGATCGAATTCCACTTCAATAACTTCGATTCGCTCATCTCTAGTTATAATGTATGATCCTTAGTGCTTTCCATGAGACAGTCAGAGCAATGTGTTACCTGCTCTGGTGTCATATTCAGCTTGTTAATTTAACGAAACAAGCTTGATCATTAATAGATCCAACCAAGCACACACTGCCCATGTCATGCAAAGTGCATCATTAACATGTGTCTTCCAGTTAGACATGTCAGTAGACAGGTATTTTACACATACAGATTTTCATACTTTTCAATAATTATGTTCATTGTCTCTCTGTCCATTTAATTATGTATTCTTTTCCCCCACACTCATAGCCCATTTATCACTTTGTTTCACTTATTCCATATTAGTCCTTCACTCCTTTGCTCCCCCAGGTACAGCTCCCATACTTTATTTCACCTATTTCATCGTATTTATTTCTCAACCCATCATGTCCCAGGGTGCGGAACAATAAGCTCTCTTAGAAATCACAGAACCATTTGATCTTTCTTTTTATACTTTTGCTTCTAACTTCAGTTGATATCTCTACTAGCCCTGGCCCACCCTTTTCTAATTTTAACCTCATCCTATCTCACATACAAACTTTGCTAATCCCATAAACATTTGTTGTGTGTCCTCTCTTCCATCTTTTAACTGTGCATTCTGAAATCCATTGTCAGTGTGTAGTGCAACAAACTCCCCTACGTTTACAACTACTTTCTTACTAATTCTCTTTACATGCTCTCACTGAAACTTGGATTCAGCAATTTGACACTGCTTCCCCCTCTTCTCTATGGTATGTTTTTTTCTTATACCTCCATACCTGAGAACAGACATGCTGGTTATTCAGCATAATTCTTACCCAATAATGCAGTTTCCAAGTAAATTCCAAAAGTACCATCACTCTTTTTAGGTCGGCACCCGCAGACTCTTTGTCATGTTCTAGGGGTCAACAGACCACTGAACATCTACTGAGCATACGGAACCAGAGAAGACATGGGAAAAAAACAAAATTTATGTTTTATTATACAAGATAGAACATAACTGTAATAAACCTGGACAAACAGGTCAGTAACAGCGGCACATAAAAAAATAACAATGGACCAAGTGCACCGGTTTGACTTGGGGCAAAACCCTAACGGTATTGTCTAAGTGAACCCTGTTATGTTGACTTGGCTAACAGCTGCAAGGCAAAAACAGCTGGTGGGAACACTAGCGGTCCAGGTACATATGAAACACGGAACCAGGCAAACGAACAGGAACCCAGACAAAACAGGAAACACAGGACACAAGACATATGCTGGAACACAGAAAAGATCACAGACATGGAACAGGCAGATGGCTGGACTCCATGCAGAATGGAGCATGGGGATCACAGACAGAGTTGTACGGACATGACACCGGGACCGTTGCAGAATGGCCAGACAAGGCCAAAGACCACGAGACAAGGTGACATTTAGGGGACAATACCAGACGACCACACAGATATGAGCAGATGGTAAACACCCATGTCAGAAGCATGCATCCAGCACACAGCCAAGCTGGAGAAAGACTCCGGGCATGCAGCACACAGGTCTAAATAGTCAGGTCAATAAAGGGAGATCATCACCTGATAATCAGACGCAAACACAGGGAAACATTAACCTTATGTGAACACAGAGCAAACAAGTAAGACAGTGGATACAAATCACAGGGATTACATACTGTAGATACACAGGACACAGTTCACACACAGAAGGTGACAGAAACCAGCATACATATTTCTAAACACAGAGAGTATTCACATTTGCAACGGGCGCCTCCCCCCAGGGCCCTCTGTATTGTGTCCCAAGTGTAGCAGGAATGCCGAACATTGTAGTACGGCCTAAATGTCTCTTTATGTGTGTCACGGTGCTCCTACCTGGATACCGCTGGACCCCAGGGAAATAACTGAGGGATTTGAAATAATAACTTGAGCCCAGACCTTGAGGTGAAGTTCAATGGCAGCTTTACATGAATAAACGTTTCTTCAAACAGTTTTCAGGCTTTGTCTTTGTTCCAGCAGGCTTTAACATGAACTGTCAGGCAAACTCAACTCTGCTTTATATCTATCTCTCTGCTGTACTGACAGGCTAGCTTAGTAACTTTGATTCCTTCTTTATTCTGCACTCAACTCTTTAGTCTGACTTAGTCTGAACCGGCCCAACCTAGAACTGCCACCACTCTTTCTGGTAGCAAGCAGGACTCGCCCATTTCTGCCTGAAAGGGGGGAAAATGGAATGGTGAGTTCCATTCTGTCTAAGATAGCTCTGGCAGGATTTTTGTCACCTGTTGGTGAACCAGGCATATTACACATATAACAGTTGCATAACAATATTATAGATGCACATTGAGGTGAACCTGGAACAGAATTACACAGATGACATTTATGTTAGACCATTAACGACAGTAGCAGGGTACAGGAGTGGTAACACCATTCTGGGGTTTTACACATTCACAGGCCCACATTCATACAAAGAAGGCCACAGCCAGCATGCAGCCCCAAGCAACCAGAATTCACAGGATACAGCCTGCAGCCAGTACGTGAGAGCACATACAGCCAGCCTGCAAGGGAACATTGTCAGGAACTACACTGTGATGCAAACCTGGGTAGGACACACATTCACAGGTCACAATTCACACACTAGAAGGCCGCAGACAGCACGCAGCCCCATGCAACCAGCATACATAGGGGAAAGCCTGCAGCCAGTAAACAAAAGCACCCTTCCATCCTTTTTATCTACTGAACACCTGACTCAGCCACCCACTTTCTGAATCACTTTTCTGCCTGACTGCCACATTTTCTGTCCTCAGAATTGCCACCTCTTATTTTGGGTGACTTTAACATCCCCATAGACAGCCCTATATCCCCAGATGCCTACTAGTTTCTATCTCTAACCACCTCTCTTGTCCTTTAACAGCTTTCTAACTTTAATATCCCGTACAGTACATAAAGATGGTAATAACACTCATTATCTGGTCTTATTCCAACTGTGCTTTGTTTCTAAGTTTACTAATTCTCCTCTTCTGCTCTATGACCACAGCCTTCTCTCCTTCACTGTCACAAGTCATCATCCATCTCAGCAAACTCCCATTTATCACACATTCAGAAATCTACATGCCATTGACACTATGAAGCTTACAGACTATCTACAGTCATCACTGACCCCAATGTCTTCCCTCTTTCATCTTGACTTAGTTGCAAAACACTATCAGGCCAGTGATTCACAAGTGGCTTGGAGGGTGTTTCTTGCTCCACTGCATACCTGACAGGGAAATATATTCTGTAAATTCGGCGGCTTTAAGATTGTTGGGTGCTGTAGTTATATGCTGTAAAATTTCCATGATGTCTCCATGATAAATCTGCAGCATGGAGGCCCCGTGTGGCTTCTACACACTTTCAAAATAATCCTTTTGCAGGGCGAAAAGATGCCGGATGACCGGGACGCTCCATGACCCCTTTTCTCTTTCACACTACCCCTGCACTGCATACATGACTGGGAAATACATTCTGCACGCTGGTAGACGCGCTCCTGATGGCATTCCCACCTGACACCGGAGCCTCAGTGGAAGCACAAGGCGAAGGCAGAGGAGGAGGAAGAAGTCACCAACGTAGCTGTGCACCGCCAGAACCTCAGAAGGCAGGGTTAGCATGGCCAAGATGTGGAAAAGCTTTGTCAGCACAACAACCAGCACCACCAGCTGATATGGAACATCTCAGCAGGAGGCAGCATTTCAGCAACATGGTGGAACAGCCTATATGTACTGACTGATGGGTCTGCCCCATTCAACTTCTGTGTCTCCAAATTGAGCACATGGCCTAAGCTTGCCCTTTGCGCCTTGGAGGTGCTGGCCTACCCTGCAGCCAGTATATTGTATAAATGTGTGTTTAGCGCAGCAGGGAGCGTTATCACCATTTGTTTGCAGGGCAATTTTCCTGTTCCTACCCCCATTTTGCTGCCCTTTGCAGCCCTCTAGCTCTTTCCATTACTTTTTTAGAGCCATTTTAGTGCCCCAAGGTTCGGGTCCCCATTGACTTCAATGGGGTTCGGGGTCAAGTTCGGGTCAAGTTCAGGTCCCGAACTTGAACTTTGCGACCAAGTTCGGCCGAACCCGACGAACCCGAACTTCCGGGTGTTCGCTCAACTCTAATTGTAACTATTCAACTATCTTGTTTTGCCACTATTGGTCCTACCCTTACCCATGCTACCTATCGTGTAGGTGAAGGTAAGAACGCCGGCTGTCACTACCCTTCCTATTTCTTGCTGCTAACAATCAGTTGCTTGGGTTTGCTAATCCTTCGCTAATAATATTGCTAAGGCGCGACGCGTTTCATTCTCAAAGAGCATCTCATCAAGAGCCCCAATAAATTGAATTAGCTAAAGGTAATGTTGTAGTTAACAAAGCAATGCCGCGCCCATGGTGGTGGCTATAGTGCCGGACATGCTGCCAGTATAAATGGAATGGCGGCCACGGCGTTAGCATATTAGCAATATTATTAGTGAAGAAGTAGCAAACCAAAGCCACTAATTGTTAGCAGCAAGACAGCGAAGGATAGTGACAGTTGGCGACCACAATAGGTAGCATGATTGAGGGTGGGACCAATAGTGGCTGAACAAGATAGGGACATCGATATTCCTTTTAAAAGGGCGCTCTGTGTACCTCCAGTTTGTGTCTCCTGTTTCTTGCTATTTGGTAGAGGGACCACTTGTATGAAATTAATCTACAAAAATAGGAATCAGACACAGTACGCTACATAGGTTGTTCAGGATCTTTTTAGTCCATTTGTTTTTGTATAGTGGGTCTCTTTATCCTAGCCCTTTTTTATTTTATTTGGTGACATTAAATAAATATTTTTTGTTTTTATTTTAGCGTCCAATACAACCACTGGGAAATGTTAATGTGTGGACACAAGAGGCATGAATTCTGCGATATAATCATAAACATCTTTTTTCCTCCTGGGTAATTATATATCTAATCGCCCGAGATTTTCTCAGTACATTATACATGTCCTCCACAGCTCCCGCTCATTTCCAGTAAAGAATTTTACATTAGGACAAGTCTGCTGTTACTATACTGGTAAGTCCACCAGACATTGACATTTTATTGTACATGATTTCTCATGAGCTCAATTACACTACACAGGATGGAAGTTTACTGCAAAAGTTCTGCTTAGAAATCTAAGAATTCATAAAAAATAAGATTTCAAAGTCTAATTACAGAATCTGCATGTAAAATGTGACTTTATTGTTATGTACAATATATAAACTGCATACATTTTATACATAATTTTATATTTTTTATAGCGCTCCTACTTTGAATAAAATTTGTTCATTTTATGTTTTTTTTTTTCTTATTTCACTTCAAAGAAACATTAATAAACTTTAAGCGCTCGTTCTCTATTACATTTCAGAAGATAATTCATTACACAGGGAAAATCATTCATTTCAAAACCTTGTTAGGAAGCCACAGAATATTTTATCATCAGTCTGTTGCATCATAGGAGCAGCATTCAGGATGGGAAAAACCTCTGCGCATTTCGGAAGTTTGCAAAAATTAGATTCAGACGCTTCGACAAATTTTTCAAAAAAACTTGCTTCATTTTGATTTAATTTGTTACGAAGAGTGTTAAATCAGCTTTATCGCGGCATGCAGGAAGAGTGTATCTTGGTATATATCATTGTGCATTGCAGCAACATGCATAGCAAATCCTTACTGGCAGTGACACAGTTTCTGTGCATCAGTATGACAGGCAGGTGACAGGTGTCACTCTTAACCTCAGTTCAGACTTTACTTATTTGATCAAAAACACAGGTGCAGATTTTTTCATGATACCTTATCTGAGTCTAGGATTGGCTCCTGATTGTGGCCATACAGTAACTGCTGGAATTAACTGGCCAAATAACTAAAGTGTGAACTCAGCCTTACAAGTCAATGTTAGCGTCAGGTATAATGTACTTAACCTTGCAGTGGCCCGTTTCAAATACAGATGTAGCATGGTTAGCACTCCTTTTTTCTGAGATTTCTGAGTTTGGTTATCTAATCTAAGCAAACACCTTCAATTGATTTTCAATGGCTTTTTTCTCAAGAACAACACCAAAAAAAAAAAAAAAATCCTTTCTTTTGAGCATCTGGTAAGTCAAAAACCAGAGTGGGTCCAAAACAGAGATGACACGTGATGGGAATATTTGCATGTCTCCTGTATTTTGAACCCACTTCTGCTTGCCTCTAAATTCAGTTTTATTCAGATGGCAAAGAAAATCCTGCATTCAGAACTTTAATGGCCTCTATCACATGGTCAGTATATGGTCAGTTTTTTTCATCAGTATTTGATCAGAATTGGTAAGGCAAAAACAGGAGTGGGTCTAAAACAGAGATGACAAGTGAAGAAAATATTTGCATGTCTACTGTCTTTTGGATCTATTCCTACTTTTGGCTTCTAAATCCTGATCAAATCCTGATGCAAAATACTGATTGTGTGATAGAGGCCTTAGAGATGCTTTAAAGACAGGATCCGTTGTGTTTGTCATTTTTATGTTCTCAGTGGTAAAACACTTGGTAACCCTGACATGGAAAAGGATCTAGGAATTTTAATAAACAGCAAACTAATCTGCAAAAATCTGCATCTGTGTTAGGCAGCTGCCGCTAAGGCCAACAAGACAATGGATTGCGTCAAAAGGGGCATAGACGCCCCGTGATGAGGACATAGTCCTACCACTTTATAAATTACTAGTCAGACCACACATGGAGGACTGTGTACAGTTCTGGGCTCCTGTGAACAAGGCAGACATAGCAGAGCTGGAGAGGGTTCAGAGGAGGGCAACTAAAGTAATAACTGGAATAAGGCAACTACAGTATCCTGAAAGATTATCAAAATTAGGGTTATTTACTTCAGAAAAAAGACGATTGAGAGGAGATCTAATAACTATGTATTAATATATCAGAGGTCAGTACAGAGATCTCTCCCATCATCTATTTATCCCCAGGACTGTGACTGTGACAAGGGAACATCCTCTGCATCTGTAGGAAAGAAGGTTTGTATACAAACATAGAAGAGGATTCTTTACAGTACGAGCAGTGAGACTATGGAACTCTCTGCCTGAGGAGGTGGTGATGGTGAGTACAATAAAGGAATTCAAGAGGGGCCTGGATGTATTTCTGGAGCGTAATAATATTACAGGCTATAGCTACTAGAGATGGGTCGTTGATCCAGGGAGTTATTTTGATTGGAGTCGGGAAGGAATTTTTTATTCCCCTTAAGTGGGGAAAATTGGCTTCTACCTCACTGGTTTTTTTTTTGCCTTCCTCTGGATCAACTAGCAGGATGACAGGCCGAGCTGGATGGACAAATGTCATTTTTCAGCCTTATGTACTATGTTACTACTATATTACTATGACAGATCAGCAGAATACTAAAATATACTGTGATGTAGACAAGGTCAAAAAGGGACACTAGTGTCCCCAGAACAGGCTGTTGAGGATGGCAACAGCATAAAGAGTCAACATAGTGGCTCAGTGACATAGTGGGGAGGGTGTCAACAGCATGAGGAGTCAGCATAGTGTCTCAGTCACAGAGTGGGCAGGGTGGTAACAGCCTAAGGAGTCAATATAGTGACCCAGTCACAGAGTAGGGAGGAAGGCAACCCCATGAGGAGTCAAAATAGTTGCCCAGTCAAACAGTGGGGAGGTGGAGAGTAACAGCAGTGGCAGTAACAGCACAAGATGGTGGCAGTAGAAGAAGGAGGGCAACATAGGCAGTAGGCGGGTGGCAGCATAAGTATAGTGGCTTAAGCACGTGACCAGAAGTAACGGACCATTTTTCACAATGTTTTGGTGTGGCAGCATACTGCAGTCAGAACATTACAGCCAGAATGATCTAGTCTGATGCAGCAGACACTGGGTGCATCCTGGCTGATCCATGCCTCATTCTTCTTTATAAAAGGTCAAGCTCCCAACATTTTGTGTTGAAAATCGAGTTATCTTTGGGGTAACCTCTCAGATATCACCGTACTGGCCGGGAAGGAAAGCTTGTCCAAGGCAAACTTGGCCAGTTGCAACCACAATTCAAGTGTGGCCTCCCAGTAGTCATGGGTGTCTTGGATCTGGGGTGGCAGGGTGCACTCCATGTATGCCACCACCTGCTGGTTCAGGTTCTACTCCATGTCAGGCCGCTGCTAGGCAGTTCCTTCAGTTGGCAGGTGAAGAAACATGCTTGAGCTCAAAGGGCCCATCGGTCAGGCCTTCGTGAGAATGGGCAATGGCGCACATAGGCAGTGACCAACTGACTACATAGGATGTCTTGATAGTAAAGTTGAGTTTATGATCTCTTTCAGCAGGTGTAAAAAAAAGGTCCCCATTTTGGCCGGCTAGTGAGGGTTTAACATCATGGAGAGCCAGTAGTCACCCCTCTGCCAAATGATGATAAATTAGCTGCTGCTACTCGAGCAACTCAGCATGCATCCGGCCATTTGGACAAGGGAATCGGTGGATCTCTCTGCCTCTATCTCCATTGCATACTACCACGGTCTATCAAGATCATCTGCCTGGTCATCCTTATCACACTCATGCTCCTTCTGTTCCGCTCCTGTAGCTTGGGGAGATAAACCACTTAATTCTGTATACATTTTCTGGTTGTTAATATCCTCCCCTCATCGTCCTCCTCCGTCAGTTAAGCCTTCACAGGGCTTATGTGGCCATGAAATGTAGGCACCGCGTCTCCTGTCCCCTGGCCAGCCAGATTTATCAGCTCAAGGACATAAAGGAGTGGAATAATTTTTGCAATTGTCTGAGTGATCAATTGTTGGCAAAATGCAAGACGAGAAGTAGACGAGAAATTCCCACACTGGCGAGTATGGCATTTAACCGCACCACTGTGTGATGCCTTCCTCTGCCTCTATGAAGCCGTGAACCTCTAATTGTTTCCGGACAGGTAGGCTCCTGAGTAGCAGATGGTCTACATCGGGCATGTTTGGCTCCAGGTGTCTCGCTGCTGCCACCCTGCTGACTCACAGCCACTCCTGCACCCCGCTGGCTCATCTGCATGCCGCCACTCTACTGCTTATCTGTTAAACAAGGTTTACATTGTTCAGTTAGATACCTCTGTGCCCTACACAGGGATTAATGCAAAAAAAAATCTCCAATGAATCCATTCAGCTTCACATTACAGTCTCTGCACTGTCCCTGCAGTCTCTATATGCTCTCTCTATAGTGTGTAAAAACTCTCCCTATGATCTCCCTACACTGTCCCTGCACTCTCCCTGTCCAATATTTCACAATTAAAGACTTCTTGAACACTGTCCTTAGCGCTTGTCCCATCTCTCCCTATGTTGAGATCACAGTAAATTTTGGGGTGCTCATGTTCTTTTATACATAAGTAAATCTGTTAATCCCGAATTGTCTAATTGGGGTGAAATTGCAGCTTGATTCTACAAATTTTAGGCTATTTACTGTCTTTTATATATAAGTACATCCATTCATCCTTGATTCTGTGGTGAAATTGTGACCTGCTACTACAGATTTTAGGGTGTTCACGTTCTTCCATACATCAGTAAATTCATTCATCCTTAATTGTGTTATTGGATTGGAAATGTGGCCTAATACTACAAATTTTGTGTGTTTACGTTTTTTAATATATAAGTACGGTACATCCATTCATCCAACTGACATCAGATAGCCCCAGGCAGGAGTCGGTATTTTCCTCATTTTTTCATCAAGTTGCCAAACTACGTCAGTTTGGCAGTTTGAAGAATCTGTGTGCAGAAGGAGTAGCAATATTTGCACCACAGCCCTGTGTCCACACATAAAGACTCACCATAAAGTGGCCAGAGAAAATCTTGGTGCTAATGTAGTTGTGCAGCAACTGCTGCATCACCCAGTGGCCCACGCCCCTTATCCAGCAGTCAAGGCTCCACCACCTCAGCAGATCGGAGCTGTATTTCCTTCCCATCATCTACTGGTCCTGATGGTCCTGCTCCTCCTCCTGGGAAGATTGCAAAAAGACAACAGTATGCGTGTATTCATCCAATGACACAGAAGCTGAACATGCTCCTGGCCAAGTTGCTGGCACCTCAGTCCCTCCCTTTCCATGTATTTTCATGTGCACCTTTAAGAGAACTGATTGCTTGTGCCTAGACCAGGTAGCAAGTCCCAAGCCGTCATTACTTCTCCAAAAAGGCTGTTCCAGCCCTGCACACGTATGTTGAACAGAATGTGGGCCAGTCTTTGAGCCTGTCGTGTCTGCTAAGTTCATGGCAGCGCCAACATGTGGAGATGTAAATACACTCAAGGACAATATATGTCCGTTACGGCCCAGTGAGTAAATGTGGTTCCTGCCCAGCCACACCAGCAACTTGGCCAGGTGAGGGCAGTGCCATCAATATCCTCCTCTGCCTCTTCATCCTCCACCTTTTCCTCAGCCTCCACTGCAGGCACATTTTGGACTGCTATTCCAGCATACGCCTATGCAGAACTCCTGGTTTGCCTATGTGAACCTAGTCACACCGGGACGGAAGTGCTCCACTTCCTTCAAGAAGAGTTTCTTCGTCAACTTAAAATTGGAACCATGGTCACCGATAACGGGAAGAACATTATGTCAGTCCTGCATCAAGGAGGGCTGACCCATGTGCATTATATGGCACACATCTTTAATCTGGTTTTAAAGAGTTTCCTAAAGTCTTCCAACCAACTGCAGGACATCTTCAAAATGGCCAAAAAACTGTGCATGCACTTCAGCCACTCTTACACTACTAAACACTACCTCCTTGAGAAGCAAAGGCAGAATAGAGTTCCACAAAATCGCCTGATATGCAACATTTCCACCCATTGGAACTCCACTCTCCACATGTTGGACCGACTATATGAGCAAAGGAAGGCCGTAAATTATTTCTTGATGATGCAGGAGGACAGGAGCACTTTCCTGTGTAACTTCAACGTTAGGCACCTGCTGTTTGCTCAGGCCCTTTGAGCAGGCCCTTTCAGTCGCCAGGACTAATGAACGACGTCATTCCACTCCTTCATGTCCTGGAGCAGATGATAAATATGGCTAGCCAGGGGACCTGTTGGGGCTAAACTGGAGGATGATGAGGAGGACATTAACACACAAGAAATGTATACAGAAATGGGTGTTTTTTTTGTTCAAGTGACAGGAGAGATGGAGCTAGAGGGCGATGAGGAAGACCATGCAGATGACGCCGACACACCGTAGCAATATGTAGTAGAGATGGAGGCAGGGAGTTCCTCCGAGTCTCTAGCGCAAATGGCCATATGCATGCTGAGTTGTTTGCATAGTGACAGCCGTATAATCACCATTTGGAAGAAGGTTGACTGGTGGCTGCCCACCATGTTGGACCCTCGCAACTGCTCTAAAATGGGGGCCCTTATTCCACCCGCTTAAAGAAATGATAAATTCAACTACTATCAATAAGTGATGAGCGGCAGGGGCAATATTTGAATTTGCGATATTTTGCGAATATTCGTTTTAATATTTGTCATATAATCACGAATATTCGTATTCGAGATTATTCTATTGATTGCGAAAAATTGGCAATAAAATATTTGCGTAATGTGAATATTCTAAAACCCGAATATATAGCACTATGGAATATAGCGCTAAATATTTTTTTTTAGAATATTCGTCATTCGTCATCTGAAGTCATGATTCCTTCCTGCGTAAGTTGCTTTTGGGCCAATGACTGTTCACATTAAATTGGAAAAAATGACGAATATTCGAAAAAAAAGTATATATAGCAATATATTCTATAATGCTATATATTTGTGTTTAAGAATATTCGCATTACGCAAATATTACATTGCTGATTTTTCGCATAAGAGAAAAAAAATTAAATTATGAAGAATATTCTAATTCACTACAGACTACAATATTGCAGCCTTCTCACATTGGCCAACAAGCAAGAAGCAGGTAGGTATACTATGTAATGGGTTCAGGTGAAAAAAAAAAAAAAAACACGAATATTCGTTTTTTCGAATATATATCACTACATTCGAAATATTCGCAAATTTTCGAAGTACCAATATTCGCGATACAAATTTGAATATTCATGCTCAACACTACAATCAAGTCATCCTATGTAGTCAGTCGGCCACTGCCTATGTGAACCATTGCCCATCCTCACGAGGTCTGAACAGGGGGGGGGGCACTCTTGGCTCATGCTCCACTGCTATGACTGCTAGAGGAGCTGGGGGGTCAGGAGCAGTACAAGCTCCTTCAGCAGCAAACGTCTTGAGTCTCTAATGAACACTTTTCTTCACCCTTCTACTGATGAAGCAGCAGCAGCAATACATGGAACAGAACCTGAATCAGCAGCTGGTGGCATATTTGGACTGCACCCTGCCACCCCACATCCAAGATCCCATGGATTACTGGGTAGCCAAACTTGATTTGTGCCTTAAACTGGATGAGTTTGCCCTGGACAAGCTTTCCTGCCTAGTCAGTAGTGTGGCATGAGAACAGGTGTTTAGTGCAGTGGGAGGCATAGATACCCCAAGGAGAACTTGCCTTTCCACCCAAAATGTGGAGAGACTGATCTTTGTAAAGATGAATCAGGCGTGGATCAACCAGGATTTTCATACGGCAGTGCCCGTGATGCATCAGACAAGATCATTCTGGGTGCCACAAACAAACTTTGTGAAAAAGAACCTGTTTTATTTTGGCCACTTGCTTTAGCCACTATTCGGATGCTGCCACTTGCCTAATGCCACACACTTGCTGCCTCTGTTGTTATCTTTTCCTAATGTCACCCACCATCTTGTGCTTTTACTGCCACTGCTGTTGCCCCAAACCTTGCCACTCTGTAACTGTGCCACTTTGTTGACTACTCATGCAGTTGCCACCCTCACCACTCTGTGACTGGGCTACTATATTGACTCCTTATGCTTTTGACACCCTTCTCACTCTGTCACTGAGCCACTATGTTGACTCCTCATGCAGTTGCCACCTTCCTCACTCTATGACTGGGCCACTATGTTCAGTGCTCATACAGTTGCCACCCTCCCCACTCTGTCACTGGGCCGGTATCTGTGAATTGGGCCACTATGTTAACTCTTCATGCGGTTGCCACTCTCCCCACTATGTGACTGGGCCACTATGTTGACTCCTTAGCGGTCCACCCCCCCTTCCCCACTCTGTGACATGGGCCACTTTGTTGAGTCCTCATGCAGTTGCCACCCTCAACATGCTGTGACTGGGCCACTTCGTTGAGTCCTCATGCTGTTTCCACCCTCCCCACTCTGTGACTGGACCACTATGTTGACTCCTCATAGTGTTGCCACCCTCAACACTTTTTGACTGGGCAACTATGTTGACTCCTCATGTGCTTGCCACCCTCAACACTCTGTAACTGGGCCACCATGTTGACTCCTCATTCTGTTGCCAACCTCACCACTCTGTGACTAGGCCACTATTTTGCTCATGCTGTTGCCACCCTCACCACTCTGTGACTGGACCACTATGTCAACTCCTCATGGTGTTTCCACCCTCACTATGTGACTGGGCCACTATATTCTCCTCATGGGGTTGCCAACCTCCCCACTCTGTGATTTGGCCACTATGTTAAGGCCTTATGCAGTTACCACTCTCCCCATTCTGGGACTGGGCCACTATATTGACTCCTCACGGTGTTGCCACCCTCCACACTCTGTGACTGGGCCACTATGTTGAGACCTCATGCAGTTGACACCCTTCCCACTCTGTGACTTTGCCAATATGTTGACTCCTAATGGTGTTGCCACCCTTACTACTCTGTGACATGGGCCACTATGTTGAGTCCTCATGTGATTGTCCCCCTTAGCACTTTTTAACTGGGAAACTATGTGGACTCTTCATGAGGTTGTCACCCTCAACACTCTGTGACTGGGCCACCATGTTGACTCCTCATTCGGTTGTCACCCTCACCACTCTGTGACTGGGCTATTATATTGCTCATGTGGTTGCCACCCTCACCACTTTGTGACTGAACCACTATTTTGACTCCTTATGCGGTTGCCCCCCTCCCCATTCTTTGACATGGGCCGCTATGTTAAGTTGTCATGCAGTTGCCACCCTCAACACTCTGTGACTGGGCCACTAAGTTGACTCCTAATGTGGTTACTACCCTCAACACTCTATGACTGGACCACTATGTTGATACCTCATGAGGTTGCAACCTCACCACTCTGTGACTGGGCCACTATGTGGACTCCCCATGCAGTTACCACCCTCCCAACTCTGTGATGGGGTCACTATTGTCCCTGTTTGGCATTGTTGACATTGCCATCTATTTTTTCCTTCTTCTGACCAGTCAGAAGGATGGAAAAATGAAAGACACAATGGATACTGTCTTTGGAGCATCCGTAAGGACTTTATCACACGGTCCACACAGTCCCTATTTTGCATCAGGATATGATCATGATTTTGAGGCCAAAAGCAGGAGTGGGTACAAAAAACAGAATACGTGCAAATATTCCAATCATTTGTCATCTCTGTTTTGGATCCACTCCTGTTTTTTTTTTTCGGCCTTACCAATGTGAGGTATTACTGACCAAATGCTGACCATCTGAAGGCAGATGCTGAAAAAACAGGATCTGTTTTTTTGGGGTTGTTCTATTGACAGATTAGATGAATAGAAAAATAAACTGTGACGTCAAAACATACTTACTGCTGACACCCTCTCCGTCATGAGATCACTACTGGTATCAGCCTGTAACAGAGCAGGTTCTGTAGAAATGTATGTGGAATCAGCTGACAGTGTAAAATGAGTGCACTCTTTCACTCTGTAGAAGAATCTTGGGTCACTGCACGGTGACACTAACATAGACCTGTAAGGCTGAGTTCACACTTGAGTTATTTGATCAGTTTTGGCCCGTAACTGACCAAATAAGTGAAGTGTGAGGTGATTCTAAGAGTGACGCCTGTCAACTGCCTGTCATACTGATTCATGGTACTGTTTCCCAACTATGCATGTTTCTGCAATGCGCAGTGTTGTACATTGATATATCAGCTTTCAGCAGCCGGGTAATTGCTGATTTTTAACATGGTTCATCACAAATAAATTTGTATCGAATCAAAATTTTTTTGAAAATTCAGCAAAGAGTCCAGATCGAGTTTTTGAAAACTTTGCTCATCTCTAATTTTAGTTGATTATGAAAATTTGGATGACATTCATGGTAGGCCTACATAGAGTTGCCCACAGAAGAGCTTCACATTGATAGTGTAACATCTGATACTTTAATTGTGTTATTACATTGGGCTCTCTGATCACAGTGAATGGTCTAAGTAAAAAATTCAAGTGAGGCTGTTTGCTGTTAAAAGTCTAAATAAAGGAGGAAGTTAAGAATCCAGGGCAGGAAGTAGGATCCATGGAGTGATAAAAATTACATTCAGAAAACCATCCACCATTTTTAAAAATTAATAATAGGAAAAAAAACGTAAAATATTCACATATAGGCTGTTAATATGATTTTAAAAATGTTGATGTTACGGTTACTTTAAATGTACTTTCTCCCTTGTTTAATAAGTAGAGATTTTAAAAAAATTCGATTTGCTGCCTGGTTCGCCGATTTTTGGGGAAAAATTTGGTTTGGTTTGAATTTATTCGCGATGAATAGCGTTAAAAAAACTGCGATTTCCTGGCTTCAGAGAGCCTTTATAGTAGTGTAGAACACTGCCTTGCAGTAACACACATAGGGAGTCTGCTCTGGTAGTGAAATAATACTGTGAGTCCGTATGATATGCAAATGACAGGCATCACTCTTAGAATCACTGCATACTTCACTTATTTGGGCACTCGGTCAGCATTTGGTCAGTAATCCATCAGTATTGCTAATGTAAAAAAAACAGGAGTGGATCCAAAACAGAGATGACATGTGAATGGAATATTTGCATGTCTTCTGTGTTTTGTACCCACTCCTGCTTTTGGCTACAAAATCACAAGCCAATTCTGGCCCTAATACACGGCAAAATGGGCTCTTGAATATATCACTGCACCACAGAACGGCAATAAGTCCCTAATTTTTATCCACTTTTACTCAACACAAAAGGCTTTTCAAAAGATAAGTGCAATGATCAATGGCCCTACAGCTGCTACACAGACAGGATCCATTGTGCGTCTCATTTTTCCTTCCTTCTGACAGATCAGAAGAAGGGTCAAATAAATGATGATGTCAGCCAGGCCAAAAGGCAAAATAGTAGCCCAGTCATGAAGTGGGGAGGGTGGGAACAGCAAGAGAAATCCACAGAGTTGTCCTATGACATAGTGGTGAGGTGGAAGCAGCATGAGGAGGCCACAGAGTGGCACAATGACAGTGTGGAGGTGGCATTAGCAGCATTAGAAGGCCCCAGAGTGGCACAATGACAAAGTGTGGAGGTGTCAGCACCATCAGGAGACCACAGAGTGGCAAGATGACATAGTGTGGAGGTGGAAGCAGTATGAAGAGGCCACAGAGTGGCACAATGACAGTGTGGCCCTAATTTTATTCTACTTTTAAACAACACAAAAGGCTTTTCAACATATAAGTGCAACGATGAACGGGGAATATATTTTTATTTTGTCACTAATACAGGGCAAACTGGGCTTTAGAATATATCACTGCACCGCAGAAGGCAAATAGTCCCTAATTTTTTTCTACTTTTCAACAACACAAAAGGCTTTTCAACAGATAAGTGCAACGATGAACGTCAAATATATTTTTATTTCGCCATTGATACAAGGCAAACTGGGCTTTTGAATATATCACTGCACCGCATAACGGCAATTAGGCCCTAATTTTTTTTCCACATTTACACAGCACAAAAGGATTTCAACATATAAGTGCAACGCAGAACGGCGAATATATTTTTATTTCGCCACTAATACACAGCAAAAATGGCTTTACAACATATAACTGCACCGCACAATGGCAAATAAGACGTACTGTAGAAATAATTCCTTGTAATAAACCCTGTGGCTTTATCACACAGCACTTGGACCCCAATAACAAGAACGGTTTGCTGGAATTCCAAAGCTGAATAATGGCAATTTGGATCCCCAGCCTGTGCACCAAGGTGTAATAGGATTGTTCCTATTACCCAGTCTGTAGACTTCCCTACTAAACCCTGTTCTACGTGAATCTTGTGGAACGATTCCTCACTATCCTTTCCCTGCACTTATAAATCATTTTTTCACCACAATCCACAATCCTTTCCTATCACTGTCCCTAGCGCATGCAGACACGTCTCTCCCTACATTATGTACGCTAGTAAATGGCAGAATCTAAGATGGCTGCCGCTATTTATAGGGCTGTGACATCACAGGGCTGGCTGGCTGCTGATTAGGTGCATGCATGGCATTATGGGTGACCCCCCCTTCCCAGAGTTCCTTTCTCCATGCTCTTACACGTGCTGTAGCCATTTTAGGAAAAAAAATGCAATTCGTTATCACGAAGCGTGAAGAAGTTCGGCTTCGGTACAAATCAAATTTTCAGATCGAATTCCACTTCATCAACTTCGATTCTCTCATCTCTAGTGATAAAACCGTACCCTGTACTGAGATTGTTCTGGTAGGTGCAGAGCTCGGATATGGGGTCTCTGAGCTGGGTGTTTAACTAAGGTCCTGGAAGTGCCCTATTTGGGAATATATTTATAATAAAGTAATATTTAATTATTCTATAAAAAAAAATATTATTCTAATTATTCTATAAAAAATGATTATAATCATTTTCTTAATTTCCAGAGAACCCGCTTAATGAGCCGACCAACCAGGTGTATTTGCTATTAATGACAAACTCTTTTTTTTCATTGTCGCATTGAAATAACTATAACTTTTTTTTTTTTCTTCTACATAAATGCTTACTTTTTTTTGCAGATTGAGTATTTTTTTATTTACTGATTAGAATTTATTATTTTTAGTTTTGGAGGTAGCCATTGTTTTCTGCATGTTTTACCTGATTACCATGCAGTTACTTTATGGGTTAGTATAAATATGGAGACACCAGGCATGTACCGTATTTTTCGCCCTATAAGACACACCGGCCCATAAGATGCACCTAGGTTTTTGAGGAGGAAAGTAAGAAAAAAAATGCATCCTATAGGGTAAAAAATACAGGTATTTTATAACTTTTGGTACTTTTGCACAAATAAAACATATATTTTATAGAAAAAAGTCACTGTGCATTCCACGTGCCATACTTTTTTTCCCCTTGGAAAAAACGACAAGTTTGGATTTTTTTTCTGCTGCACAATTCGTTGTTCAGTATGACTAATGTGGGTCATGACGATTCAGCTCCCAAATATGAATATTTTTCATGGTGCACAATTAAATAAATTGAATAGAAAAGAAGGGATTCTTTTAATTTATAACATTTTTTTCTCTAAGTAGAGGACCTATAGCTGCGATCCTTTAATTACTTGTAAAATTCATTGGAATATATAGTTTTCCAAAGTAATATTCAATATAACCTGTCAGTATTACACTGACAGGCATTGCATGGCCTAATAGAAAGAAACAAATAGGCAGAGCAGCAGCACAATTCCTTGGCATCCACAGGCTGATAGATGTAAGCGGTATAACATGCTTGTTCACAAGACCCAAATCATTTTCTAGTAAGGGCACTCCAAAAAATTTGAAATGAATCCACATTTACTTACATAGTAATGTTTAAGACCTTGTTCTGGGTCTTTCTCTGTGAATAAAAGTGGATTAATTTCAAAGTTTTGGAGTGCTGATATACTTTACCTATTACAAATATTGTTGGCAGGCCTGTGGGCATTTATAGGGTCCTTGGTTGCCATGATAATATGTTAAAACGGGCACCTTAGATGCTACAATTGCTCTTGAAAAAGAAATGCCAGGGGTTAAACTGCAGGAATCAAATCTCGAATCCCATCAGTTCTGGTGGGAGGCCAAATGTATATTACAGCTGAGATCCCACATGACCTCTTGGGGACATTAGGCAGTGCCCTCAACATTGTCTTAATGCCTATGTCCATCACAGTGCATTCTTGTTTTAACTCATATTCCTGTCTGTGATGTGAGTGTACATATATATAATCGACGATATTAACGTAATGTGCCAAAAGATTGATGGAAATTTAGGGGAAAGTAAGGATCGATCGTGTCTTTTGAACTCCCTGATCACTATTGAAGATCTGACCGATGCCTTAAAAACTATATCTGATAATTCCTCCCCAGGTGCAGAAGGGGAGATCTATAGAAGATATGGAATGGTGATTTTTCCATGTTTCTTGCAAATGTTGAGTAAATCTATGGAGATCGGCTCCTTGCCCCCATTCTTTTATGAAGCTATAACTACTCTGATCCTCAAGAAAGGTAAGGACCTGTTACTGGTTGAATTGTTTAGACCCATTTCTCTTCTTAATACTGATGCCAAGATTTTTGCGAAGGTCTTGGCTGATTGTCTCAGAAGAGTAATTGGGGATCTTATTCACCCAGGTCTAAAAAAGTGGTTGTGATATGGGCGGGGAAGGGAGTGGGCCGATAGGCCCGTCTCATTTATCCTTTTCTACCCCTGTTTTAGGAGTAAAAAATGGTCTAAATTTAAGCAAGCAAAAAAGCTTGCTTACATTTATACCAGCGGTGGATGTACCGAAGTTGTTGAGAGGTCGGATCATCTGGGAGTTTTCTTTACACATTAACATCAAACAATTGATTCCTTGCTTCCAAGCAGTATTTTTCCTTATTAATGACTATAGTACACCTCACTTATCTGCTTTCTAATAACGATAGTGGCATCCTCTTTAAGTTCAGATAAAGCATTGAACTCTTCTTCTGCGTTTCACTCGTTCATCGGGTAACACATTTAGATAGGCAGATTGCCATGAATGAGAGTTCGCAGGAATGTTTGTTCCCGATAATCAGGCAGTGTAAATCCGCCTTAATATAAACGTGGTGGTGTCAATAGGACCTGGCTTTATTGCTCCAATATTGCTTTGCTGCTGCAATGAAACACATTGACCGAATGGGCCATGAAAGACATGTATTGTCCCTGCCAATAACAACAGATTCAGGTGTCCATCGTGTTGTGCACCTTCCTGTACAGTGAGTATTTGTTCTGCAATATCAATTGTCATGATGTTGATCAGGCAAATTTATACACTGACAATTTCCCAACTATGTAGATGAGATTTTGAAAGTCCCATTTACTTAGCTACGACTGCGTACGACTACGACTTGCCCAAAAATCTGTGTATAAGAAAGACAACCCATAAAACTTAAGGGGAACACACAACCTGTGAAAGAGCTTTGGTAGAGGTAAGTGACCGAAAAGCATAAAGTCACTATTTAGTATAGACTGGGTTTTGCAGGACCACTCTCTCCCTCTATTTTTATTGAGATTTGAAATATTATGTGCTGTAATCTTTAATTCACAATTGTGGGTGTTTTTGGTAGAATACTAAGAAAACACAAATGAAGAATGAGACGTCCATTACTTATTTTGATTTTTATATTTTGCCATTTTCTGGGAAGACCAGGAATAAACCACTCATTACAGCTTTCTTCTTCTTGATATATTTGGTCGGAGTCTTTATCAATTCCTCCATTATCACAGTCATATGTCTGGAAGTTCAGTTACATGAACCAATGTATCTCTTTATCTGTAATTTGTCCATTGTAGACATATTTTATACATCGGTCACGGTTCCTAAATTACTGCACATCTTATTGTCCGGAAATCACTTTGTCTCCTTCTGTCAATGCTATACTCAGTTGTGTTTTTTCGCAGCAGTGGTGACTGCAGAAGGAATTCTTCTCTTCATTATGGCTTATGATCGATATGTTGCTATCTGCCTCCCCTTACATTATCATCAGATTCTGAGTCGGAGAAATTGCATCCTGATAATTATTGGATTATGGACAGCTGCCTTTTTAAACTCTGTACTGTTTATAGAATCAGCGTTATACATGTCCTCCTGTCACTCCAACCTCATCCACCAGTTCTTCTGTGATTCTAAGTCACTAACAAAGATTTCCTGCACAAGCTCACAATTGCTTTTGGTAGTAACAGGCATGGAAATTTTAATATTAGTATTTGTCCCGTTGGTGTGCAGTTCTATTTCTTACATTAAAATTTTATCAGTCATTTTCAAGATGAAGTCAAAAGAAAGTCAAAGTAAAGCCTTCTCCACCTGCTCGTCACACATCACTGTCATCTCTATTTACTATGGGACATGCTTAGCAGGATATCTAATACCATCTTATTCTGATGTTCTAGATGTCGTCTTCAATATGATATATACCACTATCATTCCCATGATAAATCCTATCATATACAGTCTACAGAACTCCAATGTAAAAGGCGCATTGGTGGGGTTATTGAGGGGAATGTTCTTATCAAAGAGCAGCTCTTGTCATTGACACTAGTGAATATCTGACATTATAGGGGTTGTCTAACTTCAGCAAATGGCATTTATTATATAGAAAAAGTTAATTCAAGAGTAAGACACTAATGTATTCTGATTGTCCATATTGCCTCCTTTGCAGGATTTATTCGTTTTTCCATTACATTATACACTGCTCGTTTTCATGGTTACAACCACCCTGTAATCCAACAGAGATGTCCGAGCTTGCACACTATAGGAAAAGGCATTGGCATCTCCAGCGGCTGGGACCATGTGAGTGCACATAGGCCGCCACTTTTTCCTATAGTGTGCAAGCACAATCACGATTGCTGGATTGCAGGGTGGTCAGAACCCCTGGACACAAGCTCTGTATAATATGATAGAAAAACTAGCCAGCCAAGGAGGCAACATAGACAATCACAATACTTTATTAAGTGCCTTCTATTAACTTTGTCTACAAGAATCGAAACAACCCAATAAAGTTTATTAGAATAGTGTAATATTTTATAAAATTCATTTACATGAATCATTGACTTATTATTGGATCATTAACTGGTTTTAAAGATGGAAGAAATATGGCAATTAGAATACCCACATAATCACATACATGGTTGGAACTTTCATCAAATTTTGCATAAACTGATATTACAGTCTATTAAAAGAAATGTACTCCAATTATCAGCTCTTTTTATATCCCACCTTTACTAAACTAACATTTACTCTGATATTATATTTATAACATTTGTTATACCATAATTAGAGATGAGAGAATAATTTTTCAAAAAAATTTGATTAGATACAAACTTATTTTTGGCGAATCACGTTAAAAAACAGCTGTTCCCTGGCTGCAGAGAGCCTGTAAAGTGATGTAGAACAATGTGCAGTAACACGCAAAGGGAGTCTGCTGTGGTAGTAAAACAATACTGTGAGTCATTATAAGACAAGCAGATGACAGACATCGCTGTTAGAATCACTGCATACTTCCCTTATTTGGGCAGTAATTAAAGTGTGAACTCAGCCTTACAGGTCAATGTTAGCGCCAGGTATAAATCATGTAGAGGCCCAAATTAATTTGTCATGGATCTCTATAAATCAGGTAGACCCAGGCCACTCTGCCTTAGAGTATGGCCACACCAAGCGGCCGTGCTGCAGAGGCCCAAGATCCTACTATAGCATGAAAGAGCGCACTCCTTTTACACCAACATCAGCAAATTCCACATAGATGTCTACAGAACCTATTCTATTAACGCTTATACAAGTAGAGCACCCCCTGACAGAGTGAAGAGGGTGTCAGCAGTAAGTTTGTGTTGATGTCATAGATTATTTTGCCCTTCCTCTAAACCATCAGAACAATAACCCCCATAAAACGGATCCTGTCTTTTGAGCATCCGCCCTTACTCAGTCAGCATTTGGTCAATATTGCTAAAGCCAAAAAAAACAGGAGTGGATCTAAAACAGAGATGAGACGGGAATGGAATATTTGCATATCTTCTGTGTTTTGTACCCACTCCTGATTTTGGCTACCAAATCATTAGCCAATTCTGATGGAAAATAGGGACCATGTCATACAAGCCTGACATCTGCTACATAGACAGGATCCATTGCATGTCTAATTTTTCCTTCATTCCGACAGACCAGAAGAAGGGTCAAATAAATGATGAAGTCAACCAGGCCAAAAAGGCAAAATAGTGGCCCAGTCATGGAGTGGGAAGGGTGGGAACAGCATGAGAAGTTCACAGAGTGGCCCAATGACAGAGTGGTGAGGTGCCAGCAGCATGAGGATACCACAGAATGGCCCAGTGACAGAGTGGGGAGGTGGTAGGATATCCCCCGCCCCACCGCCCCACCGGTCAGACCTGTGTGAGGATTGGCGATGGCGCACATAGACAGCGGCCAACTGACTACATAGGATGTTTCGATAGCAGTTCAGTTTGTCCTTCCTCTCAGCAGGTGTAAAAAAAACGCTAGCAATGGTCTAACATGGTGGAGAGCCAGTAGCAGGGCCGGATTAACATAGGGGCGGATGGAGCTGCTGCTCCAGGCCCCAGTGTGAAGATAGGCCCAGCCCCAGCCGCCCAGAAAAAAACTTTCTTTTAATTTTATATAACGCGCTTTAAGCACCAGCCTGCCGCGGGTGGGTCGGCGTGTGCCTCATATCCATCCCCGCTGCGCCATAATCATTATTAGTAATTATTCACCCTCCTGGGCTGGCTGCGCTGCACACGGCCCGGCCCGGGTCACATGATAATTGGGGGCGTGGCCGACCCGGCCGTGTCCGGCGAGAAGAGTGGCGCCGCAGGGACTGTCTCTCACAGCAGCAGCCTCAGCCAGAGAGAGGCCCACGTGACTGCCTGCTGCTGCGTGTCGGAGTCCTGACTGAGGAGGAGCTGAGACTGTGAGTGTGACTTGCTTACCCTCACAGAAACTGAGTCGCTTGAAGCAGGTGGGGGGGTGCCGTGTTGGGGGGTTTAAATCAAGCCTGACATGAATGATGTGGGGGTGGGTCATATTGGCTGACATGCTGGACATGATTTGGGGGGTGATATTGGCTGTCATGCTGGACATGATGGGGGTGGTGAAATTGGCTGTCATGCTGGACATGATGGGGGTGGTGAAATTGGCTGTCATGCTGGACATGATGGGGGGGTGATATTGGCTGACATGATGGGGGTGGTGATATTGGCTGACATGCTGGACATGATGGGGGTGGGGTGGTGATATTCGCTGACATGATGGGGGGTGATATTGACTGACATGCTGGACATAATGGGGGTGGGGTGGTGATATTGGCTGACATGATGGGGGGTGATATTGACTGACATGCTGGACATGATGGGGGTGGGGTGGTGATATTGGCTGACATGATGGGGGGTGATATTGACTGACATGCTGGACATGATGGGGGTGGGGTGGTGATATTGGCTGACATGCTGGACATGATGGGCGGTGATATTGTCTGACATGCTGGACATGATGGGGGTGGGGTGGTGATATTGGCTGAATGCTGGACATGATGGGGGTGGGGTGGTGATATTCGCTGACATGATGGGGGGTGATATTGACTGACATGCTGGACATAATGGGGGTGGGGTGGTGATATTGGCTGACATGATGGGGGGTGATATTGACTGACATGCTGGACATGATGGGGGTGGGGTGGTGATATTGGCTGACATGATGGGGGTGATATTGACTGACATGCTGGACATGATGGGGGTGGGGTGGTGATATTGGCTGACATGATGGGGGGTGATATTGACTGACATGCTGGACATGATGGGGGTGGGGTGGTGATATTCGCTGACATGATGGGGGGTGATATTGGCTGACATGCTGGACATGATGGGGGTGGGGTGGTGATATTGGCTGACATGCTGGACATGATGGGTGGTGATATTGGCTGACATGCTGGACATGATGGGGGTGGGGTGGTGATATTGGCTGACATGCTGGACATGATGGGGGTGAGGTGGTGATATTGACTGACATGCTGGACATGATGGGGGTGGGGTGGTGATATTCGCTGACATGATGGGGGGTGATATTGACTGACATGCTGGACATGATGGGGGTGGGGTGGTGATATTGGCTGACATGCTGGACATGATGGGCGGTGATATTGGCTGACATGCTGGACATGATGGGGGTGGGGTGGTGATATTGGCTGACATGATGGGGGTGGGGTGGTGATATTGGCTGACATGCTGGACATGATGGGCGGTGATATTGGCTGACATGCTGGACATGATGGGGGTGGGGTGGTGATATTGGCTGACATGCTGGACATGATGGGCGGTGATATTGGCTGACATGCTGGACATGATGGGGGTGGGGTGGTGATATTGGCTGACATGATGGGGGGTGATATTGACTGACATGCTGGACATGATGGGGGTGGGGTGGTGATATTGGCTGACATGCTGGACATGATGGGCGGTGATATTGGCTGACATGCTGGACATGATGGGCGGTGATATTGGCTGACATGCTGGACATGATGGGGGGTGGGGTGGTGATATTGGCTGACATGCTGGACATGATGGGCGGTGATATTGGCTGACATGCTGGACATGATGGGGGGTGGGGTGGTGATATTGGCTGACATGCTGGACATGATGGGGGGTGGGGTGGTGATATTCGCTGACATAAAAAAAAGGCCCATTAAAATCTTCAGCACCAGGCCCATGATGCTCTTAATCCGGCTCTGGCCAGTAGTCATTCCTCTGCCTAACGGTGACAATTTGGCTGTCACTACGTAAGCAAGTGAGCATGTAACGGGCCATTTGCACAAGTAACTTGGAGGGACTCCCTGCTCCATCTCCAATGCATACTGCCACAGTGTGTCTGGGTCCTCTGCCTCGTCTTCCTCATTGCTTCTCTGGCTGCTCCTACTCCTCCTCTCCTGTCACCTGTGTAGAAAAAAACACCTATTTCTCTATGCTTTGCTTGTGCTCGAATGTCCTCCTCCTCCTCTAGTTCAGCCCCCACGGGTCTCATGTGGCCGTGAGATCTATTCGCCACATCTCCTGTCCCTGCCCAGCCAGATTTAGCAGCATGTGCACCAGGACATGAATCAGTGGAATGACGTTGTTCATCCCCTAGTCCTGGCGACTGACAAATAAAATGGCCTCCTGAAAAGGCCCAAGCAAACGGCAGGTGTCACGCATTAGCTGCCACTGGCTAACATCGAAGTTACACAAGGGAGTACCTCTGTCCGCCTGTATCATCAAGAAATCGTCTATGGCCTTTCTCTGTTCATATAATCGGTCCAATATATGGAGGGTGGAATTCCAGCGGGAGAAAACATTGCATATCAGCCTATGTTGGGGGATGCCGTTCTGCCGGTGCAGGTCAAAGACAGTGTACGAGTGGCTGAAGTACATGCAAAGTTTCCTGGCAATTTTCAGGATGTCTTGCAGATGGGGTGAAGACTTCAGGGAACGCTTTACAACCAGATTGAACACATGCACCATGCAGAGCGCATGGCACAGCCCTCCTTGACGCAGCGACGGCACCATATTCTTCCCGTTGTCGGGCACTAGGGTTCCAATTTTGAGTTGTCGAGGAGAAAGCCAGGATTCAATTTCTATATGAAGTACGCAGAGTAGTTCCTCCCTTATGTGACTCCATTCGCCCTGGCAAACGAGGTGCAGAACAGCATAACACCACCGTGCTCTGCACATGGGGTATGCTGGAGGGGCACTGTGAATTGTCCCTGCAGTGGAGGCTGAGGGCACGGTGGAGGATGAGGAGGCAGAGGCAGACATTGTCACAGGACCAAACAGCGTGAGAATGGAGGCGGAAGTGGTGTCACCTGCCCAATGTGCTGGTGTGGCTGGGCAGGAACCACATTTACCCAGTGGGCCATAAAGGACATATATTGTCATTGACTGTAGTTACAGCTCCACATGTCGGAGCTTCCGTGCACTTTGGCAGACACCGACAGGCTCAAGGACTGGCCCACCCTCTGTTCTACATAAGTGTACAGAGCAGGTATTGCCTTTTTCGCAAAGAAATGATGGCTTGGGAGTCTCCACCTCGGCTCGGCCCAAGAAATCACTTCTCTGAAAGGTCCAGAGTCCACCACTAGGAAAGGGAGGGACTGCAGCACCAGTAACTTGGCCAAGAACACGTTTAGCTTCTGCGCTGTTGGGTGCACGCATACTGTTGTCTCTTGGCGATTGCTGATGGAATGACTGATGGGGAGGAGGAGCAGGAGCATCAGGACCAGCAGATGATGGGAAGGACAGACAGCTCCCTTCGGCTGAGGTGGTGGAGCCTTGACTGCATGAAATTGGGTGCTTGCCACTGGGTGACGCAGGGGTTGCTGCGCTGGGCTGGACTACCACTGAGTATGCCATTTTCCCCCCAACACTCCACACTGACTGCCTGCTACTTTGCTTCTGTGAACCCCCTGCATCGATTCTTTCTGGGCAGGTAGGATCCTGTGAAGTGGGTGTTCTACCCCGGGCATGTTTGGCTCCCGACCTCCCACTGCTGCCACCCTGCTGACTCACAGCCACGCTACCATCCTGATGGCTCAGCAACTGCCTCACACGCAAGCTGCCGCCCTCTTCTCCTGATGATGATGTTGATGATGAAGCCCCTTCTTCACCTGGCTCCCAAGTGCGATCGGCTACATCATCATTATCTGCTACTGTCTGCATGTCATTGATGTTCCCCTAAACGGTCTCAGGGCCTGACCGCTCACAACACCTGCTCCACCATGACCCTCATCATCACTAATTGCTTGCCTACCGGAGGAAGTGGCGGATGTCTCCTCCAGATCTTGGCTGGGCAGTAGCTGCTGACTGTCCTCTAGTAGCTCGTCCTCGTTGAAAGGTGGAGCCGAGCCTATGGCATATAATACTTCTCGCGATGAGGGAACTGAAAAAGACAGAAGAAGGTTCAGGACAGGTGGGGGCACAGGGCCTGCTCCCGGGCCATGCCAACTAAGCGTCGTGTAAGAGGAACCCACCAACTCTTGGCTTGGCGTGTCTGATGTCACTTGCGACGATGTCAAAGATCGAGTCAACCATTCAAGCACCACTGGGTTGCTGGTCAAGACACAACCGCTAGATGACAACGGGAGATCAGGCCTCTCGCTGCAACTCCTGCTGGGGGGGCCTTCTTCTGCTGCCTGCGACAGAAGCATTTTGCCCACTGCCCATTCCCTTTCAAGGGCCTGTCACCTGTCTGTCTTACATACTGTATAATAAAATAATTAACTTGAAATTTAAATAATACGCCCCAAAAAAGGCTGGGGGCAATTGAGACCTATTCTTTTTCCTATTTCTACACCCCAAAAAAAGAAATATAACATTCACAATTCACCGCAAAACAGATGATAGGACGTACATTGATTTCCTTTTAATACACCACGTAAATGCCTGCAGTACAATGTAACTTTATAGCTGAATGGCAAATAAGACATTTATTTATTTATTTATATATATATATATATTTGTGGTCGGATCAGCTATCAGAATCGTCCTATCCTACCTCACCCTAGCTATGCCTAGCAGTTGAGTTGTGTCATAACTGTCGTAGTAGGGCAACCTAAAGGGGGATACCCTAATATGAAATAATTGTAATATGGTGTGGGTGGGTGAAATGTGGATTTATTCACCTATGTGGCAAAAAAGCGACGTTTCGGCTCAACAATAGAGCCTTTCTCAAGCAAGGAACAACAGTGAAATGTGAGATATATATAAGGCAAGCAATTCAACAATCAACTTGCATAATGCAAAACATCTGTGCATGATTAATTACATAATTGACAAGTGAACACAAAAACAGTTCATAGTATGATAAAAAAAAAAACATATCATTATGAGACATTATGTATGTAAAACGCCAAATTTGGGTCCCCTTAGTCACAATGCACCTGCTCCAGAATACGCCCGCGGTGAACTGGCATCGGAATTGACGTGCAGCAATGTTCCAGGCACGCGCACCACCCCTCAGATGTCCGCACCGCCATCTTAGAAATGGTGTCTCGGCAGAGGTAACTTGCGCATCCGCAAAAGCGCAAACGAGCAACAAAGCCATATTGGAATATGGCAATATGCCCATAACATCAGTAGAAGCCAATATGCAACTGCTATAGCTAAAACAAAGGCTGCTAATAGAAACAACATAAGTGAAAGAGGACACACCTCGTCAGAGGGGTGAAACCTCACCACACTAGTTGTCTCAAAACAGCGTGAATGACATGTTGGTGTCACCCATCCCGGATGAGTATACCAAATGGGGTCTATACATCACAGCCAATTAATGGGATCTCCTATTGTACAATAAATGTGCACAAGAAATCCACCACAAAAAATTTGGAGGAAGGCAGAGTGACAAAAATACAAAAACAAAATAAAATATGGGAAATTGTCAAAGAATCGGTCTGCTGGGTACGTATGCTCCCATCTCCTGGCTCCCGGCTCCATAATCCATACGTACTAAAAAAAGAAAAGAAAAAAAGAGAATTAATCATCTGAATAGTCATATTTTGGTAATATTTGTTCCAACAAAGCTGAACCACTCAACAGGAATAAAGCAGAGCAGAGACAACAGTGACTAGGGCAAACCACCAAATCACATAACACTCCAAGGATTATATTCAATGTTAAGGCCATAAGGTTTAAGGCAATCTAAAAGGTGTATCCAATACATCTCTCTCTTTTTCAATAAAAGTGATCTGTTGCCACCTCTACTAGGTAAAGGAACCTGATCAATAATCCAACACTTGAGATCACGTTCAGTGTGCCCCAAATCTGAGAAATGTTTGGGTACAGGTAAGTCGCTTAAGAGCGCTTCTTACGGATTGTGTATCGATGATTGTTAAGGCGGGTCTTGAGATCAGTAGAGGTCTCCCCAACATAGAGGAGTTTCCATGGACATTTAAGAACATAGACTACAAAATTGGAATTACAGGTAAGATAATGCTGGATGGGAAAAGATACGCCCGTCTTTGGGTGTATAAACACACTACCCTTACATATATACCGGCAGTTGACACAATATAAGCAGGGAAAACTGCCCACGCTTCGCTGTGTCAATGTGCTCTGTGTCAATTTAGATTTTGGACCTATACTGGCGCGAACAAGTTGATCACGCAGATTCCTAGACCGGCTATATAAAAAAAGTGGCTGCGATCTAAATTCAGGTATCACGCCTAGGAAGCCACGTAATATACCCCAATGACATGTGACGATCTGTTGAATATCAGTACTGTACTCAGAGCATGTAGTAATAAAGGGAATCCTATTTTGCATACCTTTTGTCGGATTCCCTGTGGTACATCTGTCTAATGTATGTATTCCACCAACCTGTGTATGTAGCAATCCACTCGGATATCCTAGTTGTAGGAATTGATCTGTCATATTATCTAAGGTATTGTCCAGGGCCACAGGGTCAGTCACTATACATTTAGCCCTAAGGTACTGTAAAAAAGGGAGGTGCTTTATCATTCTACTAGGGTGGCTACTTTCATATCGTAAAAAGGTGTTTTTGTCAGTAGGTTTGGTGTAGGAAGAAGTGTTCAATTTGCCCTCAACTAGTCTAACGGTAGTATCCAAGAATTGAATCTCAGAGTCAGAATACACCAATGTAAATTGTAAATCCTTGTTCACCGTGTTCAAAAACATGTGAAAATCAACTGTGCTAGGTTGGAACGGTAGGACGTTCCTGAAGTGGTGGGAGACATGGACGACATCTTCCTCAAAGCATCTCATAAAGATGGAGGCTAAATATACAGTATCAGTGTCAGCCAACTCAATGGACTCCAACTTGCACAAAAAATCTGTCGTGTCCTAAATATAGGACTACGCTTCAATGGCAAAAGAACATAGGATGTTATCCAAAAAAATTGCAATGTTGGAGAAAATCAGAGCCTGACACGATAGGGGGTCAATGAGAGATTTATGGACCTTAGGTAATATGTAATCACAGGAGTGACAGCGTGGACTACCATGGCTATTGCTCTAATCCCCTGATTAAGCCGCATCGTGGCGAAACATGTCAGTGTTAGGCGTGGTATTTTAGGCAGGAATGGAGGGCTAATACGGTCCATGAATGTGTGTGACCACCACTGTTTGCTTAGGGGCAGATATCTTAGGCCTGTGAGACACCTAACAGAGAGATAGCTCTCAGGGACAGGAATTAAATGTAGTGTGCTGGTACTGAGCCGTAGTTCATACACAATGGAACTGTCACTACCAGAGTTTTGATGAGTTTCTCCGCCCCTGTGATGAGGTCTTTACATTCATTTTCACTCCTTTCCCTCTTCCCAGCTGTTCCTTCTCTGATTGATTCCTCCTCCTTTAAATCACCCCTCTTCCTGTTTCACCTTGCGGGTTATAGTTCTCATCTTGAGTTGTGTCAGCCACTGGAGTATCTACACTGCTGTGGTCTCTATTCACTGGACGTCTGTTTTGCTGAAGCAAGCAACATCGGATATTGTCTGCTGAGATTGGATCTTCACTACTGCTGCAGCCCCTACAGATAAGTTTGCAGACATTGTTGGTTTTTGTTTATTTGCTGACTGGATCCGAGGCGAACCCGGTTCCGTCCGTATACTGAGCAGGGCGCCGGTGGCCGTGACCCCCCCTTTATCATAGGGGTTTCAGGTGTCACTTAGCCTTAGGTAAGCGGGCATGCCTCGACCCACCATCAGGGTCTGGGCATGTGCATAAGCAGCGCAGGGAGAGCTCTTAGGGTCTGACAGGGGTTACCTTTTATGCTCCCCTAGTTTGGGTCCGCTCAGTAGCTTGTGCACTGATTGTACTCCTGTTGTTCGCATATACCCGTGACAGGAACTGAGAAGTGCTCTTGGTCTGAATGTGAATCGACTGTATATGATTTTCCCCATTTATACAATCCTATTACCATTGGCAATAAGTGCCACGAGTTTGTGAGAGATTGAGTGCGATACTTACCAATTCTAGTGTCATAATTCCAATGGTAATAGACACCATTAACAGTGTAAATGAGAAATAAATTCCCACTCCTAACTGTACCACAGTGTGGCCATCAGAGACTTAATAATAGTTGTATCAGCTTAAATAAAACTAATAACATTGCCAGCACTCTCAGCAAGATAACACTCAATGGTAGCAACCTAGGTTGCACCTAATTTTGCACCAATAAACTCTTACTTTTACCACACATGCAAACTACACCTGATCCTTAATGTAGCCTAGCTATCCTCAGGTTTATGACAGGCCCTGCGCCCATGGAATAAACAAATGGTCTATGTAGTGTGAGGTGAAACCAATTGCAAGTGAGGAACCGTCACCCCCTCCTCATTCCTGATAGTTTTAACCTATCCCTGTAGGTCTTGTGATTTTAGATTTGTAACAATAAAGATATTTAGTTTAGGACCCCTACAGGAATCTTTGTTGGTCCACTGACCGAATTGAGTATTTGTGAAATTATCCTGAGGGCCCTAAAATTGGGCATATTCTGTTTGTCAACTACCGTGAGGAACTCACTTAAATCATTATCAATAATGCCAGCTGAAACAGCCTCAATCAAACATTGCTTGATCAGTCGTGCGATATGAAACTTAGGGTCGGCCACAATGGCACCATATACTTCTGTATCACTCAATTGGCGCATGAACTCAGCAATGTATTTTTGAGTGTCCAAAATCACGACAGCCCCACCTTTCTCTGCAGGTTTCACCGTAATTGCCATATTATCTCTAAATGCTGCAAAGCCTCAACCTCTGCTCTAGTGAGGTTTGGATGTCTAGAACCACTCTGTGCTCATGCCGATTTAAAGGAAGCAATATCAAGTTTCATTGAGGAAAAATATGTCTCAACCGCAGGTTCATTAATAACGGGTGAAAAACAACTTTTGGTGGACAGATTGAGACTCCTCAGAGTAAACTCACTGGATTGTGGAGTTTGAATCTGTGACCTGTTATGAAACCAAACCTTCAGTTTGATGGAACGAAAAACAGATAATTCACATTCAAAATTAAACCAAAAGGCGAACATGGACAAAAAGACAATCCTTTGGACAAAACACTCACTTGTGCAGGAGTCAGTATCAAAGAGGATAAATTGATAACAGTCATCTTTTTTTGGATGCCTGGGTTCTGTTCTGTGACCACCATTTGTTGTTGGGTGATTTTCCGGGATCTACGATATTTGCGCCCCCCCCGTCTAATACGGCGTCGTCTTGTTGAGGTACATTCGATTTGTCCCCTAAAAAAACATTCTGACCCATGGTAGATGTCGGTGTAATCTTCTTTTTCTTTCACATATCCCTCTGAGTAACATTGGTATTATCAGACTGCCAGACATGTGATACCCTTCTTGTAGTCCTCCAGATCTCTATTTCATTTGGAGCACTTCCCTTCTTCTGATTCCAATTTAAATTTGGTCAGTTGGATGGCAAATTGTTCAGTAAAATGGTCAAAGTCCTCAGTGGATAAGGTGGTCCGAAGTGACTGTTCAATTTCAGCCAACTCAATAGGACGAATAGACAGTTCCTGTTGCAAAAATTGAACATTCAAAATAATAAAGTCCAGAGAGTATCTAGTGGACAATGCCTCCAATTTCTTACAAAAATTGTCATCATAAGAAAACAAATTGGGTCGCAGATGTGACCTCATGCCACGTAGAATTCTCTGTACCTTATAATATTCACCCAAAGTCGTCATATGAAGATGAAGTGAAGTCACTTTTTTGGACAAAAACTCAAACTTCTTTTTCAATTCTCTCACCGATGGAGTGTTAAGGAAGGTGGCATCTCCCTCAATCCTCTGCAGTATCTGCTCCGCTTTCTCCTGAGAGTAGGTAATGCCACTAGGAAAATCCATATCCATAGCAGAAAAAAAGTTAGAAGAAAAAGAAAAAATACACAAACTTGTGCTCAGCCAAATGAGCTAAATAGAATAATAAAAAAAGATGGCGGCACCGACTAACGAACAGCAGAGTGGGTGCTATGTCCAGGGAAGTATGCTCAATGTCCAAAATTCCTGTGGTGGAGAGGACGAGTAAAACGGTGCAATACCAGAAGGTACTTGTTGAGAGATTGCTCCAAAATTTTCCATCTGACAACGTGGCCGGCAGAGTCCTTACTTCCTTAGGCAACCGAGGAAGGGAGACAAGGGGGACACACAGCAGTTCCAACAAAGAGGGGGCAACACTCTCCAAGGCATGGGACACATTCATGACACCCCGCCAGCAACCTCACCCTGAAGAGCAGCCTAGTTTTAAAAGGAGAGAAAAGTTTTGGAAGATGGTAAAGGAATACATAGCAGACCATGTCAGCATCCTAAATGATCCCTCAGTGCGTTACAACTACTGGGTGTCCAAGCTGGACACGTGGCACGAGCTTGCGCTCTATGCCTTGGAAGTGCTGGCCTGCCCTGCCGCCAGTGTTTTGTCTGAGCGTGTATTTAGTGCTGCTGGTGGCATTATAACAGATAAGCGTATCCACTTGTCCACTGGCAATGCTGACAGGTTGACTCAGATAAAAATGAACAAGGCCTGGATTGCCCCTAACTTTTAAACTCCACCATAGGAGAGCTGAGCTGATGATGAAAATGAAGGCAATTTCAATCTATCATTTATAACGTACCCAATCTACTGTAGTGTATTCCCATGCATGTTTTCCACCGCAAAAAAAGAGTATATGGTTGAATCTTGTTTTCTTCTCCTTCTCCTCATCCAGATCGTATACATTCCCATTTTTTATAGGGTCAGCTCAACTGCTGGCCCTCAACTCAAATATTTTATAGGGTCAGCTGAACAGCATGCACTCGCATATAATGTTTTAGAGCGTCAGCTGAACAGCATGCACTCGCATATTATGTTTTAGAGCATCAGCTCACCTGCAGGCACTCGCAAATAATGTTTTAGAGCGTCAGCTCACCAGCAGGCCCTCACCCCTAAAGTTTTAGAGGGTTAGCTAAGCAGCAGGCCCTTGCTCCAAATGTTTTTGAGGGTCACTAGCAGGCCACCAATCATAATTTTTCAAGGGTGTGTAGTGCCGGTTCCTTGTAATTTTTGGCAGCCCTTTCACTTAGTGCATAGGCTTTATGAGTGTAGGAATCCAACTATCTGAACAATTGTGCCACAATCTTAACAAGGCCCTCCTTTATATGATATACAGGCTGTTTCGGAGTGCCTCTTGCTTGTAATTTTTGGCAGTACTTGCACTTTATATGCAATTGAATATACAGGAGAGAATGTTTCCTAACAATTTTTCTGTGAAACTGATTTTTTTTGGGGGGGTTTGTACATATTTTTGTTAGTCTGTAAAAGTGGTGTACAACTCGGACAACATGGTTCCCAGCAGCGACCTACTGTAGGAGTCCAAGATGCATCCAGACATCGTCCCCATGCTGTTCCCGATCCATTTCGGCGGTGTTTCTGTCACTTTTTGACTTTTTCCAATGGACCAGGCACCCTCCCCTCTTCAGAGCAGGGGTTGACTGGTTGTCTCCTATTGAATTCCATTATACTCGGGTGCTCAGGCGAGCACACGAATATAGCAATGTGTTTGGGTCGAACACCCGAATACTTTGGTGCTCGATCATCACTAGTAGGTATCACCGACCCAATTAACCGGCTTATTAACTATTATATATCCCTGTGACAGTGGCAAGTACAGCGGTTGTCCTGCCGTATATGTTGATGACCTATCGTCAAGATAGGTCATCAATATATGATCGTCATGGGTGCCGGGTGTCAACTGTTTGGAGATTAGATGAAGCTCCATGCGAACACTTCTTTCTCTTCGTTACACTACATATTGTCTTCTGTGGAGCAGCCATATAGTGTAATTACAAGTACTGCACATCAATAAATAGAGCGAGTTTTTGTCATTACACTACATTTCCAAGATTGCGTGCAGTGTAATGAACAAGAAGCAGCTCTCTCACTGCTGATAGTCGGGGGTGTCAGATGGTGAGGTGAGAGAGAGAGTAAAAGTGTAAAGAAAAAAAGTAGTAAGAAAAGAGAGTGACAACAAAGGACATTTTACCAAATATCTAATTTTATTAACAGTTTATTGAATCAGACTTGAAATTTATTTCAAGAAATATGCTCATGTCTAAAATTTACTTTCTACTATTTTTCAAAAGCTAATGTCATTGTAAAACTTTTTTCTAATGGAAAAAGTTCTAAGAAGATAAAGTCATCGCAAAGTTTGTTGAGACCCAAGAGACATGAGTTCTGTTATATATTTGCAAACATTCAGATATTTTTCTCATGGGACATTTTACATTTCTGATCATAAAGTCTTGTATGATATAAATCTTCAACACATCTTCAACTCCTTCTTTACTTTTGATTTTCACATTAGGACAAGCCTGGTGTTACTATACTGGTAAGTCTACCTGACATTAACATTTATATGTTAGTTTGCACTGTTTGTATTATAATCAGCATGTTATTAAAATTTGCTTTATTGGTCTACACATTTTCATATATTTTTTTTAATATAGCTTCCCCTATATTATATATTAAATGTACAGTATGGTATGTGTCTTTCATGTACGTTTACTAAAAAGCAAACATTTAATATACAACTTCATATAAGATTTTGGTGTAAGAGTGAAACAAATACATTTTCTCTTGAGATTTTAGCATCATAATTCTCAAATTTAATTAAGTAAATGTTCAATTGTATTGAACATCTAAAAATATGTCACTGTGACTATTTTGTTTCCATTGTCTTCTGACTAATAGTGCAGAAATGATAAGCTTTCAACGACATAACTTCCCTAATGAATCCTAAGAATGGTTATCAGTAGTGATGAGCGGAAGGGGCAATATTCAAATTTGCAATATTTTGCGAATAGTTGGTAGAATATTCATCAATTCGCTGTTATTTTCTTGATTGCGAAAATCGGCAATGTAATATGCGCTTAATGCGCGTGCAATACAGGCGTGGGTCACTATTGCTACATTTTTCAAGCTGGTAGAAGTTTCCTGAGACTGAAGAAAATGGTTGGCATGTCAGACCATTACAATAGCTTTATATGCTTATAGAGTGCTCCGATATATTGGGGATTGCGCAAATCGGCAATTAATGATGCGCATATTTTTTCGAAATGCGGGCAACTTCACATTTTAGCCGGTCTGACTACATATTAGTGATTGGTGCACTAAGCATTGTTGTGAAATTGTGACTTAACAGCACTATGTCTGTAGCATGAGTGTATGGACAGCAGAACCTATCACACTACCTAAAACCCTGCACTCAGCTACGCTATATCACAATCTAAACAAAAAAGGAAGAACCAACACATTGAGCTCAAACCATGCCCATGTAAAAATATATTTTATTGAAGTTAATATGACATAATAAATACCTAACTGCCATTAAAAAAGGGGGAAGTGACAGAAACAGACACCTTCCTGGTATACAGCATTGCAATAAAATATATTTTTACATGGGCATGGTTTGAGCTTCATGTGTTGGTTCTTCCTTTTTTGTTTGTTATTGCTGGGAGCTTGTCTGCATTGATGATGTATTGTCAGTCCCTGTACTAACCACAATACTTATTGATATATTTTGTTTGGCCATTAGGGACTTTCATGGTTGCTTTGATATCATTATATCACATCTAACCTACACTGACTATCTCCCACTAACTATCTGTATTATATATATAAGCTAACTAACTAACTAACTAACTAACTAACTAACTAACTAACTAATGTAATGTGACAAATGGAAACAAGAGAGCACAGCAATAACACTGCTGTCTCTTTCAGAACTGTAATAAACTGTAGAAAATGGCAGCTGGGGAGGTTCTTATATACTAAAGGGGTAGGCAACTTTCCTATTGGTTGCTAGGGATGTTGCTAAGCTCATACAAATACATTGCAGCCTTCTCATTGGCCCACAACAGTTTTTGTTGGTACCATTTTTGTGGTATGAACAACTTTTTGTTCATATTTTAGTGGGGAAAAATAGTGAATCATGTGTTTTTTATTTTTTTCCTGTTATGACGTTCACCACACAGGAAATGTTTTTAAATATTTTGATAATTCAGTCTTTTTTGGATGAGTCAATACCCTATATGTTTATTTTTTTATTGTTTATATAATTTTATACCTAAAATTGGGAAAGGGGGATGATTTAAACTTTTAATTAATATTTAAATATTATTTTTTTTTAATTTTACAATAACTTTAAGCCCCCTTATTGGTCTATAACCTTGGATTTTTTGATCCCTTGTCCCCCTCACCTTAGTAGAGATCTATTAGGGCGAATGGCATTATATCGTGCTCCCTGCCGAGCTGTGCCTGGTGCACAGTTTAGCATGAAGCTTACCATGGCAAGCCTGAAAAGCTTCCGAAGCATCCAGGCTGCCATGGTAACTGATAAGAGCCCCAACATTTCACTGTGGGGAGTCCGTTTTGAAGGCAGAACAAGCCACATCTCTCTTCCTTAAACTACAGATGCCACAATTGATGTTAATCACTGCATCTGAGGGGTTAAACAATGGGTTTGATGGGATCACAGTTCCTCATTATTGCGGCCGGGTATCTGCTGTATAATAAAGCCAGCACCCACCGCGTATGGAGCAGGCTTACTGCAGCAGCCCGCTCTATACATTCCCTCAGCCACTGTGACATATGGGTACACCTGATTTATAGTAAATCGTGACAAATTAATTCAGAACGATTTTCATTTCTTGGCGAATTTCGGCAAATTGTCCTAATCAAAGTTTTCAAAACTTTGCTCATCTCTAATTGTAAAATTTGAAATGTATCTATTCCACACTTTACAAAATGTAGCACGTTTATTTTAAATACTAATATGAATCAGTATTCGCAAATTGCTATTAATATATACATATACATTTTTGAATGAACTGTATTTCTTTCTTTGAGACTCATTTCAGCATAAAATGTGTACTTTGGTTTGTTTTGTTCACATTTTCTATTCCTTGTATACAGTACTTGTGTGTGTTTTATCATCCAATGTTTTAGAATGGTGTCACATACAGATTTTTTTCTGGCATTTGTGAGCGGTTTTGTAGTTTTCGGTGAATGGTATTTTTTGTAGCATTTTTTAAGGCAAAAATGCTTCCTCTATGTTTCCATAGGAAAATAAATATAGGATAAATATCCTTTTTTGTAGTTTTTTAGTACACCCAAAAATAATGGATTTATGCCAGGATGAAATGTAAAATATTTCAATATTTCACGTGAATTTCTTTTTTTACCTACAGTGACTAATAACATAAATTATGTTTTCTTGTAAATTCATGACTTTAATATTTAATCTAATACAAGTAAATATCAAAATATAAATCTATTACCAATTAAGGTCCTCAAGAACCCATATTTATAAGGCCTTATTCAAACATCCGTAGTGTTTTGCGGATCCGCAAGTTTGTGGATCCGCAAAACACCTTGCCACCAGCCCTATAGAGATGCCTATACTTGTCCGCAATTGTGGGCAAGAATAGGTCATGCTCTATATTTTTGCAGAGCTGCCTTCTGGAAGATCGGCAGCGCGCTCCGCAAATGCGGATGCGGAGAGGCACAGTGTGTGCTCTCCGCATCCATCACGTCCCCATTCAAAATGAATGGGTCCGTACCCGTTCCGCAAATTTGCGGAACGGGTGCGGACATAAATTGCAGACGTGTGAATTAGGCCTAAAGGTTTTTGTCCAGTTTTTTTTTTTTTTCAGAAGGACCTGTGGAGAACCCCTGCTCCCCTGGTTCCGACTTCCTGACACCCAGGCTGTCTTCCCAAGACTTTCAATCCCCATCTGTAAACTTCTGCATGGATGGGGTCATATGTACCACTGCAGGCAAAGACTAGCCTGAGCATTAACATGCCTCTGAATGGTGGTGACATATCACCACAGAAGCCAGTGGCTGCCTACAGCAGAGCATGTGATATCTTCTGTGTGGAAGCTGATAGATGGAGATTAGAAGTCCAGTGAAGAAAGTCAGAAAGGTAAAATGAATGAGCAAGGGTTTCTCCAAAGGTCCAACTGAAGGAAGGGGGACAGCTTCAAAAGGGAAAAAACTTGAACAAACTCTTTAAACCTAATTGTGTCATTAGAAAACACAGTAAAAAACATAATTCCTATCAGAGTTGTTCATTTCTATTTGATGCTCTAGAATAAATGTTTGTATTTTTAATATACTAAGGAAAACATTTTATAATATTATTCTTATTATTAATAGTTATCTCTGTTTCAAACCGATAAGAAGTAAATAACAATGTTTCTACCCCACTAATAATAGATATGTAGACCCAGAAAAATAATTTTACAGCCATAAAGTTACTTATTAAAACAATATGTTTATATTAGAAGCTTATCGTGCACATTAAAATTCTTAAGTAAGTAGAATGAATGTAACCCACAACATCTTTTTTTATTTAAATGGTACAAGAGCCAGAGGCTAGTCATGGTTTGCCATTAAATGGCAATATGGTGAGCAATAACCATGGAGTTAGCGGAGAAGAAGTTGCTCATCTAGATTAGGTTTAACCTGATGATTTTTCTGTTTTCTATTAATATTTCTCATATTTATGATACATTGTGCAATTATTTCTAGAACATTAAGGAAACACTAATGAAGAATGAGACGTCCATTAAATATTTTTATATTTTGCCATTTTCTGGAGAGATAAGGAACAAACCATTAATTTCCACAATATTTTTCTTGATATATCTGGTCGGAGTCCTTATCAATTCCTCCATTATCACAGTCATATGTCTGGCAGTTCAGTTACATGAACCAATGTATCTCTTTATCTGTAATTTGTCCATTGTAGACATGTTATTTACATCGGTCACGGTTCCTAAATTACTGCACATGTTATTGTCCGGAAATCACTTTGTCTCCATCTCACAATGTTATACTCAGTTCTACTTTGTCTCAGCTGTGGTGACTGCAGAAGGAATTCTTCTCTTCATTATGGCTTATGATCGATATGTCGCTATCTGCCTCCCCTTACATTATCATCGGATCCTGAGTCAGAGAAATTGCATCCTGATAATTATTGGATTATGGACAGCCGCCTTTTTAAACTCTTTACTGTTTATAGTTTCAGCATTATACATGTCCTCCTGTCACTCCAACCTCATCCACCAGTTCTTCTGTGATGCTAAGTCACTAACAAAGACTTCTTGCACTAGTACACAATTATTTTTCTTAATAGCTGGCACAGAAATTTTAATATTAGTGTTTGTGCCATTGGTGGGCACTTGTAATTCTTATTTTTACATTTTTTCAGTCATCTTCAATATGAAGTCAAAAGAAAGACAAAAAAAGGCCTTCTCCACCTGCTCATCTCACCTCACTGTCATCTCTATTTACTATGGGACATGTTTATCCGGGTATCTGATACCACCTTACTCTGATGTTCTGGATGTAATATTTAATGTAGTCTATACAGCTATCATCCCAATAATAAATCCTATCATATACAGTCTACAGAATTCCAATGTTAAAACGGCCTTGCTGGGGGTAGTGTTGAGGATGTTTTCTTCAAAGAGCAGCTCCGGTCATGTACACTACTGAAAATTGGTAAATTCTGAGTGATTAAACACCTAAAGTACTGTATCTTTGAATAATATGATATTTGGACAGAACCATGTCAATCAGTAAAAAAAATAATACTGGGTGATTATGGCAATAACTGTTTTGTGCTGTTGTTGACACTAAAATATTGCCACCAATCCATTCTACAGCTTCATACTCTCAGCTTGATGCTCTTTTTATTGTTTCCTAAGTTATATCTATGGGTGTATTTGCTTAACTACTAAGCATACATTTAGATTTTGAATTGTATCCCTTTCTTGACATCTGTTGTACAGTCTCAGGGGTTCAGCTGCAGACATCTGATCAAAATTTCCATGCTCAAAGACAATTTAGATCACAACATTTAATCTATCAGATGCCATTGTGACCACGGCTTCATGACGGTCATGTAGATGGAAGGGCTCTCTCCAATGACCAAAAACCCCTCCTGCAATGTGATGAAAAACTCAGACAAATACCACAAAATGGTATCACTTTAACTTATAGCTTGTACATCGAAAAAAAGAGCCAATACTCAGCTTTGTGGAGAGAAATATGAAAAATGGCAATTTAAAAGAAAAACTTTTTATTCAATGTTTTTAATATTATTTTTTTTTTTACAAAAAACTACAATATATATTTTTAATGTTACTGTAATCATACTGACTCACAGTATAAAGTTGGAATTGCATATTTTCACTATGAAGTTATAAATACAGAACCTGTAAAAACCATGGTGGAATTGCATTCTTTTTACCAACTCCACCCTATTAATCCAATTTCCCAAGCTATACATTGTACGGAATATTAAATGGTGCCACTAGAAATTACTACTTTGCCAGTTGGCACAAACACTGACTCTTCTACATTGGGCCTATGAGCACAACTTCAACTCCACTCCCCCCCCCCCCCACTACACACACACACAGACCCATAAGAACCTCTATGTGTTAATAAATATTATCTTTGCTTATTATAGATTTTCACATTTCTACTCCATTACTGACTGTTTTCGCCCTCCCTTCATATATACAGGACGCCTGTACCATACAGATGTTTGCATGCTTCTCCAAAGCATGTTTTTACAACACATGTCATTAATATTTTTTGCAAGCACTATAGATGGTGCTCATTTGTCTCTACTTTTCATTACCATTGTAGACATTGCCATTGTCTGCACTATTGTTCACACCTATATATCAGATCAGGTCATCTAATAGAATATTACAGGTTTCCAATGCATAACAGTACAGTGACCTTCTGCATTATGGTGAGATAAGAAGTTTGAGAAAAAGATTTAATTTTCTGTACCAAAAGGAGAAGAAGCAGGAGCAGAACTTCTGGTGAACTTCTACAATAAATCCTAGGCACTAGAGTTTCCTGCCTTGAGTGGATAGGATTGCACATTGAGGGCACATTGGGAACTTGGCTCTACATGTACAAGTCATTGCTGTGTCTTCTCCGAAGATAATTGGACTTTGTCCAGCTGCCTGTGTTTTGGAGCAGGTGTTGAAAGAGACAGGAGCATGGGTCTGAAAAAAAGGTGCCGACCTTGGAACTCTCCTATTGCATGTTGTCTCCTACGGGCACTCTCTAAAGTGGATGTCAACTTAGGTGGCCAAGGTAATCAGGCCATCAAGGAAAGATGGGCCTGCCTGCTTACCCTTTGTGCACCCTGACATATCATCCTAGAAAGCAGCAACTAGGGACTTATTGTTCCACTACAGTTCAAGGGTAAGGGTGCATTATATGGCATAGTGTCCAACAGAGAAATTAATGGAGGCACAGAAGTAAGGAGGCTGCAAAAGCAGTGAAACACGCTCCTGAAAGGCTTAGCGGAAGGTAGTCAGAAAGTCCTGATAATTGTAGGTAGGTGGATTAAATCATTCTCGGAAGTGAGTGGCCCAGGCAGGTGCTTCACCATAGAGGAGGGATACCAGGAAACCTACTTTGAGCTAATTTAGGAAACTGATGGGCCTGAAACTCAAAATGGATATTGCACTGGTTCAAGAATCCACAACATGACTTGGGATCCCCATCATAGCATAGGGGAAGCAGAAGGTACAGACTGTGATTGGCGCAGCATCTACAGGTGGTGGTACAGGAGCAGCAATGGTCAAAGTGTCTAGGTGGGCTGAGATGATATCTGTTCAGCCTAGCAGGGCTAGAAAATGATCTTAGTTCATTTGCCAGAGTTTTAGAATAATTTCAGTTCACTTCCATTTCTTCTTTAATTCATTCTGCTGCAATTCCTGTATTTCTGTAGTTATTAGTTAGGTTACAGCACCATCTAGCAGTGGTAAAAATGTACTGCACTTTGTTTTCTTGTTAATAAAGATTATCATATTGTGGGAAGTGCAAGGCATTGTGGGTAGTGCTCAGAATCCTGGGAAGGAGAAGCCCAGTCTTCAGTCTCCATGTTACAGGACATCAGTAGAGCTGTCTCCTGCATATCTCATTCTCAAACTGCCAATCCTTATGCAAGCATATCTGGTGAGAGAAATCTACCTCTGTCTCAGGGATATTATGTATTGCAGTGCTGTTTAGCTAGGTATAAGTGTTACTCAGGGAAGAAGTTGTTATATTGTTATATGCTAGACATGCAATCTATCCATAGGCAGCCATGTTGGACATGTGCTCAGTGTTATGCAAATGTTATAATACATGCTCTTCTATGCTTTCTGCTGATATATGCTATGCCTTATACTTATACATTTTATTTGTATTCTTTTTACCAATTGATCACACATCAAATACTCCTGTTTTGCCAATAAACAAGTTAGACTACAGAAAACAGTCCTCTTATTTGGAAGACAGGAATGGTTTATGCTGAATGTCAGACTGCACACTGTGTGAATGTGTATGAGGACAGAACAGTATCCATGAACTGCAAGAGTCGCTCCTGGTGACCACATTGATTAATAAGTTCCTTACATATCTCTGGCAGACCCATCTTGGGAGGGCCAGCAGGATTCATGGCCTGAGCAAATTGTTACCTATTGAGTGTGGATCCACTGTGTCAACCCAACAGATATGATTTGGGGCATTTCCTCAGAGTAATTATCCTGGCAGTCCCCTAGATCAGTGTTTCCCAACCAGTGTGCCTCCAGCTGTTGCAAAACTACAACTCCCAGCATGCCCACACAGCCAAAGGCTGTCCTGGCATGCTCGGAGTTGTAGTTTTGAAACAGCTGGAGACACACTGGTTGGGAAACACTGCCCTAGATATTACCCTTTAACCCCTAGACAGTGATCTGGACTTTGCTGTAGAGGGCAGGGTTAGCATGGCAGAAATGTGGAAAAGTTTTGTCTCCACGCCACAGCTAACTGCACCAACACCTGATACGGAACATGTTAGCAGGAGGCAGCATTTCACTAACATGGTTGAACAGTACGTCTGCACACCCCTCCAAGTACTGACTGATGGTTCGGCCCCATTCAACTTCTGGGTCTCCAAATTGTCCACGTGGCCAGAGTTAGCATTTTATGCCTTGGAGGTGCTGGCCTGCCCGGCGGCCAGCATTTTGTCTGAACGTGTATTCAACACGGCAGGGGGCGTCATTACTGACAAACGCAGCCGCCTGTCCACAGCCAACGTGGACAAGCTGACGCTCATAAAAATGAACCAGGCATGGATCCCACAGGACCTGTGCCTCCCTTGTGCAGAATAGAAATTTATAACTGCCTCCCCCTCAACCATGTATTCTTGTACTCCGGGGCACTTCTTTATTGAATCCTCATTTTTTTAAGTTTACCATGATCTTGCGGTGCAACCCAAAGTCCACCTCTGTCTGGGTGGTGGGAGCCTAAGTAACTAAGTAACTGAAAGTGGCCTTCTCCGGTGGTGGTTGATATGACGCATGATTCCTTGCTGTGGGACCTCTCTCCTCTGTCTGGGTGGTGGGGCCGAAATAACTGAGAGTGGCCTTCTCCGGTGGTGGTTAATATGACGCATGATTCCTTGCTGTGGGACCTCTCTCCTCTGTCTGGGTGCTGGGCCGAAATAACTTAGAGTGGCCTTCTCCGGTGGTGGTTGATATGACGCATGATTCCTTGCTGTGGGACCTCTCTCCTCTGTCTGGGTGCTGGGCGGAAATAACTGAGAGTGGCCTCCTCCGCTGGTGGTTGATATGACGCATGATTCCTTGCTGTGGGACCTCTCTCCTCTGTCTGGGTGCTGGGCCAAAATAACTGAGAGTGGCCTTCTCCGGTGGTGGTTGATATGACGCATGATTCCTTGCTGTGGGACCTCTCTCCTCTAACACAACAATAGCTGATCTCCGGGAGACCAGCTACAAAAAACACCGCGGAGCCTCACTTAAGAGTCTCAACACAGCAATCCGAAGTGCAAAGTTCCCTGGGAAACAGGAATATGCAAAATAAATGTGGAGCCCCAGTTATGGGTCTACAACACAACGAAAGCCAGATATCCCTTAAAGGAAGGAAAACCAAGCAAAGGGGTGTCTCCATTACAGAGATCACCAAATCCACCATATTAAGTGGCCCCTATGTCAAGATCCCGCTTTTTTACAAGCTTTAAAGATGTGACAGGGAAAACCTAAGCTAGGTATCCATCCACAGACAGCTGTTTCGGGGTGTTGCCCTCATCAGTGTGGAGTAGGATTCTGGCTAACCGGGAGCAATGCCTCGGAGACTACTCAAACACAACAATAGCTGATCTCCAGGAGACCAGCTACAAAAAACACCGCGGAGCCTCACTTAAGAGTCTCAACACAGCAATCCGAAGTGCAAAGTTCCCTGGGAAACAGGAATATGCAAAATAAATGTGGAGCCCCAGTTATGGGTCTACAACACAATGAAAGCCAGATATCCCTCAAAGGAAGGAAAATCAAGCAAAGGGGTGTCTCCATTACAGAGATCACCAAATCCACCATATTAAGTGGCCCCTATGTCAAGATCCCGCTTCAAGATCTCCTTGCTGTGGGAACTCTCTCCTCTGTCTGGGTGGTGGGGCCGAAATAACTGAGAGTGGCCTTCTCCGGTGGTGGTTGATATAACGCATGATTCCTTGCTGTGGGACCTCTCTCCTCTGTCTGGGTGGTGGGGCTGAAATAACTGAGAGTGGCCTTCTCCGGTGGTGGTTGATATAACGCATGATTCCTTGCTGTGGGACCTCTCTCCTCTGTCTGGGTGCTGGGCCAAAATAACTGAGATCGGCCTTCTCCAGTGGTGGGTGATATGACGCCTTATTCCTTGCTGTGGGACCTCTCTCCTCTGTCTGGGTGCTGGGCGGAAATAACTGAGAGTGGCCTTCTCCGGTGGTGGTTGATATGACGCCTTATTCCTTGCTGTGGGACCTCTCTCCTCTGTCTGGGTGCTGGGCCGAAATAACTGAGAGTGGCCTTCTCTGGTGGTGGTTGATATGACGCATGATTCCTTGCTGTGGGACCTCTCTCCTCTGTCTGGGTGGTGGGGCCGAAATAACTGAGAGTGGCCTTCTCCGGTGGTGGTTGATATGAAGCATGATTCCTTGCTGTGGGGACTCTCTCCTCTGTCTGGGTGCTGGGCCGAAATAACTGAGAGTGGCCTTCTCCGGTGGTGGTTGATATGACGCCTTATTCTTTGCTGTGGGACCTCTCTCCTCTGTCTGGGTGCTGGGCCGAAATAACTAAGTGTGGCCTTCTCCAGTGGTGGGTGATATGACGCATGATTCCTTGCTGTGGGACCTCTCTCCTCTGTCTGGGTGGTGGGGCCGAAATAACTGAGAGTGGCCTTCTCCGGTGGTGGTTGATATGACGCATGATTCCTTGCTGTGGGACCTCTCTCCTCTGTCTGGGTGCTGGGCCGAAATAACTGAGAGTGGCCTTCTCCAGTGGTGAGTGATATGACGCCTTATTCCTTGCTGTGGGACCTCTCTCCTCTGTCTGGGTGCTGGGCGGAAATAACTGAGAGTGGCCTTCTCCGGTGGTGGTTGATATGACGCATGATTCCTTGCTGTGGGACCTCTCTCTTCTGTCTGGGTGCTGGGCGGAAATAACTGAGAGTGGCCTTCTCCAGTGGTGGTTGATATGATGCATGATTCCTTGCCGTGGGACCTCTCTCCTCTGTCTGGGTGCTGGGCGGAAATAACTGAGAGTGGCCTTCTCCGGTGGTGGTTGATATGACGCCTTATTCCTTGCTGTGGGACCTCTCTCCTCTGTCTGGGTGCTGGGCCGAAATAACTGAGAGTGGCCTTCTCTGGTGGTGGTTGATATGACGCATGATTCCTTGCTGTGGGACCTCTCTCCTCTGTCTGGGTGGTGGGGCCGAAATAACTGAGAGTGGCCTTCTCCGGTGGTGGTTGATATGACGCATGATTCCTTGCTGTGGGGACTCTCTCCTCTGTCTGGGTGCTGGGCCGAAATAACTGAGAGTGGCCTTCTCCGGTGGTGGTTGATATGACGCCTTATTCTTTGCTGTGGGACCTCTCTCCTCTGTCTGGGTGCTGGGCCGAAATAACTGAGTGTGGCCTTCTCCAGTGGTGGGTGATATGACGCATGATTCCTTGCTGTGTGTCCTCTCTCCTCTGTCTGGGTGCTGGGCCGAAATAACTGAGAGTGGCCTTCTCCAGTGGTGAGTGATATGACGCCTTATTCCTTGCTGTGGGACCTCTCTCCTCTGTCTGGGTGCTGGGCGGAAATAACTGACAGTGGCCTTCTCCGGTGGTGGTTGATATGACGCATGATTCCTTGCTGTGGGACCTCTCTCTTCTGTCTGGGTGCTGGGCGGAAATAACTGAGAGTGGCCTTCTCCAGTGGTGGTTGATATGACGCATGATTCCTTGCCGTGGGACCTCTCTCCTCTGTCTGGGTGCTGGGCCGAAATAACTGAGAGTGGCCTTCTCCAGTGGTGGGGGATATGACGCCTTATTCCTTGCTGTGCGACCTCTCTCCTCTGTCTGGGTGCTGGGCGGAAATAACTGAGAGTGGCCTTCTCCAGTGGTGGTTGATATGACGCCTTATTCCTTGCTGTGGGACCTCTCTCCTCTGTCTGGGTGCTGGGCCGAAATAACTGAGAGTGGCCTTCTCCGGTGGTGGTTGATATCACGCATGATTTCTTGCTGTGGGACCTCTCTCCTCTGTCTGGGTGGTGGGGCCGAAATAACTGAGAGTGGCCTTCTCCGGTGGTGGTTGATATGACGCATGATTCCTTGCTGTGGGAACTCTCTCCTCTGTCTGGGTGCTGGGCCGAAATAACTGAGAGTGGCCTTCTCCGGTGGTGGTTGATATGACGCCTTATTCTTTGATGTGGGACCTCTCTCCTCTGTCTGGGTGCTGGGCCGAAATAACTGAGTGTGGCCTTCTCCAGTGGTGGGTGATATGACGCATGATTCCTTGCTGTGGGACCTCTCTCCTCTGTCTGGGTGGTGGGGCCGAAATAACTGAGAGTGGCCTTCTCCGGTGGTGGTTGATATGACGCATGATTCCTTGCTGTGGGACCTCTCTCCTCTGTCTGGGTGCTGGGCCGAAATAACTGAGAGTGGCCTTCTCCAGTGGTGAGTGATATGACGCCTTATTCCTTGCTGTGGGACCTCTCTCCTCTGTCTGGGTGCTGGGCGGAAATAACTGAGAGTGGCCTTCTCCGGTGGTGGTTGATATGACGCATGATTCCTTTCTGTGGGACCTCTCTCCTCTGTCTGGGTGCTGGGCGGAAATAACTGAGAGTGGCCTTCTCCGGTGGTGGTTGATATGACGCATGATTCCTTTCTGTGGGACCTCTCTCCTCTGTCTGGGTGCTGGGAGGAAATAACTGAGAGTGGCCTTCTCCAGTGGTGGTTGATATGACGCATGATTCCTTGCCGTGGGACCTCTCTCCTCTGTCTGGGTGCTGGGCCGAAATAACTGAGAGTGGCCTTCTCCAGTGGTGGGTGATATGACGCCTTATTCCTTGCTGTGGGACCTCTCTCCTCTGTCTGGGTGCTGGGCGGAAATAACTGAGAGTGGCCTTCTCCAGTGGTGGTTGATATGACGCCTTATTCCTTGCTGTGGGACCTCTCCCTCTGTCTGGGTGCTGGGCCGAAATAACTGAGAGTGGCCTTCTCCGGTGGTGGTTGATATGACGCATGATTCCTTGCTGTGGGACCTCTCTCCTCTGTCTGGGTGGTGGGGCCGAAATAACTGAGAGTGGCCTTCTTCGGTGGTGGTTGATATGATGCATGATTCCTTGCTGTGGGAACTCTCTCCTCTGTCTGGGTGCTGGGCCGAAATAACTGAGAGTGGCCTTCTCCGGTGGTGGTTGATATGACGCCTTATTCTTTGCTGTGGGACCTCTCTCCTCTGTCTGGGTGCTGGGCCGAAATAACTGAGTGTGGCCTTCTCCAGTGGTGGATGATATGACGCATGATTCCTTGCTTTGGGACCTCTCTCCTCTGTCTGGGTGCTGGGCTGAAATAACTGAGAGTGGCCTTCTCCAGTGGTGGGGGATATGACGCCTTATTCCTTGCTGTGCGACCTCTCTCCTCTGTCTGGGTGCTGGGCGGAAATAACTGAGAGTGGCCTTCTCCAGTGGTGGTTGATATGACGCCTTATTCCTTGCTGTGGGACCTCTCTCCTCTGTCTGGGTGCTGGGCCGAAATAACTGAGAGTGGCCTTCTCCGGTGGTGGTTGATATCACGCATGATTTCTTGCTGTGGGACCTCTCTCCTCTGTCTGGGTGGTGGGGCCGAAATAACTGAGAGTGGCTTTCTCCGGTGGTGGTTGATATGACGCATGATTCCTTGCTGTGGGAACTCTCTCCTCTGTCTGGGTGCTGGGCCGAAATAACTGAGAGTGGCCTTCTCCGGTGGTGGTTGATATGACGCCTTATTCTTTGCTGTGGGACCTCTCTCCTCTGTCTGGGTGCTGGGCCGAAATAACTGAGTGTGGCCTTCTCCAGTGGTGGGTGATATGACGCATGATTCCTTGCTGTGGGACCTCTCTCCTCTGTCTGGGTGGTGGGGCCGAAATAACTGAGAGTGGCCTTCTCCGGTGGTGGTTGATATGACGCATGATTCCTTGCTGTGGGACCTCTCTCCTCTGTCTGGGTGCTGGGCCGAAATAACTGAGAGTGGCCTTCTCCAGTGGTGAGTGATATGACGCCTTATTCCTTGCTGTGGGACCTCTCTCCTCTGTCTGGGTGCTGGGCGGAAATAACTGAGAGTGGCCTTCTCCGGTGGTGGTTGATATGACGCATGATTCCTTTCTGTGGGACCTCTCTCCTCTGTCTGGGTGCTGGGCGGAAATAACTGAGAGTGGCCTTCTCCAGTGGTGGTTGATATGACGCATGATTCCTTGCCGTGGGACCTCTCTCCTCTGTCTGGGTGCTGGGCCGAAATAACTGAGAGTGGCCTTCTCCAGTGGTGGGTGATATGACGCCTTATTCCTTGCTGTGGGACCTCTCTCCTCTGTCTGGGTGCTGGGCGGAAATAACTGAGAGTGGCCTTCTCCAGTGGTGGTTGATATGACGCCTTATTCCTTGCTGTGGGACCTCTCTCCTCTGTCTGGGTGCTGGGCCGAAATAACTGAGAGTGGCCTTCTCCGGTGGTGGTTGATATGACGCATGATTCCTTGCTGTGGGACCTCTCTCCTCTGTCTGGGTGGTGGGGCCGAAATAACTGAGAGTGGCCTTCTTCGGTGGTGGTTGATATGACGCATGATTCCTTGCTGTGGGAACTCTCTCCTCTGTCTGGGTGCTGGGCCGAAATAACTGAGAGTGGCCTTCTCCGGTGGTGGTTGATATGACGCCTTATTCTTTGCTGTGGGACCTCTCTCCTCTGTCTGGGTGCTGGGCCGAAATAACTGAGTGTGGCCTTCTCCAGTGGTGGATGATATGACGCATGATTCCTTGCTTTGGGACCTCTCTCCTCTGTCTGGGTGCTGGGCTGAAATAACTGAGAGTGGCCTTCTCCAGTGGTGGGTGATATGACGCCTTAATCCTTGCTGTGGGACCACTTACCTCTCTCTGGGTGCTGGGCGGAAATAACTGAGAGTGGCCTTCTCCGGTGGTGGTTGATATGATGCCTTTTTCCTTGCTGTGGGACCTCTCTCCTCTGTCTGGGTGCTGGGCGGAAATAACTGAGAGTGGCCTTCTCCAGTGGTGGTTGATATGATGCATGATTCCTTGCTGTGGGACCTCTCTCCTCTGTCTGGGTGCTGGGCCGAAATAACTGAAAGTGGCCTTCTCCAGTGTTGAGTGATATGACGCATGATTCCTTGCAGTGGGACCTCTCTCCAATTGATATTGGTTAAATTTTATTCATTTTATTTTATTTTAATTTATTTCCCTAACCACATTTGTTTGCAGGGGATTTACCTACATTTTGCTGCATTTGGCAGCCCTCTAGCCCGTTCCTGGACTATTTTACAGCCTTTTTAGTGCCTAAAAGTTCAGGTCCCCATTGACTCCAATGGGGTTCGGGATAAAGTTCGGGTCGAGGTCAGATCCCGAACCCGAACATTTTCGGGAAGTTCGGCCGAACTTCTCGAACCCGAACATCCAGGTGTTCGCTCATCTCTATTCGCGAAAACGAATATATAGTACTATGATCTAAATCTTCGCAAATTCTCGAAGTGGTGATATTTGCAATTCGAATGTTCACGCCCAACACTAATCTGTGGTTGACCCGCACCGGAAAGGCCTTTTTGGGGCAGTGGACAAGTGTTTTTTGACTTTCCGCAATTACTCAATAAAGTGTTGCCTATGACAAGAGAGAATCGGCTAGTCTTCTGGTTATTCGAGAACGTGGTTGCGATGGAGAAAGCATTTCAAAAAACAATTTCTCTCCACCTGGAGACGAATCCTGTCAAGATTTATGCAAGTACGGTATCGCCATTAGGAACTAATAGGAAAGCAATACAACCATTAGGAACCCAGCTCTAAGTTAAATTCGCAAAGCAATTAATGCAGGATATATTAATCACATTGCGAATTCAACTTAGAGCTGGGTTCCTAATGGTTGTATTGCTAGAATTATATAACGAAGATTGAGAATATAGCGCTATATTCTTAATCTTCGTTATATTCTAGTAATACAACCATTAGGAACCCAGCTCTAAGTTGAATTCGCAATGCGATTAATGCAGGTTATATCAATCGCTTTGCGAATTCAACTTACCACACTTTGCGTCAACTACGTAATTTTCCATGGGAGTTTTGCAATGGATCCCCCTCCGGCATGCCACAGTCCAGGTGTTAGTCCCCTTGAAACAACTTTTCCATCACTATTGTGGCCAGAAAGAGTCCCCGTGGGTTTTAAAATTCGTCTATCTATTGAAGTCTATGGCGGTTCGCCCTGTTCGCCCCTTCACGAACATTTGCATAAATTCGCGTTTGCCGTTCGCAAAACCCTGCTATAAAATAAAATCTTAGATCTAGGTAAAATATTATGACAAGACCCACAAGAGATCTTTTCCGTTCTGGGATCATAAACATATTTTTCCCTCATGAGTAATTTTATAATCTCTAATCATCAGGCGATGATTGTCTCCGCACAATATAAATATTCTCTCGCTCCAGTAAAGCTTAAACTGTGACAGGCCTGGTGTTACTATTCCAGTAAGTCAACAAGACTGAGGGTTACCATATGACATATGTCATAATGTCAGTATTTTGTAGATATTTACATAATTGTGTGGCACTTTATTTTGTCATTTGTTTTTTACGTTTTTTTTTTATTAATATTTTCTCAAAAGCTACATTTTAACAACAAAGCAGAAATTGCATATATGCTTTTAACTTGAAAGGAAAAATAGCTGTTCTTGTTATCCGTCTTATCCGTCTCCTCGGGATTTGATCATAATTTTAAAAAAACATAATTAAATTAGATGCACACAGAGCACCTAAAATGAATGAAAATGAGGTTTGAAAAACATATTGACTAAAATAATATTTCCACACCTGACGGAGGGTCAGGTTTCATTTCATAGTTTTCTGTTGGTAATTGTGCAGAAATTATGAGCTGAAAGCATCCCGAATGGATAGGGGAAGAGATATCAGCCAAATCCATAAGAAGGGGTTATCATAGCATCACACTCAAATTCAAACCCCTTACACTCTATAAAATTGCAAACAAAAATGGAATACATTAATTTTTGCCATTTTAATGTAAATACTTTTAGTCAATTTGGTACTGTTATTCAGGGAGATCACCTCAAACTATATAATTTTACTATACAGAATTTGAACTTTATGAATATGAGGTTCTATTATTTTTTATTATTCTTTAAAAAAAATATATGTTGTATTTTATTTTATCTTTTGCTTTTTTTAACATGACATATATTAGCTGGAAAAAAAACTGCTAAAGGGGTTTTCTGGGTTCAACATGTTGCTGGCGTATCGATTACCTGTGATTACCTGTCGCAGTGCTCATTTGAGTACTATCCACATGCAGGATAGCATTGTCCCTTTCAAGTGACAGTTCAATGGCCCGGATATTGGTACATGACACTCTGAGGACTCCTAGGACTCAAATTCGACAAATATATTTATCTCTTATTTTTTAATGACTTTCTCTCATGCCCTTCCCCCCATTAAGCTCTTGAATGCAATGATGGTAACGGCAAATAATGTCATAATGATACTGACATACATAGTAGAAATGGGCGAACTTCTAGAAATTTGGTTCATGTCTGTTTCGTTACATTTAAAAAAAAAAAATCTGATCAAGACCTGAATCGATGTAACGCAGGGCAAGGATATAGACCACAAGGGATGAGGTTTTTATAGAGCTGTGACATTACAGGGGATGATATCCGTGGATTGGCTGGATGCACGGTATTATGGGGGATCTTGCATGCCCGGGCTTCTAAATTTCACTTTGTAAATTGTGCAGTCGCCATTTTAGGAAAAACTGATTAATTACCATAAAATTCAGCTTCGTTATGAATCAAAGTTTTCCTCATCTTTGGTCCGCATTCTGCCGCAACTGGGACCCCAGGGACAATATATGAGTGCGGTGGTCTGGGTTTAGTAGTTGGTACTAACGTTTCTGCAGCACCCTGGGCCGGCATTCAGTGAATGGAAGGATAGCACCGGATTCCTTTGGGGCACACTCTGATGTTTAGAGTTCTCCTGCCAGATGGTTGTCAAGGTGCCCTTGATAACATGGGTTTTAGGTGCAGGAAAGGCAGGATCCCGGAGGTTCGTGACGCCAACAACCTTGGGCGCAAGTAGGTAATGAGTTCGCACAACAAGGAGACCAGTTTCGTAACAAATTCCCAGTAGTTTACTGATCCAAAGGTCATCAATGTGCACAAAAGTCATTTACAGCATTGCAACTTCTACAATGGTTCAGGTTAGTTCCCAGAAGTTGCATAAGAGGTTGTTTTCCTCTATAGAAATTAATCTTCCTCTCTTGTTTCTCCAGGCTGGAGGGATATACTATCTCTGCTGTACTGCTGTACTGTATAGTCAAATAATGCGGTATCCGCTCTACGAATACTATCTCCTGAAAGTTGGCCTTTCTGCATTTAGAACTGGTGGAGGATCCCCTGAAGTTACAAAGAGGCTGGTGCCTCTTCAAAACTTTGGCGGAACCACTGCCAGTGCAGAGGGTTATTAAGACTGGCGTCAAAAACTCTGCAGAGTGTTTTTGCCCCACACATTTTTTTTTTACCATGAAATGTCTTTAAACTATGAGTTTAATATCACCAGTGCAAAATGCAATATTTTTCTGGGAAAATTTCTTTACTAATAAGTATACAACAATGCAAAGTTTGCACTTTGCAGGGAAATGTCTTTGAACTATACATTTAATATCACTTGTCCAACAATTACATTTTTTTTTGTAGAATATCTTTGAAACACACGGTCTGATGCAGTAATGACTCTATATATATTAATGCAATGTTTGAGGGGACATGGCTTTGAACTATGTATTTAATATCTCTGGTTCAAGAATGAACTGTTTGTACTGAAATTTCTTTGAAACACAAAGTCTTATGTGGCAACATCTGTTAATAGGGATATAATTAGAGATAACCGAACCTTTTGAGATTCAGCTCATTTCAGATTCGTCAAATTTTTCAAAAAGTTTAGTTCTGCCCTGAATAATTTCTTACCCAAATCAAAATTGCTCTAATTGCCCTAAAATTGGTGTATAAAACGCTCTAGTCTCCTAGGACTCTATTTTTTAAGGAAAATATATTATCACTTTTTGGTAATTTTTTACAAGTTTTTGCTCTCCCTCGCAATGACAGCAATTGCAAATGATGAGTGACACTGACATACATAGCTATGGGTAAGCACATGCTTGACAATGTTAACTAAAAGCATGTTTTAAAACACATAGTGTATTTAGATATGTTATGCTATTTTATATTACAAGGCTTCCAAAAATTGTCTCTTATTGGGGACAGATGGTGTTTAAACACACATGATATTATGGGAAAATAACAGTGGTTTTTCAGGACCAAGCGCCCAGAAATGATGCCTGTGAATGTCAAAGTGTCAATTGTCAGAAGAAAGAATGTCACATTCTGCTCAAGCATCCAAAAGAGTGGCTTGTTCTGAATGAGTCTGAAAAAATTATCCCTTTTAATTGGGGGCAGCAGCAGTATAGTGTGGATGTGGGAAGGGTAGGGTAATTGTGGTACAAAGAAACAATAGTAGCTGCAACAGTAACAGCACAGCATGGAACAGACAAGGCAGTAGATGTGTTTAATAGTAGTAGTGGTGACTCTGTAGTGGTAATAGAAGTGGCAGTAGGAGTTTAGCAGCAGGGAATAGCAGTCGCTGCATTGACAGCAGCCATACAATATTAAACATGATGGCAGGCAAGCAGACAGCAATGTGGCATGATGGGCCACAGCTAGAGAGGGCTGATTTATTCATTGGTCTCAGTCTGTGGAGTGAGAAAATTCTAACTGATCCATGCCTCATTCATTTTGACAAAAGTGATGCTTTGGCCACTGGGGGAGAACAGTTTGGTGAATTAGGGTGTCCCAACTTTCACTGCCGAACCTAAAACTGTGTCCATGATGATACTGGAGGTTGGCCAAGGGAGAATAGAGAGAGTATACTTTGCCAGTTCATTGTTCCAGTCTGCCTGCCCAGAAGCCATGTCAGGGAGTACAGTATGCAAAAGGAAATGGCCCCAATCACTTAGAGAACAATAACATTAAAAAAAAATCACTTAGAGAACAATAACATAAAAAAAATTGGATAAAAAAATTGACAGAAGTACGAATATCATACAGCAGAATTAATTTGGTGAAGGTGTAGAATAGCGCTACATTTCCACTTTTGGCAGGTTGAGCAGCAGTGGAAAAACTGTTCCATTGTGTAACAACTAGAAAACTGACCTGGCTTTATAAATTCATTATAAATTAAATTTGTTATTCAGCAATTTATGAGCATGTCAAGGAGTTCAATACACTGCACAGACTCCAAAAATTACATTTGGGCAAGATGGGGAAGTGAACAATGAGAGTCAGACAACTATGACATTTATGATATTTCAGCTCGCCTGGTCAGGAATCCAACACACAGCACGGGCTGGAAAAATATAATTTGCAGAACGATGATATTCAGACAATTTATCAATTACATTTGCAATACTTTAGGTTACCTGTTCAGGCTTCCAACACACCACAATAAATCATAGTAAAGACCGCGCTGCTCAGGTTATCCAGAAGTCATCCAATGACAGTCAAACACACCATTCAGATATAGGCAAACATCGAAGCAACTAAATAATTTATTATACTCACAAAGGTAACAGAATAATAGGCATATCAAAAAGCTGTAACAGCCCTCGTGTCTGTGCCCGATCTAGGTTTTACTTTCGCTTCATAAGGGGTGCATACTCCACCCTCATGTGGGCGTCTAATTTATATGGACCTGAGATACGAGAGACTCCTCCCGATTACTTTAAACCATAAATTTAAAAATTTAAAAATTTGATATTTCTTTAAAACAAGCATATTTACACCACTAATCTTATAAAACTTTCTATTCTTATCAATATTATGCCATTCTTCATTTTCCCAAGCCTCCCAATGTCTATAACACATAGCTTCACGATGACATGACAGAGGTCCGCTAGTGAAAGGACGTATTTCGTTCTCATTCATAAAATCTCCTAACCCTGTGATCAATTCTGGTCACAGAGTTCCTCTAGTGTAAAAAACCTCCTAACCTCGTGATCGATTCTGCTCACTGTAACCACATCTTTTTCCATTCAGTCATTCGGTCACATGCTTCCATAAGGCCAATAGACGAATACTAGCATTTTACTATCTTACACACGGAGTAACAAAACTCCGAACTCGACTTCACAGCTAGCAACATAAAACCAAAACATATCCGTTATATTAAACATGGCTTGAGGTCAAATTCAATATTGAATTCTTGCGGTTGTAAGGTTCCTAATCTGTAGATCCACTCTACCTCACATCGGCTTATTTTAGCCAGTGGATCTCCTAGTTGCCACTTCAGATTAACCTTTTCTATGCCAGTGAATATTAACCCACTGGAATCGTTCTCATTTACTCTTTTAAAATGCAGAGAGAAGCTATGTGTTTCTAAGCCTTTTTTGATATTCCGGATATTCTCTTGGACTCTTGTTTTAAGTTTTCTCATAGTTCGTCCTACATACTGGAGGCCACAAGGGCACTCCAGTAAGTAGATAACCCCTGCATGCTCACATGTAACATCCCCTGTTATTTTGAAGCTAGAACCTATTTTAGTAGATTGGATTGTTTGTACACTCACTCTTCAATTTTCCCTTTTGTGGTTTTTACATGAAAGGCAAAAGCCGCCCCAAGGGAATTTACTGTTGTTATTACCTTCAATTTTCATAGGAATATGACTATCTACTAGGTTATTCTGTAAATGTGGTGCTTTTTTATATGTAATTTCTGGTTTAACTGGACTCACAGATCCCAAAATGGGGTAATTTTTCAATACCGACTCATTTTTCTTTATAACATTTTTTATAGAACCTATATTGGTATTAAATTTGGTGGGGAATGTAAACCTGAAATCTTCTTCTTTTTTTTGCTCCTTTTTGTATTTCTTTAACTTGTGTTTTCTTATTTTCTTCTATATTTTTACTGCAAATAGCCAATTGTTCTTCTGAATAGCCCTTCTCTATGAATCGATCTTGAATTATCAGTTTATTATAATCCTCTATATCTGGCCAATTTCGATGGATTCTTTTTAGCTGCCCTTTAGGAATATTCGCCAACCATTGGTCATAGTGGCAGCTCGTTATATCTATATATGCATTAACATCTGTGCTAGTGGAGTTTCAGCTTCAGCATGCACGGGTGAGTCGCTCTGCGGAACAGTACCATTTCACCACCAACGAGTGGGCTTCCATGCAGGACGTGTGTTCCATGTTGCTCTTTTTCGAGTACTCCCCCAACATGGCCAGTGCCGATGACGCCGTCCTCAGCGTTACTATCCCACTGCAATGTCTCCCTGAAAAAACGCTTCTTGCGATGATGGAAGAGGATGTGGCACAGGAGGAAGCGGAGGAAGAGGGATCATTTCCATGGCTATCAGGCCAGTCATTCACAAGTGGCTTGGAGGGTGGGTTCCTGAACCAACAGAGACCAGGTACAAAACTGTCCAGCCAGGACACAGTTCTGGAGGATGAGGATGACGAGGAGGGGGAACCGTGTTCACAGCAGGGTGGCATCCAAAGCAGCTCATGGGCATCATTGGAGCATGGATGGGGGGATACAGAGGACACAGATGATACACCTCCCACATAGGACAGCTTTTTGTTGCCTCTGGGCAGCTTTGCACACATGAGCGACTACATGCTGCAGTGCCTGCGCAACGACTGCCAAGTTTCCCCACATTCTAACCAGTGTTGATTACTGGGTGGCCACCCTGCTGGATCCCCGCTACCGCCACCTAAACCTCCTACTCCACTTTGACCTTCGCCTCCTAGTTAAAGATTATAATTTTTTTTTTAAATTCTATTCTGTTATTTTAAGTCATTTTCCTATCCCCATTTGTTTGCAGGGCAATTGTCCTGTTCTTACCACTATTTCGCTTCCTTTTGCAGCCCTCTAGCCCTTACTATGACTATTTTACAGCCATTTTAGTGCACCAAAGTTCGGGTCCCCATTGACTTCAATGGGGTTCGGGTTAGAGTTCGGGTCAAGTTCGGGTCCCGAACCCGAACTTTGACCCGAAGTTCTGCCAAACCTGGTGAACCCAAACATCCACATCATTGCTCGTCCATATTTGCCACCGAATACTCTCTTCCTTTGTTGATATTTGATATATTTGTGATACTTTTATGTTATTGTGTCTAGAATACTGCGAAAAATGCTAATGAAGAATGAGACTTCCATTACATATTTTTACATTTTGCCATTTTCTGGAGAGACAAAAAATGAACCGCTCATCTCTACTTTTTTCTTCTTGATATATCTGGTCGGAGTCCTTATCAATTCATCCATTATCTTAGTCATATGTCTGGAAGTTCAGTTACATGAACCAATGTATCTCTTTATCTGTAATTTGTCCATTGTAGACATATTATTTACATCGGTCACGGTCCCTAAATTACTACACATGTTATTGACCGGAAATCACTTTGTCTCCTTCTCACAATGTTATACTCAGTTCTACTTTTTCTCAGCTGTGGTGACTGCAGAAGATATTCTTCTATTAATTATGGCTTATGATCGATATGTCGCTATCTGCCTCCCCTTACATTATCATCGGATCCTGAGTTGGAGAAATTCCATTCTGATAACTATGGGGATTTGGACAGTGGCCTTTTTAAATTCTTTACTGCTTGTAACCTCAGCATTGCACAAGTCCTCTTGTCACTCCAACCTCATCTACCAGTTCTTCTGTGATCCTAAATCCCTAACACAAACCACTTGCACAAGCACAAAATATTTCTTTTTGATTGCAGGCATAGAGATTGTGATACTTGACTTCATTCCATTGATATGCCCTCTTATTTCCTATGTTAAAATTTTCTCCGTCATCTTCAAGATGAAGTCAAAGGAAAGCCGAACAAAAGCTTTCTCCACCTGCTCGTCCCATGTCACTGTTATCTCTCTTTACTATGGGACATGTTTATCAGGGTATCTGATACCACCATACTCTGATGTTCAAGATATAATCTTTAATACAGTATATACAACTATCATCCCCATGGTAAATCCTATCATATACAGTCTACAGAATTCCAATGTTAAAAAGGCATTGCTAGGGTTATTGAGGGGAATGTTCTTATCAAAGAGAGACTCCTGCCATACACAATAATGAAAATTGTTTATAGAAACCTGAAGAATATTGTGATAGAGTAATTTTTTTTAAAAAATATTGGGGCACATTTATTAAGACCTGCATTTTTGACGCCTGTCTTAATAAACCCCTAAGCTGGCGATGGATTTACCGAAGTTATGAAGGTGTGTCAGCCTCTTCATAACTTCGGTGGATCCTGCACCATTTCTAAATATAAGACACCTTCCTTGCTGTCTTACATTTAGACAATTTTCTACGCCTGAAACAGGTTTAGAAAATGGTAAATGAGACGGCCCGTCCCTTTCGCCGCCCACTCCAAGCTCGCAAATTTAGTCCTGGCTTGAGAGCAGATTGCAACACAACTAACCTAAACTGCACCTAGTTTAGGCGTTTTTCAGATTAATTAATGACCACTATTAGTTTTAGTTTAGGGATGAGCAAGCCTTTTGAGATTTGGTTCTTTTCAGGTTCTCTGAATTTTTCTAAAAAGTCCGGTTCAGACCCAAATCCATTTCAAATCCATTCTACCCAAAGCAAAGTTGCTCCAAATGTAAAAAATACAGATTTTTAGCAACTTTCTGTAAATTAGTGTCTATACTTGTCTTCTCAAAGCCAGCATGAGTAGGCACCGTCTATCTGGACAAGCGACCATTAGCATATCAAAGGCAGTAAATAGTTGTCAACCTTCTAAAGAATGTGTGACAGTTATCGAGTAGGTGGTACAATGGGAAGCGGTGCAGGAAAATGCAGGTAAATCCCAAATATTCTAGCTGCGTCTATCAATCTTCAAAAGTTAACCAGAAATTGCTAAAAAAAACCATAAGGAACAACCAATCAGATATGTCCAAGCCATATTCTAGAAGAAGCATGTAAAAGGCTAGGATTTGAGACCCAAGGGAGGAAGAGAAACAAGAAGGAAGGAAAAAAGAGAAGACAGAAGGAATAAGAGGTGCCAGAGAAGAAGCTGGAAGGGCTAGAACATGTAACACTTTTTATTAATTTTTTATGATTTTTTGCAATGACAGCAATAGTAAATAATCTCAGAGCGATACTGCTATACATAACTATGGATACACGCATGTTTGACAAACAGTGTGTTCAAAAACACATGGGTCATGCTTTTTAATATTCCAAAGCTTCCAAAAAGTATAATTTGTCAGGGAAAGATGGTGTTTAAGCACACACAGTGTTTTGGGGGAAAAAAACAGTGGCTTGTCATCAGGGAGACTTTCTTGACTATCTTCCATAGGGTATGGAGGGATTTTGTTGCCTCTTCTTAGGAAAAAAGGTGTCCCACTAGGAGGGGGCAGTGAAGACAGAGAGGTCCCCACTGAAAGGCTTCTCTGGGGCAAAAGAGCGGAGAAGCAGGAGAAATGCTGGATCCAAGGCGCAGTGTCAGACTCAGAAGTCACCTCTACCTCATCCTCCTGTGACTAAGAATAGGAGTAAGCAATCCGATGCACAACTCAACTTTTTTGTACTCAGTAACTTTTTGAAAGCCAGGGAGAACTGCGGTCTACTACTACTATTTCTGACCAGAGAGCTGGTGCTGCTACTATCCATATTCTGGCTCAGGAAGGACAAAGCCTGGATCTTTTCTGTAGAACCCTTCAATATTTAAGACATTTTATTATAAGGCCTTAAAGTAAACTCACAATTGTCATAGAGAAAAGTCACGTGCTTGGTACAAAGTATGTGTTGTCTGTAGCTTATATCTCTATATAACTTAGGCGGATGAATCGCCAGTGCAATCATAATAGAAGTCTAGGGCCTGCATAACATATCCGTCCCCTTCCCTTATGCAGGAGAGGACTCCCCTGCATAACGGAAACGGGACGGATCCGTTTTGCAGTCCATAAACTTCTAATATGACGGAATGGATAACGGAATGCCTCTAAAGGCATTCCGTTATGCATTCTCTCATAGAATTGCGTTGTGGTCTGTGGGAACGGAATCCATAACGCAATTCTGCTTTTACTACCAAACGAAGCGTGAACGAATTTCAAAATATGAAATTTTCTCATTTCTAATTGGGACCACAGAATCTGTGGCTCCCTATAATGCGTTATTACCCCTCCAGCAACAAGGCAATATATCTAGTGGTGGGGCAAGCGCACTAGAATAATAATGGAGTTCTCAACTCTAAGCTCAAAATTTACTAAACCACCCCAAAAAACAAAAAGGGGTAATATAAAACAATCACACATCCAAAAAATGGTTAAAAAATAGTCAAATTGAATTAATGCTATAAAATCCACAAATTAAAATCACTGTATAAAGATACACCCATAAATGGGACAAGAAAGAGTTGACACATCATGTACAAATCAAATCCTATAATAAGAAAATTAGGAACCCCACTCTAGTGAACATACAATACATACCAATAATATAAAAAACATGATGACTAAATCAACAAAAGTATTTGTTCCTACAAAAAAGAACAGTCAATGTGACTACTAATGAGACCAAAAAATGTTAAAACATTCATGTGTGTGATAAAGTGTTGAGACTAAAGTCTTATATTTAAAGTTTCCCAGGTGTATCACCACAAGTGCAGGTTCTTCAGGGGACCAAGATTACTAGAGCCTTTCAAATATTATGGCAGCTGGAATTACAGTGTCCTGAAACACACTGCTTCATATTGTGCTTGTGTTTCGTGTAAATTGTGCTTGTGTATGAGTTCCAATAAAGTTGCATAGGGAGAGGGAGGTTCTAACAAGCCTCCCAGGGCTGACTCTGCCCTACACAGTACAGAGGAGAATGAGGTCAGCGTGTGTCATGTCTGAGGACAAAACTGCACCTCAGCAGCCATCTTGGAGAGTTACAAAAACTCCAGAGTTAGTTCTATGTACCAGCTCATAGAAGGTAAATAATACAGAAGAACCAGGCAACTCAGAGAGGGAGTTAGAATATTGGCAGAGGAAGGTAACTGTCATTTATCAGGCTCTAGTCTCCTTTGTATTAGGTAGAGAGATGCTAAGCTACAAGCTGCCCACCATAACCAGGGACAGAAATGCCATCTGTCAGAACATAGTAATCCTAGAGAGGATACAGAAGTATATGATTATACAGTAAAGCAGACATAGTACATTCCTCCAGCCTGGAGAAACAAGGGAGAAAGATTGATTGTTATAGAGTGAAACTGCCCCATATACAACTTAAGAAACTTGGTCTCCTTCTTCTACATTATCTCCTAATTGCACCTTACGGTGCTGACGTCACAAACACAGGGGCCCAGCCACCAAAGCACCCTAAGCATAAGCACTACCATTAAAGGCACCTCAGCTTCCATCTGGCTGGTTTTCCCTGCAATAGAGAGTGCCCCCAAGGATTTAGTGTTGTCTTTCTCATCACTGCATGCCAACCAGGGGAGCTACAAAACCGTGAGTACGACTACTACCCCCATCAGCCCACCGTGCACTTACATACTGCCCCTGCAGTCCGGGCGCTGCAGAATTTTTTTAAGACACCCAGGCCTGCCATTGCAAAGTTCTACTTAAAGGGCTTGTGCAGCCGTTTATTGTTTTGACCTATCCTCAGGGTAGGTCATCAATATTTGATCTGTGGGTGTCCGACACTCGACACCCTTGCCGATCAGCTATTTGAAGAGGAGGCAGCTCTCTGTGTGAACACCGCTTCCTCTTCATTATACTGCACTTTGACTCGGAAGTGCAGTGCAATACAAGCACCCACTCCCATCAACTGAATGGGGTGAGTGCTTGTAATTACACTACGCCACCGCTACACTGGAGGCAATATGTAGTGTAATGACGAGGAAGCGGTGCTCACATGGAGTGACCACTCCTCGTGTCACAGCCGATGGGCAGGGATGCCTGGAGTTGGACCCCTGCCGATCAGATATTGATGACTTATCCTGAGGACAGGTCATTAATATTAATGTTAGCACAACCCTTTTAAATCAAGTTGTCTGGAACTTGTCTAGAATATGGCAATCTTAAATGGTCACTTTCCATTAGAACAAATAATTCTTCTACATTTTCTATGACTAGTCTATAAACTTCAGGCCTACAAAATAACAATGCTTAGACATTGCTATTCAGAAACTCATATATGTTCAAAATACTGTGGACAATTAATAGGAAATCTTCTGTAGTTTTTACCCAAAGATTTTTGCAAAACAGATGGATCAATTATTTTCCTAAGAAGTGGCAAGAAAACCCCACCCCACTCTTTGGCAGATAGTCAAGAGAGTCTCCCTGTGGACAACTTGTGTTAGAGAAGTCAGCGTTTGTACTGCCCTGAGGAGGAGGTTAAGGAGGAAACCCCCATGGATAGCCGTGTTGGAGGTTGTAGATACTCGTAGCCATAGTATTGGCATGGGGGGCAGTGAAAGTGGCAGTCAGGGCAAATGGAGAGCAGGTGAGGGAGGCCAACTAACCCACCATGATATCCCACAGTCTAATAGAAGCTGCGGGAGGGTGAGGACTCCTATGGCGATTGTGTGCTGGATAGGACCTGGGAGGTGGCTCGGGGTGCTAAGGAGGAGGCAACATCAGAGGAGGAGGGTGATGGCGGCAGCAATAAATAGCAGAGGCCACGTACCTATCAAAAAACAGCCAGGGCCATGTCTTCTTTGGGATCTGTTGCTTACACTGTATGTGAGTTAGGTCCAAAACGTGTCCGAGCTAAGCCAAGCTTGACTGCCTCTAGCTCTGTGCGATTATCTCCTATCTGGAAGTTTTTCTCCATGCTGCCAGAAGACAGAAGCATTGGCCTGTGCAAGTTGTTCTAGAGCAAAAATAACATGTGGGCAGGCAAGCACAAAAATATATTGAACCACATAAAATGGCATCAACCCATTCTGTGAGCAAGCAGAGGTGGCAGCCAGCTACCACAACAGGAGTTCCCTCCTTCTCCCGGTCCCCCTTGTGGCAGTGAGGTGTCTTTCACATTGTCATAATCCCTCTCAGACTCCTTCCCTACTCCATCGTCAACCATATTGCTGTCCGCCCTGTAGCTCTTGGGGACTCACAAAGGGAATCTGCCATGGAGGAGGCAAATGCGGAGCTGCCATTGCAATAGATGGATGAATTACAGGTGGAGGAGCAAGAGAACGATGATAATGATTGCACCAGCAGCAACACCCAATCGTCTCAGTGGGGGTGGAGTTGGAAAAAACTGGCAAGATGGCCAGAATGGCTGACACAGTGACAGGTGTATTGTTGACATCGAGCAATCTGATGATTGCTGGATAGCCATGCTTTTAGACCCTTATTATTAAAGCAAAATGAGGGAATGCTCTCCTCTCGTAGAAAGGGAGAACAAATAACGTCATTGCCAGGGAACACTGTGTATGCAGCTTGCTGCAGCTTTCAGGAAGCAGACACCTGCCTGCAGCATGTCTGAAAGAGAGGCACCTTATCGCCCCCCCCCCCATCACACACACACACACACACACACAGTGACCCCAAGGGGTGTAGATAATGGCTTATGGGCCCTGGTCCAAGAGCTTGGGCCCCCCTCAGTGCTTTGTGGCAAGGTGCAGGGGGTCACCTAGCCTTTCTACTACCTGTGGTAAAAATTGATTAGTATTTTAATCAGAAACATATTAGTGTTAAGGCTCAGTTAAGATGTAGATCGAATTATTAGGATGCTTGCTCAGGAGTCTTTAAGGTCCCTATGTTGTCAATGTTATACAAACTGGACAGTGATCCAGGAGACCTCAATAGGTGGAATCCTTTTTGGACTGTTTAAATGCTTGGAGTTTGAATGTCCACTGTTCCACTTTCTGTAATAATTTGGTAACAATGTCCCCTCCACGTGGGGATTGTCTAATCAGTTCGATGCCCTGAAAACTGATGGTCCTCAGATCATCAGGAGGGTTCTCTTCCACATATCTTGCTAAAGGTGTATCCGTCCTGTTGCATATGTCATTTAAGTGCTGGCCTATACGGCGGCGAAAATACATTTTGGTTTTGCCTACATATTGTAGGCCGCACCGACATGTGGCTACATACACCACTCCAGTTGTCCTACAATTAATGAATGTCCTGATGTTGTAGGAAATGTTAGTTGCTCTACTTGTGAAGGAATTGCCCGTTTTAATTGCCCCACATGCAATACAATTCCCACACCGAAAGGTACCCTTTGCCAAAGAGTTGCCAGGTGCAGGGGGGGGGGGGGCTGTTAAAAAAACCTGTGGGTCAGTCTGTCTCTGAGGTTCCGGCCCCAGTGAAAGGTAATCACCTTGGCTGGTCCCATTAGATGCCCAACATTCGGGTCCAGTTAGAGAATGCCCCAGAATTGAGTCAGTATGGCTCTGACTTCTCTATGTGCCACATCAAAATTGACCATTATACACATGCAATTTTCAGTATCCTCTCTCAATCATGGGTTCAATAGAGATTCCCCATCCCTGCCCAGGGACTGATGGTAGGCGTCCCTCAATATGGTATTGGGATAACCCCGCCATAGAAAGCACTCTTTCCCTAACTGCCTTTTTAAAGGCCGGCAGAGTAAAGCAATGCCTGCGCACAAGGAGATATTGGCCCCTCGGAAAACCCTTCCTGAGGGAATAGGTGTGACAACTATTCCAGTGCAACAGTTTTTTTACGAAAATGGGTGGTACTGATGTTTCCCTCCACATCTCTCATGATGTTCAGATCAAGAAACGTAATTTTAAAGGGATTGATCACTGATGTCAGGAACAATCCCATTGAGTTGGTATTAGGAGAGGCCACAAATTGTCGGAAACTGTCTTGAGATTCCTTTCAAAGGATGAGGACATCATCTATGAAGGGTGCCCAAAGGACGATATAGGATGCCCACATAGACATGTCCTCACCGAACACAACATCTCTTTCTCACCATCCCGTGTACAGGTTGGCTTAGGATGGGGCACACAGACTGCCCCATCGCCACGCCTCTCATCTGGTAATAAATGCTGCAGTCAAGAACCCTAACCACTACGCTATACAGCTACATGTTACCCTGCAGTGAAATATAAAATGATACTTCTGCTGTATAGGAATACTTATGATATGACAAACAACTATGAGTTTGTCATTCAGCTTCATAGCTGAGTGGTTAAGGTCCTTGCCTCTAAAGTAGAAGGTTGTGAGTTCAAAGCTTGGCAGAAATAGAGGCTAAATTAGAATTAAATACACTGGGTGACGAAGCTATATATGGAGTCAGAGTAGGGACACCTAAGCTGCGGTCTCACACTGCGGGATTCTCTCACTATACAGCAATCTTCTGCATAGATGTCAGTGGGACCCAGCACCCTACCCTCTTCAGAGCAGGGGGTGCCTGGTTTAATGCTCGGGTTCTCCCATTGATAAAGATATATATATAAATCTTACTGTGTTATCTGACAATACTACATAAAAGATCTTGGATCACGACCCCACCCACCAATTCCAAAAATAACTTTTGTCTCTTTTAGAACGGAGTTTAAATGCTGTTTTTTTGTAACGTGAAAGCAGATGGATTATATATATAAGAAAAACTGTGAGTGGCCCTTTATGAAGTAATGATTTAAAACATAACTTTTATTTCATACAATAAAATAAGTCTAAAGGTGGCCCATTTAAATCAAGTCGCACTGCCTAAGGGAGAGGGTATTGACAGAGCTGTAGTGCACAACCGGAGGAAAAGCGGCACGGGGACCCTATCACATTGGAAGGTAGCGGGTACTCAACGCTAAATAGTCAGTAAGCCCTGGATCTCACCCTATTACTGAGAAGTGGTGAAAAACCCTACCAGGCTGTAGCGGAGCACCCGCCCCGAAAAGGGCGACCCCCAGCCGCTGGAACCTCGGAACTAGTAAATGCCCTGTAAATCTATAACCCTCACTCCCTAACAGGTGTGTGGAAAGTATTAAGCGTGTCCGACGCGTTTCACCATGCTATTTGTGGCATGGATCTTCAGGGAGGAATGCAAACAAGCACCCAAATGCGGGACAGCACAGCGCAGTGGCGGTATGCCGCGCGCCCGCAGAAAATATATGGCAGTAGGTTGTTTGCATTATATGAACCATCACTAATTCCAGCAAACCTTGCTTGTAATTGGGGTGCAAGTTCTGTGATACAGCCATTTACAGGATGTATTAATAGGAAAGATACGTACGTCCTATTAGCTGTTCGGCGTTGATTTTACGTTGTTTCACTTTTTTGGGGGTTTATTAATAGTAAAAATAATATGTCTTAATTGCCGTTCTGCGAAGAAGTTACATTGTACTACAGTAATGTACGGGGTGTTTTAATAGGAAATATACCTCCGTCCTAGTAGCCATTCTGCGGTGAAATTTGATATTTTTTTTGGGTGAAGTTGCCGTTCAGTGGTGAAGTTGCATTGTACTACAGCCATTTTCAGGGTGTATTAATAGGAAGATAAGTGCGTCCTATTAGTCGTTCTGCGCTGATTTTACATTGTTTTATTTTGGGGGGGGGGGCGTAGTAATAGGAAAATGAATATATGTCATAATTGCCATTCAGCGGTAAAGTTACATTGTACTACAGCCATTTACGGGGTGTATTAATAGAAAATATATGTACGTTCTTATTAGCCATTCTGCAGTGCATTCGGATTGTTACATTTCTCTTTTTAGGGTGTATTAATAGGAAAAATAATACATCTCAATTGCCGATCTGAGGTAAAGTTACATTGTACTACAGCCATTTACAGGGTCTATTGAAAGGAAATAAACGTACATCCTATTTATTAGCCGTTCCACGGTGAATTGTGATTGTCATATTTTTTGAGGGGTTAATTTCCGAAAAAATATATGTCTTAATTGCCGTTCTGCGGTGAAGTTACTTTGTACTACAGCCATTTGCATGGTGTTTTAAAAGGAAATATATGTACGTCGGAGTGTATTTATAGGAAAAAGAATACATCTTAATTGCCATTCTGTGGTGAAGTTACATTGTACTACAGCCTTTTTGGGGGTGTATTATTTTAATTTTAATTTAATTCTTTTATTATACAGTATGTCAGTCAGACAGGTGACAGTCCCTTCAAAGGGATTGGGCAGTGGCCAAAATGTTTCTGTCGCAGGCAGAAGTAGCAGCAGAAGAAGGGGGGGGGGGGGGTGGCAGCAGGAGGCCTGAGCTTCTAGTGTCATCTAGCAGTCGTGTCTTAACCAGCAACCCAGCGGTGCTTGAATGGTTGACTTGGTCTTCGACTTTGGCCTCATGCACACGACCGTTTTTCTGGTCCACATCCGAGCTGCAGTTTTTGTGGCTCGGGTGTCGACCCATTCACTTCAATGGGGCCGCAAATGATGCGGACAGCACACAGAGTGCTGTCCACATCCGTTGCTCTGTCGCGTAGCCCAGAAAAAAATATAACATGTCCTATTCTTGGCCGTTTTGCGGACAAGAATAGGCATCTCTACAAAGGACTACAAAGGATCTCCACAAATTGCGGAACGCACACGGACGCCATCCGTGTTTTGCGGATCCGCACACAACGGTCGTGTGCATGTAGCCTTTGTCGCAAGTGACATCAGACACCTCCAGCCAAGAGTCGGTGGGTTCCTCTGACACGACGCTTAGTTGGCATAGCCCAGGAGCAGGCCCTGTGCCCCCAAATGTCTTCAACCTGCCTCTGTCATTTTCTGTTCCCTCAGCGCGAGAAGTATTATTTGCTGTAGTCTCCGCTCCACTTTTCAGCGAGGATGAGCTCCTAGAGGACAGTCAGCAACTACTGCACAGCCAAAATCTGTAGGAGACATCCGCCACTTCCTGCGGTAGCTGGGCAAGCAGTGATGATGAGAGTCGCGTGGGAGCAGGTGTTGCAAGCTGTCAGGCTCCTAACCCTAAGACCACTGAGGGGGACATCAGTGACATGCAGACAGTAGCGGATGATGATGTAGCTGATCGCACTTGGGAGCCGAGCGAAAAAGGGGCTTCGTCATCATCAGGAGAAGAGGGTGGCAGCTTGCATGTGAGGCAGCAGCTGAGCCAGCAAGGTGGTAACATGGCCGTGAGTCAGCAGGGTAGCAGCAGTGGGAGGTTGGGAGCCAAACAATTCCGGGGTAGACCACACGCTTTGCAGGAGCCTACCTGCCCGGAAAGTAGCGGTACAGGGGTTCACGGAGGCAGTGGTAGCAAGCAGTCAGCACGGAGTCTGCATGGTGACCGACAACGGGAAGAACATGGTGTCGGCGCTGCGCCAAGGAGGGCTAAGCCAAGCACCCTGTATGGCACACATGTTCAGTCTGGTGGTAAAGTGCTTCCTGAAGTGTTTACCATATCTGCAAGACATCCTGAAAATGGCCAGGAAACTTTCCATGAAAATCAGCAACTAGTACAATGCAAAGCACACCCATCCTGAGTTTCAGCGGAGAACGGCTTCCCCCAAAATAGGCTGATATGCGATGTTACCATCCGTTGGAATGCCACCCTCCAAATGTGGGACCGATTATATGAACAGAGAAAGGCCATAAATTATTTCTTGATGATACAGGAGGAAAGAGGTACTCCCCTAAGTAACTCCGATGTTAGCCAGTGGTAGCTCATGCGTGACACCTGCCGTTTGCTTGGGCCCTTTGAGGAGGCCACTTTATTTGTCAGTCGCCAGGACAACGGGATGAACAACGCCATTCCCCTGATTCATATCCTGGAGCACATGCTGCTAAATCTGGCTGGCCTGGGGACAGGAGACGTGGCTACTACATCTAACGGCCACATAAGCCCTGTGGGGGCTAAACTGGAGATGGAGGAGGACAGTTCAGCACAAGCAATGGTTAGATAAATAGGTGTTTTTTCTACAGAGGTGACAGGAGAGAAGGAGCAGCCGACAGCCGGAGGAGCTACAGGGTGATGAGGAAGACAAGGCAGATGACCCAGACACACTGTGGCAGTATGCAGTGGAGATGGAGGCAGAGATTCCCTCCCAGTCACTTGCACAAAAGGCCCAATGCATGCTCAGTTGCTTGCGTAGTGACAGCCGAATTGTCACCATTTGGCAGAGGGATGACTACTGGCTCTCCACCATGTTAGACTCTCGATAACGGGGGCCTCTTTTACACCAGCTGAGAGGGAGGACAAACTGAACTACTATTGAGACATCCTATGTAGTCAGTTGGCCGCTGCCTTTGTGTGCCATCGCCCTCTGCGCTCACTTTCCACTGCCATGGCTGCTTGGATGGGGGGTCTAGGAGCAGTAACAGCTCCATCAGCAGCAACTTAAGTCTAGAGTCGCTGATGAGCAGTTTTCTTCACCCGCCTACTGAAGAAACTACTCACCAGCAGCAGCAGCTAGACATAGAGCAGAATCTGAAACAGCAGGTTGTGGCATACTTGTAGTGCACCCTGTCCCCCCACATCGAATATCCCCTGGACTACTGGGCAGCCAAACTTGATTTGTGGCGCAACTGTACGAGTTTTCCCTGGGCAGCAGTGTGGCATCAGAGCGGGTGTTTAGTGCAGAGGGGGCCATAGTTACCCCAAAGAGAACTCGCCTCTCCACCCAAAATGTTGAGAAACTGACCTTTGTGAAGATTAATCAAGCGTGGATCAGCCAGGTTTTTCAAACACCAGTGCCTGGTGCATCAGACTAGATCATCCAACTTTATCAAAAGAGACCTGTTTCTCCTGGTTACCTGCTTCAGCTACTATTCTGATGCTGCCACCTGTCTGATGCCATGCTTGCTGCCAGGTGCTCCTACTGCCACCCACCATCTTCAGCTGGTACTAGTATTGCCCCCCACCTCCCCACTCTGTCACTGGGCCTCTTTGTGGTCTCCTCATGCTGCTGCTACCTCACCACTCTGTGGTCTCCTCATGCTGCTGCCACATCACCACTCTGTGGTCTCCTCATGCTGCTGCCACCTCAACACTATGTCTCTGGGCCACTCTGTGGTCTCCTCATGCTGCTGCCACCTCACCATTCTGTGGTCTCCTCATGCTGCTGCCACATCACCACTCTGTGGTCCCCTCATGCTGCTGCCACCTCACCACTCTGTGATCTCCTCATGCTGCTTCCAAATCACCACTCTGTGGTCTCCTCATGCTGCTGCCACTTCACCAATCTGTGGTCTGCTCATGCTGCTGCCACCTCACCATTCTGTGGTCTCCTCATGCTGCTGCCACATCACCACTCTGTGGTCTCCTCATGCTGCCGCCACCTCCCCACTCTGTCACTGGGCCTCTTTGTGGTCTCCTCATGCTGCTGCTACCTCACCACTCTGTGGTCTTCTCATGCTGCTGCCACATCACCACTCTGTGGTCGCCTCATGCTGCCGCCACCTCAACACTATGTCACTGGGCCACTCTGTGGTCTCCTCATGCTGCTACCACCTCACCATTCTGTGGTCTCCTCATGCTGCTGCCACATCACCACTCTGTGGTCTCCTCATGCTGCTGCCACCTCACCACTCTGTGGTCTCCTCATGCTGCTGCCAAATCACCACTCTGTGGTCTCCTCATGCTGCTGCCACCTCAACACTATGTCACTGGGACACTCTGTAGTATGCTCATGCTGCTGCCACCTCACCACTTTGTGGTCTCCTCATGCTGCTTCCAAATCACCACTCTTTGGTCTCCTCATGCTGCTGCCACTTCACCACTCTGTGGTCTTCTCATGCTGCTGCCACCTCACCATTCTGTGGTCTCCTCATGCTGCTGCCACATCACCACTCTGTGGTCTTCTCATGCTGCTGCCACTTCACTACTATGTCACTGGGCCACTCTGTAGTCTCCTCATGCTGCTGCCGCCTCAACAGTATGTCACTGGGCCATTCTGTGGGCTCCTCACGCTGCTGCCATCTCACCACTCTGTGGTCTCCTCATGCTGATGCCACATCACCACTCTGTGGACTTCTCATGCTGCTGCCACCTCCCCACTCTGTCACTGGGCCCCTCTGTGGTTTCCTCATGCTGCTGCCACCTCAACACTCTGTGGTGCCTTTATGCTGCTGTCACATCACCACTCTGTGATCTGCTCATGCTGCTGCCACCTCAACACTATGGCACGGAGACACTCTGTGGTCTTCTCACGCTGTTGCCACATCACCACTATGTCACTGGGCCACTCTGTGGTCTCCTTATGCTGCTGCCACCTATCTACTCTGTGGTCTCCTCATGCTGCTACCACATTTTCAAATATGTGGCAAACTGGACCAGAAACGAATCTCGAGTAGGTTGGCTCATATCTAGTTAATGGTGCTGTCACTACCAGAGCTTTGAGACGTTCTCACAGCTCTGTTTCTCCACCCCTGTGATGATGTAACTACTAGAGCTTTGAGACGTTCCCACAGCTCTGTTTCTCCGCCCCTGTGATGAGGTCTTTACTTTCTGTTTCCTTCCTCCCAGCTGTCCCTCCTGTGTTTGATTGCTCTGCCTTTAAATCACCTCTCTTCCTTTGTACGGTGCGGATTATACTACTTCATTTGACCTGTATCTCTCGCTTGAGTATCTTCACTGGTGTGATATCTTTTCTGGACCTGTGTTCTGCTGAAGCAAGTACTTCGGACATTGTCTGCTGACTTTGGATCTGTTTTCACTGCTGCTGCAGCTCCTTCAGTTAAGTGTGCAGACATTGTGTGTTTCTGTTTGTTTTGCTGACTGGATCCGAGGCGACCCGGTTCCGTCCATATACTGAGCAGGGCACCGGTGGCCGTGCCCCTTCCACTACTGTAGGGGTTACAGTGGTCATCAGCCTTAGGTACGCGGGCATGTCTCGATCCACCATCTGGATCTGGACATGGGCTTAGCAGCATAGGGAGAGCTTTTAGGGTCTGACAGGGGTCACCCTTTATGTTCCCTAGTTTGGGTCCGGTCAGTAGCTAACCCACTGTGTATGCTCTTGTTGCTCACATACAGCCGTGACATTATAATCCGCCGAAACCGTCCTTTTTGACATGGATCCGCTTTCTGACCTGGTTGACCGCATGCAGGGTCTTTCTTTGGAGGTAGCGGATCTCCGTCAATCTATGATTCAGCTTCAAGCATTGGGCTCGGCTCCGGCCCATGGAGTCTGTTGCGAGCCAAAGGTCTCACTTCCGGAAACGTTCTCCGGGGCAGTGAGAATTTTGTTCGCTTCAGAGAGGCATGCAAACTCCATTTTTGCTTGTGTCCCCGTTCCTCTGGTAATGAGGAGCAGAGGGTGAGGATTGTCATCTCCTTGCTCAGGGGTAATGCTCAGACTTGGGCTTTTTCACTGCCATCGGGGATCCCTCCCTTCGATCCACAGAAAGATTTTTGTGGCCCTGGGGCAGATATATGATGACCCGGATCGTGTTGCTCTGGCTGAATCTAACTTACGTTTTTATGCCAGAACAAACTGTCTGCTGAGCTTTATTGTTCTGAATTTCGGAGATGGGCAGCTGATTCAGGTTGGAATGATGCTGCACTCCGGAGTCAGTTCTGTCATGGTCTCTCAGAGAGATTGAAAGATGCGTTTGCTTTCCATGAGAGACCAACATCTTTAGAGTCTGCCATGTCATTGGCGGTACGCCTTGACAGGCGTCTAAGAGAAAGAAACGAGACCTCTCGGTCCAGCCATTGTCACTCTAGGGGCAGTGGTGCGGACTCATTCAGTGTGCAGGGTCTCATCCTGTCTCGGTCCCCTCTGAGGAGGAGCCTATGCAGCTAGGTCGACTTGCCCCTGATAAAGGAGGATTTAGTCCTCAGAGAATGGTGTGTTTTTGTTGTGGGGGCATTGGTCATTTGGCAAATGTTTGTCCCTCTAGGAGATTCATGAACTGTACTAAGAGTGATAATAAGAGAAAATCCTCAAAAGGAAAATCATCAAACTCTGCTTCATCTGCTACCTTGGGCAAAGTTGATGTAGGAATTGGGGCTTTTCCTCTGACCTGCAGTTCTCGTTTTCTCCTTTCTGCCAGGGTGGCGCTAGAGAGCAAAGTCATTTCTTGTGAAATTTTTGTTGATAGTGGAGCGGCCGTCAATCTTATTGACACTCAATTTGTAGCCAGGCATGGTTTTCGGGTTTGCACATTAGAAAAAGATATACCTGTTTTTGCCATTGACTCTGCTCCGCTCTCACAGAGATCCCTGAAGGGCATTGTTCACAATATCCGGTTAGCTGTAGGTGACACTCATGTGGAGGATATATCTTGTTTTGTCCTTAACGGATTGCCTACTCCTCTAGTGTTGGGGTTACCCTGGCTCACTAAACATAACCCCACTATTGATTGGCAAGGAAGGCAAATAAATGAGTGGAGTGAGTTTTGTAGAGAGAATTGTCTCACAGCGACTTTTGCAGAGGTATCTACTAAAACTTTGCCATCATTTCTCTCTGATTTCTCGGACGTGTTTTCCGAGAGCGGTGTGCAGGAGCTACCTCCTCACCGGGAGTTTGACTGTCCCATTAACCTCATTCCCGGCGCCAAGCTGCCAAAAGCACGCCTGTACAATCTCTCACAACCGGAGAGAATCGCAATGCGAACCTATATCTCTGAGAGTCTCGATAAGGGGCATATTCGTCCCTCAAAATCACCGGTCGCCGCGGGTTTTTTTTGTTAAAAAGAAAGATGGCTCTCTGAGACCTTGCCTAGATTTTAGGGAGCTGAACCGTATCACGATTCGCGATCCCTATCCCCTTCCTCTGATCCCAGACCTCTTCAACCAAATTGTTGGGGCCAAGGTTTTTCCAAATTGGATTTGAGAGCGCGTACAACCTGGTCAGGGTCAGAGAGGGGATGAATGGAAAACAGCCTTTAATACCCCGAGGGGCATTTCGAGAATCTCGTTATGCCTTTTGGCTTGATGAATGCTCCGGCCGTCTTTCAGCATTTTGTTAACAGTATTTTCTACCATTTAATGGGGAAATTTGTATTGGTGTATCTTGATGATATTTTGATTTTTCCCCTGATGTTCGGACTCATCAGGATCATCTTTTCAGGTTCTGCAGATTCTGCGAGAAAATAAATTGTACGCCAAGCTGGAGAAATGTGTGTTTATGGTATCGGAGATTCAATTTCTGGGTTTTCTCCTCTCTGCTTCTGGTTTTCGCATGGATCCGGAGAAGGTCCGTGCTGTGCTTGAGTGGGAGCTTCCTGAGAATCAGAAGGCATTGATGCGCTTTCTGGGTTTTGCAAACTATTACAGAAAGTTCATTTTGAATTATTCCTCTGTTGTCAAACCCCTCACTGACATGACCAAAAAGGGGCGGATTTTTCCTCTTGGTCGGAGGAGGCGCTTGCAGCTTTTTCTAAGATTAAAGAGAGTTTTGCGTCTGCTCCCATCTTGGTGCATCCCGATGTTTCCTTACCTTTTATTGTTGAGGTGGATGCTTCCGAGGTGGGTGTGGGTGCGGTTTTGTCCCAGGGTCCGTCTCCTTCCAAATGGCGACCCTGTGCCTTTTTCTCTAAAAAACTCTCACCGGCAGAGAAAAACTATGATGTGGGAGATAGGGAATTGTTGGCCATCAAGCTGGCTTTCGAGGAATGGCGCCATTGGTTGGAGGGGGCCAGGTACCCTATAACCGTTTTTACCGACCATAAGAATCTGGCGTACTTGGAGTCGGCCAGCGTATGAATCCGAGACAGGCCAGATGGTCTCTGTTCTTCTCCAGATTCAATTTTGTCGTTACATTCCGCCCTGGGATCAAAAATGTGAAGGCTGACGCTCTCTCTCGCTGTTTTCCGGGAGGAGGAAACTCCGAGGACCCGGGTCCCATTTTGGCGGAGGGGGTAGTTGTTTCTGCTCTGTATTCTGATTTGGAGGCCGAGGTCCAGGCTGCCCAGACTGAGGCACCTGCCCGTTGTCCTTCTGGAAAGTTGTTTGTGCCTCCTGAGTTACGTCACAAACTCTTCAAGGAGCATCATGATACGGTTCTTGCTGGTCACCCGGGAGTAGAGCCACGGTAGATCTCATTGCTCGGAGATTTTGGTGGCCGGCTCTTCGTAAGTCGGTGGAGGGTTTTGTGGCTGCTTGTGAGACGTGCGCTCGCGCTAAGGTCCCTCGTTCACGGCCTTCAGGTCCCCTTCTCCCCTTACCCATACCTTCCCGTCCTTGGACACACCTGTCCATGGACTTTATCACGGATCTTCCTCGTTCCTCAGGGAAGTCGGTGATCCTGGTGGTGGTGGACCGTTTTAGCAAGATGGCACATTTCATACCCTTCCCTGGATTGCCCAATGCTAAAACGTTGGCGCAAGCTTTTGTCGACCATATTGTTAAATTGCATGGCATTCCCTCTGATATTGTTTCCGATAGAGGCACGCAGTTTGTGTCCAGATTCTGGAAGGCTTTCTGTTCTCGCCTGGGGGTTCGGCTGTCCTTCTCTTCTGCTTTTCACCCGCAGTCGAATGGTCAGACTGAACGCGTCAATCAGAATCTGGAGACATATTTGCGCTGTTTTGTTGCAGAGAACCAGGAGGATTGGTGTTCGTTTCTCCCTCTTGCTGAGTTTGCTCTGAACAACCGTCGTCAGGAATCTTCTGATAAGTCACCATTCTTTGGTGCATATGGGTTCCATCCGCAGTTTGGGACATTCTCGGGAGGGGCTCCTTCTGGTTTGCCTGAGGAGGAGAGATTTTCCTCGTCTTTGTCTACCATTTGGCAAAAGATTCAGACTAATCTAAGAAAGATGAGTGAGAAATATAAGCGTGTGGCTGATAAGAGACGTGTGCCTGGTCCGGACCTGAATGTGGGTGATCTGGTGTGGTTGTCTACAAGAAATATTAAACTGAAGGTTCCCTCCTGGAAATTGGGTCCCAAGTTTATTGGGCCTTATAAAATCTTGTCAGTCATCAATCCTGTTGCCTTCCGTCTTGATCTTCCACGGGTTTGGAAGATACATAATGTATTTCACAGATCTCTCTTAAAACCATATGTCCAGCCCACGGTACCCTCCTCTTTGCCTCCTCCTCCGATTTTGGTTGATGGCAATCTGGAGTTTGAGGTTTCCAGAATTGTGGACTCTCGCATTGTCCGCGGTTCTCTTCAGTACCTCGTTCATTGGAAAGGTTATGGTCCTGAGGAGAGGATGTGGGTTCCGGTGTCGGACATTAAAGCCACTCGCCTCATCAGGACTTTTCATAGGGCTCATCCTGAGAAGGTGGGTCCTGGGTGTCCGAGTCCACCCGTAGAGGGGGTACTGTCACTACCAGAGCTTTGAGACGTTCTCACAGCTCTGTTTCTCCACCCTGTGATGATGTAACTACTAGAGCTTTGAGACGTTCCCACAGCTCTGTTTCTCCGCCCCTGTGATGAGGTCTTTACTTTCTGTTTCCTTCCTCCCAGCTGTCCCTCCTGTGTTTGATTGCTCTGCCTTTAAATCACCTCTCTTCCTTTGTACGGTGCGGATTATACTACTTCATTTGACCTGTATCTCTCGCTTGAGTATCTTCACTGGTGTGATATCTTTTCTGGACCTGTGTTCTGCTGAAGCAAGTACTTCGGACATTGTCTGCTGACTTTGGATCTGTTTTCACTGCTGCTGCAGCTCCTTCAGTTAAGTGTGCAGACATTGTGTGTTTCTGTTTGTTTTGCTGACTGGATCCGAGGCGACCCCGGTTCCGTCCATATACTGAGCAGGGCACCGGTGGCCGTGCCCCTTCCACTACTGTAGGGGTTACAGTGGTCATCAGCCTTAGGTACGCGGGCATGTCTCGATCCACCATCTGGATCTGGACATGGGCTTAGCAGCATAGGGAGAGCTTTTAGGGTCTGACAGGGGTCACCCTTTATGTTCCCTAGTTTGGGTCCGGTCAGTAGCTAACCCACTGTGTATGCTCTTGTTGTTCACATACAGCCGTGACAGGTGCTCCTGGATCATCAACCTGGTGGTGGGAATGGTGACAGATTTATCCAGACAAAAGGCTGTAACACATGGTTCATTAGCAGGAGGTACAGCTTTCAGGGTCTGCTCATACCGCTTGCTAGGCCACACCTACCTATTCCAATATTTAACCTCAAAAACATGGCTATGCACCATAATTGGGCTGGTACTGACGTGATTGGGCCTCTACTGTACCTACTGTCCTATTCTGTTCTAAACCACCATATAAAACAACAGGGCATGCTCCATTGTGTTCATTACTATAACATGAGAACAATGCTCATAAAGCGTTCATGTTCTGCGGTTGCAGTTGATTAAAAAGTTTTTCATTAAAGGTAAAACTAAATAATACAAAACAGGTCATATTAAAAACTTAAGACCCAAGAGCCATGACTTCTGAGGTGTGATCACAAACATTTTTTTCCTCCTGGGTAATTATAAATCTCTGATTATCCCCTGGGATTGTCCCAACACATTATAAATCTCCTACATAGCTCTCACTCACATCTAGTAAATAATTTTACATCAGGACAAGCCTGCTGTTACTATACAGGTAAGTCACCAGACATTGAAGACGACTTTATTGTAAATTATTATATCTCATGAACTTGTTTACACTGCACGGTTCACATTTTTTATTTCTTAAAAGAAATTTCGATATCAAATGATTTCCTAAAAACCTACGGTCTAGAAAAATGTTATACAGAATATTTTACTTTTGTATTTTTAAAAACTATATTTTAACAGTCAAGTAAAAATTAAATATATTCACACATCAGATGTCTCCTTGGAAAATTGTCATAATTATTACAAATGTCATGGAATTAAATGTACATTAACACCTAAAATGTGCAAGTTATGAAAATAATGTTTACACAAAAATATATATATATTTCCATGACTGAGGCTTTGGTTTTATTTTATTGCTTTCTGCCTGTAACACTGCAGAAGTGATGAGCTGAAAGCATCCCAAGTTGATAAGGGATTGGATATCAGCCAAGCAGAAAGGGAGAATCTTAATATCAGGCTTAAATTCAATCCTTTACTTTCTAGTAAATTACATAAAACAATGGATTACATCTCATTTCACAATTTTTTTCTAGATACTTTTGTTATTCAGCTGGACAGACCTAAAAAATCTATTGTAGTGACTCTGAGTGATGAGCGAATCAGTTCATCCTGATTCATTCATCATATTATCTGGCGAGGGCTGTCTTTTTAGCACTGTTAAATTGTATTTTTTCTGATGAGGCCAGATTAAGCTGGCTGCCGGTCTCACAGGAACATCTTCATCTTGCGCATGCACTGTTACTGTGAATAGCAGCACATGCACGAATATACTTCTTCACGAATCGTGCATCACAATCATAGCAAATCCACACATAGCTATATTCGTGTGCTCGGCCGAGGACCCGAGTATAATGGAAGTCAATGGGAGACAAGCAGGCACCCCCTGCTCTGAAGAGGGGAGGGTGCTTGGTCCATTGGAAAAGGTCAGAAAGTGACAGAAACACCACCGAAATAGATCAGGAACAGCATGGGGACCGATGTCTTAATGCATCTTGGACTCCCAGGTCGAATGGTGACACCTAAAAACATTTGGAGCAAGGGCCTGCTGATCTGACCCTATAAAACATTAGGGAGCGAGGGCCTGCTGCTAAGCTGACCTTCTAAAACATTAGGGGCAAGGGCCTGCTGGTGAGCTTATGCTCTAAAACGTTATATGCTAGTGCCTGCAGGTGAGCTGACGCTCTAAAACATTATATGCTAGTGCCTGCAGGTGAGCTGACGCTCTAAAACATTATATGCTAGTGCCTACAGGTGAGCTGACACTCTAAAACATTAAATGTGAGTGCATGCTGTTCAAATGACGCTCTAAAACATTATATGCGAGTGCATGCTGTACAGCTGACGCTCTAAAACATTATTTTCAAGTGCATGTTGTTCAGCTGATGCTCTACAACATTATTTGTGAGTGCCTTCAGGTGAGCTGATGATCTAAAATATTATATGCGAGTGCATGCTGTTCAGCTGACCCTCTAAAACATTATATACGATTGTATGCTGTTTTGCTGACCCTATAAAAAATTTGGAGTTGAGGGCCTGCAGTTGAGCTGACACTATAAAAAAAATTGGAGTGGAGGGAATATATACAATCTGGAGGGAGAGAAGAAGAAAACAAGATTCAACCATAAATTCTTTTTGTGGTGGAAAAGGTGCATGGGAATACACTACAGTAAATTGAGTACATGATAAATTATAGATTGAAATTGCCTTAATGTTCCTCATCAGCTCAGCTCTACTCTGGTGGAGTTGTTCATTTTTATCTGAATCAACCTGTCAGCATTGCCAGTGGACAAGCGGATACGCTTATCTGTTATAATGTGGGGAATTGCTCTGGTAGACAGGCTTGCGGACGCAGTATAGAGGCAAGGTACACAGTTCTCTGGGTAATGCAGAAGTGTTTTATTCACACTCAGCAACACAAAAACAGTCTTAGTGCTTGTTCACACGAGGCAAAGCAGAAACAGTCTTAGTGCTTGTTCACACGAGGCAAAACACAAGGCCAAAAACATCAGTCCCATAGCAAGGTCACCTCAGTGGTCGGTGTTAGTTCACACCTGCCAGTTAGCTTGGCCACGCAAAGTTTCCACCAGAGGCTTCCAGGTAGACTGCACGCCTGTTTGCAGACTCTTGCTCTCAGCCCTGAGAGCTCCACAGTAACACCAGCAGCTTCCAGTATAATCACCTCCCCACCTGCTGAGGTGGCTGCCTTTTCAAAAAAAAAGTGGCCTGGACCGTAAGGGAATAGTCTCCCACCCAGCACTTGACTATTCCCAATAAGAGCCGGCCCGGATCGGCTTTGTAGCCATACTAAATATCAATGTGTCATACAGCACTAGCTGCTGCTGACACACAAAAAATCCGGCACTTATCTCACCGAGGCTAGGAACCTCGGTGACACATACCTTCCGTCGACGACGGAACCTTGCACCCTCTTACAAATGCCACCAACAGCACTAAATACACGCTCAGACAAAACGCTGGCGGCAGGGCAGGCAAGCACCTCCAAGGTGTAGAGCGCAAATTTGTGCCACGTGTCCAGTCTGGACACGCAGAAATTGTAAGACACTGAGATATCATTTAGAAAGCTGACACGGTCTGCTATGTATTCCTTCACCATCTTCCAAAACTTTTCCCTCCTTGTAGCACTAGGCTGCACTTCAGGGTGAGGTTGCTGGCGGGGTGTCATGAAAGTGTCCCATGCCTTGGAGAGTGTTGCCCTGCCTTTGTTGGAACTGCTGTGTGTTCACCTTGTCTTCCTTCCTTAGTTGCCTAAGGAAGTACGGACTCTGCCGACCGCATTGTCATATGGAACATTTTGGATCAATCTCTCAACAAGTACCTTCTGATATTGCACCGTTTTACTTGTCCTCTCCACCACAAGAATGAGACATGAGAAGTTCTCTTTGTAGCAGGGGTCGGGAAGGGTGAACACCCAGTAATCCGTGTTATCTAAAATGCGCATAACGCGAGGGTCGCAGGAAAGGCAGCCTAATATAAAGTCAGCCATGTGTGCCAGAGTACCAACAGGTAAGACGTCGAGGTCAACATCAGGATGACTCTCCATCCCCTCATCCTCCTCCTCTTCTGCCCAACCATGCTGAACAGATGGAATTAAAGATCCATGGGTACTACCCTCTGTAGCAGAGGCAACTGTCTCCAGCTCCTCCTCCTACTCCTTGTCATCCTCCTCTTCATGGCCCAATTCGTGCTGAGAAGACGAATTGTGGGTGGTCTGGCTATCACCCTGTGTAATTTTTTCCTCCATTTCCTCGTCTGCCACATTCAGAGCGTTGTCCTTAATTGTGAGCAGCAATTGTTTGAGTAGACACAGGAGTGGGATGATTACGCTGATAATAGCATTATCGCCACTAACCATCTGTGTGGATTCATCAAAGTTTTTAAAACCTCACAGAAGTCTGACATCAATGCCCACTCCTCGCTTGTGAATAGTGGCAGTTGACTCAGAAGGCGACGACTATGTTGCAGCTGGTATTCCACAACTGCCCTCTGCTACTAACAAAGCCTGGCCAACATGTAGAACGAAGAGTTCCAGCATGTGCTCACATCGCACAACAGTCGGTGAGATTTACGCATAGGGGTGCTCACTCTGCTCATCCTCCTGACTTGACCTAACCACAACCTCAGTGATTGACAACTGTTTCTCATCATCATCCACCTCGTGAACGAATGATTGCCGTTCACCACCGTCATCTTCTTGAGACTGTGAAGGCTCAAGAGGTTGGGAATCAGGGCACAATATCTCTGGTACCTCTTCAAGCGTGCTGGTCGCAAGGGTTAAATCTAATAGTGGCAATGGAAAGAGCTCCTCGGAAAATCCGAGTATGGGATCACTCGTTTGGCAAGCCTCTCCATGGTGGGAGGAAGGATAATCAGAGTAAGGATTTGGTTTACCAGACTCTTGGCTACATAGACTGGATGAGAGGGTGGTGCTTAACCGACTGGACGCATTATCTTCAGCAATCCAAATGACCAACTGTTCGCACTGGTCTGACTTGGACAGTGTTGTCTTGTGCTGCCCACTGTTGACAATAAATGTGGCACTGATTAGTTGAATTTACACAAAAATACACAGTCTGCAGGTGATGTACAGTAGATGTCACTAATAGGTATTAAAGAAAAATATATTTCTGCTGTCAAACACACACACTAGCCCTTAAAAGGATTATTGGTTGCCTCAAAAGCTTTAGGTAGAGTCTGAGACTGATCAATTGAGCACAGGTACTAAAAATATATGACTGCTCTCAAACACACACTGTAGTCTTTTGTGTCTTTGCAAATCTTGTTTCTAATAAAATCTGTAAAATTTCGCTTCACACACTATCTTTCCCTGCCTACGCTCTGCTCTCCCTGACACTGACTGAGCCAAACACGTGCTATGTAGCACCCGATGACGCATTCCGGCCAGCCAATCAGTGTAATGCCAGTAGCTAACATGGCTACGGCATTACACTGAAGGGCATTACTTACCTGCACGTTGATTGGCTGCTTAGGACTCGCCAAACGTGCGGGGTGGAGACTCGAGCATTTCGCTCGAGCACACGTGGTACTCGACCGAGTACCGCCACAGGCCGAGCATAGCGATGCTCGAGCCGAACTGGTACTCGGCCGAGCATGCTCGCTCATCACTAATAATAAAGTATATTTGTGCATCAGTATAAAGGAACAGAAACGGAGCGGCAGCTGCCCTGTGGCAAATGGTGTCAAATAGTGATCAAACGATCGCAGGCACAGTCCGGGTCATCCAGGCAAACAGCGGTGGTGCTCAGCTATAGACAATGGGAAAGTATGGTTGTGCAGTAGAGAGAAGGAGTAAAGATCAGCGGCACTCACCATTCGCCTTTAAAAAATCACCTTTATTTTTACTCGCTTAGGAGCCAACAATCGGAGGAGGGCTGGGGCGGACAAACCTCATGCTGAGTGTAGTGTAGCGATGCTCGAGCCGAACTGGTACTCGGCCGAGCATGCTCGCTCATCACTAATAATAAAGTATATTTGTGCATGCGCCGCTACTCACATTAATGGCACATGGGCAAGATTAAGATGTTCTCACAAAACCAGCAGCCAACTTAATCCGGCCTCATAAGAAAGTATACATTTTATTATTATTTGACTATTATTATTACTATTTATTTGAAAGCACCATTAATTCCATGGTGCTGTACATCAAGAGGGGGGTCACATAAATATAAAAATATAAACATATGGTAATATAAAAATGTTTTGTAGATAGATATGCTTGGAGGTGTATAAACTCCTATGTAAATGTGCCTGATTCCCATCCACAGGCTACATTTAGGTGCACCTGTGAGGCCTGGGCCAAATCAGCCAGTCTTGGGTGGGGCTCACAGCCTCCTCCCTCCTCTCATTGCAGGCATGGCGACATGCTGGAGGTGACTGGGGGTTTTCTGTATGTCAGCGTTTACACTCCTGTAATGCGCCCACTTGCCCCTGGTATTGCCCATACGGCACAGGTAGATGAGTGTTAGGACCCGAGCTACTTGAGAAACCTTGGCGCGGTGCTCGGGCTCAGACATGTCCTCCACAGTAGGATATGTTGGCTAATCTCAATTAACCTCAGTATGAGGTTTTAGTAAGACCGCATAGTGCACATGTCTTTTTAATTGTTATTGTTATATTGTTTATCACATCCACACAATTGCCATATTGGGTAGGATGTCTATTGTGGTACTTCTGGTCCTCTGCGGGTATCCTCCACTGCATGCATTTTTGCTGGGGATTACCATTAAGCACCAAACATCAACACACATGAATTCTATGTAATCAATATTTGTTAAGTTATCCAAAAGGACATACAAACAATTAATACACATTAAGAGAATTAAAAACAAGCAGCAATATTGGATAGGATACAGCAGAATGATAATGCCACCAAGACAAGGGTCAGTAAAATGGGCACCATGTATAACGCATGTCACAGTTTACACCTGTCCAAAACGGGATGTTTGCGCAATAAAAATCATGCAAAATACATACCAAAAGGCACCAATATATAACCAAATCCTGTTGGGGAGAAAGTGTGTACACAAGAACAATTTGAGCAAACACCTATACCTCCAAATTCAAACATTAGATAACCTATTGTGCCATACTGACAACAACTATGGGAACAGCGACCTGGCCCCGACGCACGTTTCGCCTGAGCTTTATCAAGGGACGCCCGTTTCACATGTTCGCCAGGCTTTGTGGGCAGCAGAGGGCAGTAGTGGAATACCAGCTGCAACATGGTTGTTGCCTTTCCAGTCAGCTTCCCCTATTCAGAAGTGAAGAGTGGGCATTAATGTCTGACCTCGTTGAGGTTTTAATAAACTTTAAAGAATCAACACAGATGGTGAGAGGCATTATTGCTATTATCAGCATAACCATCCCACTTCTGTGTGTACTGAAACACTCAGTATTAAGGATGATGCTTTGCATGTGGAAGAGGTGGAAATGGGGGAAGACATTACACAGGGTGATAGCCAGACCACTCTCAGTTCATCTTCTCAGCGCGAATTGGACGATGGAGAGGAGGAGGAGGAGCAGGAGACGTTTGCCTCCGCTACAGAGGGTAGTACCCATGGACGTTTAATTCCATCTGTCCAGTGTGGCTAGGCAGAGGAGGAGGAAGAGGATGAGGAGATTGAGAGTCATCCTTCTGATGATGACAGCGAATGCTAGCCTTTTGGTACTCTGGCATGCATGGCTGACTTCATGTTAGGCTGCTTTCCCGTGACCTGAGCGGTTTATGCATTTTAGACAACATTACTGGTTGTTCACCCTTCTCGACCGCTGCTACAAAGAGAACTTCTCATTTCTCATTCCTCTGGTGGGGAGGACAAGCAAAACGATGCCAAACCAGAAGGTCCTTGTTGAAAAATTGCTCCAAAAATTTCCATCTGACAACGCTGGTGGCAGAGTCTGTAGTTCCTTGGGCAACCGAGGAGGGGAGTCAAGGGGAACACACAGCACTTCCAACAGAGGCAGGGCAACACTCTCCAAAGCCTGGGACAGTTTCATGACACCCCGCCAGCACCCTCACCCTGATGTGCGGAATACTGTCCCAAGGAGGAAAACATTTTGGAAGATGGTCAAGGAGTACATAGCAGACCGTGTCATTGTCCTCAGTGATCCCTCTGTGCCTTACAACTACTGGGTGTCCAAGCTGTACATGTGGCACGAACTGGCGCTCTACGCCTTGGAGGTGCTGGCCTGCCACCAGAGTTTTGTCTGAGTGGGTATTTAGTGCTGCCGGTGGCATTATAACAGATAAGCGTATCTGCCTGTCAACTGAAAATGCTGACAGGTTGACTCTTATAAAAATGAACAAGGCCTGGATTGCCCCTGACTTCTCGACTCCACCAGAGGAAAGCTGATTAATATAAAGGCACTTTAAATGTGTTGGTTATAATGTACTGAATTCACTGTATTCCTGTGTACCCCTTCCACCACAACAAAGGGTATATGGTTGAATCTTCCTTTTCTCATCCTCCTCTTCCATCATATCAACATGCTTATTTGTCGCATATAATGTCCTCTCATACATGCCCTCGCATATAATCTTTTCCAGGGTCAGCTCACCTGCAGGCCCTCGCATATAATGTTTTACAGGGTCAGCTCACCAGCAGGCCCTCACCTACAATCTAAGAACGGCCATGCACCACTACCCACAGAATCGAGAAAGAGCTATCAATCTGTCAATCCTTTCTGTGTCTGGGTCGGGTGAGGTTTCCTGTGTTGAGTCAAATAAAGCTGCAGGCTCCACTCCTGGGGGTGCCCTTCCGTCAACTCCTTTAAGTTTCAGCTTTGCAACCATACTCTCCCCGGAACCCAAAGACTTTGGTTTCCTGGAAGCTGCTCGGCGGGTCATGGGAATAATGCTGCCGGATTGCCGGTCGGCATCGTTTATGGTCGGAACTATGGAGGTATCTGATCATCTTCGAACCTCCGACTTTCGTTCTTGATTGATAAAAACTTAGCAAATGCTTTCCCTGTGGTTCGTCTTGCGCCGGTCCAAGAGTTTCACCTCTAGCGGCGCAATATGGATGCCTCCGGCATTCCCTCTTAATCATCTGATCGTCTTCGAACCTCCGACTTTCATTCTTGATTAATAAAAGCATGCTTGGCAAATGCTTTCGCTGTGATTTGTCTTGCGCTGGTCACAGATGCCCCCGGCCGTCCCTCTTAATCATGGCCCTAGTTCCGAAAACCAACAAAATAGAACAGGAGTCCTATTCGATTATTCCTAGCTGAAGAATTCAGACGACCTGGACTGTTTTGAACACTCAAATTTTTTCAATGGTCAGCTAAGCAGCAGGCACTCTCCCATAATTTTTTTAATGGTCAGCTCAGCAGCAGGCCATCAACCATAATTTTTTGGATGGTCAGCTCAGAAGCAGAACCTCCCCCCTAATGTTTTAGAGGGTCAGCTAGGCAGCAGGCCCTTGCCCCTAATGGGTCACCAGCAGGCCATCAATCATAATTTTTTAAGGGTGTATATGATGCCCTCCTTTATGTGTAACAAAGGGGTATTGGAGTGGTGATTCCTTGTAAGTTCTGGCAGCCCTTTCACTTAGTGTAATGTGAATGAGGCCCTACTTTATGTGATATACAGGTTGTATCAGAGTGATTCTTGCTTGAAATTTTTGGCAGCACTTGCACTTGATATACAAGTAAATATACAGAAAATGATGTATCCTAACAATTTTTCCTCTAAAATCGATTTTATCTTTGGTTTTGTGCGTAATATAAAAGTGGCGTACAACTCGTGGGCGCCATGTTCAGCAGTGATCTGCTACCAGTGCTTCCCATTTACCGCTGCAGTCCTGGGCTCTGTCTCTGTAGGCACTGTTGTTCTGGGATCCGCTCCACAGCTTCCTCTCAGCCCTGGCCGCAGCATGCTTGCTGCTTGTTCCCTGCAGCACTTCCTTAAGGGCCTGCGCACATCACTGTGCTTGATGGGTTAAGTCATGTGACCTCGCTGACCAATCCTAACCCTCCTGCACATATATAAATGGTTCAATCCCCTTCCCAGATGCCTCAGTGTCAAGTTCCTTGTGTCCTGCTAAGGTTCCTGCTATCTGCTTGTGTTCCTGTGTTCCTGACTCGTACTTGTGTTCCTGGACTGCTACCTGTTTGATACCTGCCTGCTTGCCTTGACTCCTGTTGCCGAACCGGATTGCCTGACCTGTACCTGTGCGGCCTACCCTGACCTATTGCTTGTTTGACTTCGCCTCTGCCTTATCCTTTGGTCCTGCATTGTTGCTCCTGCTTACGACTCAACCCGCTGACAACGCCTGTACCTCTGGTACCTTGCTCAGGTACCAACTGGTCTGCCTGGACCAGCTGCCTCGTGTGCCAATCCTCCTCAAGAGGTAGCGACCTGGTGTTCTCCTCGGGAAAGTCTATCCCCACCATCAGGGGTACTGTAAATATTGAGAGGTTCACTTAGACATCGCCCTTAGAGGAGGTAGGATACGTGGCACAGTGGGTTCACACCGGCTGGTTTGTGACACCCACTCAACATACTTTGTCATAGGGATTGGGGATTGTAATACTGGAACAGACTTATTTATTTAATAAAAGACTAATTTATTCACTAAGACTATTTTTTTCTCTACAAGACTAATGTGTTTGCGAAAAGAATAACTTTTCAGATAAAATAATAATTTTTACAACAAAAAATCAACTCATGCGCAACTCTACTGTGTGAAGAATCATCTTATTTGCACTGCCCACAGGGTGGTAAATAAGACCGCTCTGTAATACTAAATCACTGTAATTGTTTGGCTAACAGAAGCGGTTAAAGAGGTTTTCCCAATGCCTCTCCAAATGCCCGGCTCCCTTACACAGATTGTACTTACAGTACCTCGCTTCCTGGCATCTGTTTCACTCCTGATGCCGGCATTGCCACCCCTGCATCTCCCTGTCGTTCGGATCAGGGCAGCCAATAGCAGGCCGCGACCTGGACGAGCCTCCCTAGCATTACCCATGATACCAGGGAAGCTTGTCCCTGTCGCAGCCTGCTATTCACTGCCCCCCCTATCCCATCGCCGAATGTTTTGATCCGTGCGACGGGGAGACACAGCGGTCGTGTGGGTATCAGGAGTGAAGCGAGTGCCAGGGAGTGAGGTAATTATAATCTGTGTAATGGACCCTGGCATTTGGGGAGGCATTATAGGGTTGATAACCCCTTTAAATATCAATGTGGGCCAGTCACAAACAGTAGAATGAGACAGGTATATCATCAAAATTTAGGAATCAAGGCATAATAGAATTGTTTATCTATAAAACAAGTTTGACACTGTTCAATTAGATATCTCTGTGCCCTACACAGAGGTTGATGCAAAGTGGGCTATGTCCTATGGATCTCTTTAGCTTCAGATTACCGAGACTGCTGTCCCTGCAAAGGGTTTAGACATTTATTGCTGTGTATTGAATATTTTGAGGGCACACCAAATTGACACTGTTATACAAGCTGTACACTGACTACTTTACATTGTATCAAAGTGTCTTATCTTCAGTGCTGTACCAAGAAAAGATATAATAAAATATTTACAAAAATATGTGGGGTGTACTTACTCTTGTGAGATACTTTGTGTATATATATATATATATATATATATTTCAATGGGAAAAGACTATGCAAGGAGGTGTCTCCCAAGGAAAGAGAGCCATTTCACTAGGACTATGATGGATATCTATCTTCTGGCTTGGCTATATTCCCTTGTTAAATACTCAAGTCTTGTTTTAAAATCAAATTTCGACTCATATGGAGCCGCTTCCACAATTTGGCTCTATTTTTTTTTTTCGTTTTTATATTTTTAAAAACTTCATTTAACTTTTTAAATTTTTTTACTATCTATATGGACTAGAGCATGCAATCTCTTTATTGCTTGTATTATACATTGAAATACTCTTGTATTGCAATGAGGTTTGAGTGAAGCGCGCTTCAGATCATAGATCTGCTTAGTTAAAAACTTAATTTGCTGTATGGAGACCCGTCAAAGTACAAAATTTAAATGTATGGACTGCACAGAGGTGAAATTCATTAGTTCAGAAGTTTCACAAGACTTTGGTGAAGAACTTTGGTCTTCGATTGTACAACTTGAAAACCTATTTAAAATAGAAATCTAGAGTTTGCTTCGGTAGAGACTAGTACCTGGTACTGAAGCTTCGGATTGCTGTTTTAAAATGGTTTTCAAATTGTACAATCAAATGCTGAAATCTTCTCCGAAGTCTCATGAGACTTCAGAGTTAACATACCGATTTCCTTACAGCATTCAAATAAAGTTTTTAACGAAGCAACTTTGGATCTATGATCTGAAGCGCGCTTAGTTCAAACCTAATTGCAATACATATTTATTCTGATAGATACTCCATTACATCCTGAAGTAGATTAGCCCTTCAGTCCTTTCTTCCTTCCTTTCCTTCTTTCTTTTTTTTTTTTTCTTTTTGCCCTTTATTTCTTTTTCTCTAATTTTGTCGTGCAGAAATGCTGTTTTTTTTCTTAGATTTTAAAGAAAACCCTAATGAAGAATGAGACTTCTATTCAGTATTTTTACATGTTTCCATTTTCTGGAGGAACAAGGAATAAACCGCTCATTACCACTTTCTTCTTCTTGATATATTTGGTCGGAGTCCTTATCAATTCCTCCATTATCACAGTCATAGGTCTGGAAGTTCAGTTACATGAACCAATGTATCTCTTTATCTGTAATTTGTCCATTGTAGACATATTATTATCATCGGTCACGGTTCCTAAATTACTGCACATGCTATTGTCCGGAAATCACTTTGTCTCCGTCTCACAATGTTATTCTCAGTTCTACTTTCTAATTATAGTGGGGGGCGCAGAGGATATTCTTTTATTGATTATGGCTTATGATCGATATGTCGCTATCTGCCTCCCCTTACATTATCATCGGATCCTGAGTCGGAGAAATTGCATTCTGATAACTATTGGGAATTGGACAGCTGCTTTATTAAATTCTTTCATGTATGTAACTTCAGTTTTGAACATGTCCTTCTGTCACTCCAACCTCATCCACCAGTTTCTTTGTGATGCAAAGTCACTAATACAGAGCACTTGTACAGCCACACAAATTTTTTTTATAGCGTCTATAGAAATTTTTATTTTGGGGTTCATTCCATTGACATGCACTTGTGTTTCTTATTTCAAAATTTTCTCTGTCATCTTCAAAATAAAGACAACTGAAAGACGGAAAAAAGCCTTCTCCACTTGCTTATCCCACATCACCATCATCTCTATGTACTATGGGACAGGCTTGGCAGAATATCTGATGCCACCTTTTTCTGATATTCTGGATTTTGGCTTCAATATTGTCTATACAACTATCATCCCCATGATAAATCCTATCATATACAGTCTACAGAATTCCAATGTGCAGTCTGCATTACTGAGGTTAGTGGGGAGAATGTGGTCACTCCTGACCTATACACCTATGAACATTAGTGACTAGGGTTGAGCGAACCCGAAATGTAAAGTTTGGGCTTGTACCGAACATTACGATTTTTCGCACCTGGACCCAAACCCAAACATTTCTGTAAAAGTTCGGGTTCGGGTTAGTTGTTAGGCGATTTCTTCACGCTTTTTGAAAGGCTGCAGGGCAGCCAATCTTAGCAATTCAGACGGCACTCCAAATGTATTTTCAAATGCAGTTGTTGTTTTATTGCCAGACTTAGTAATTAGTACAATATAGGTACAATATTACAACGTTTCGGGCGTTTTATGGACCGCCCTTCATCAGGCCACAGTAGTGGTAGAAAGTATCTGACCGCCGGCGCCACATGTACCCTGAAGTGGAGCGGGATACAGCCCTCTGACGTGCACCCACCAGCCTAAAAGTGACGGAAGTGCCGTGGCTATAAAGTCTAGGCAGGGCAGCCAATCAACACGTGTTTCACTACTTTTCCCTAAGAAGCCATCACAGCCATGCCTACTATTGACATGGCTGTGATTGGCCAAGTGCAGCATGTGACCCAGCCTCTATTTAAGCTGGAGTCACGTAGCGCCGCACGTCACTCTGCTCTTCTCAGTATAGGGATGGGATGCTGCCACTTCGGTGAGGGAGAGATTAGGGAAAAAATTTGTTGAACTTGGAGGTGTTAACTCTTCAAACTACAGCAATTATTGAGGGTGCTATGCTACATATTTGTACCCAGCACTGAGCCCAGTGATACTGCAAAATAATTTTTGATCCATCTGTTACTGAGGTGGGGGTCGGCGGCCATTTTAGCAACTGCAATGTCCTTGGAACTGCAAGTGACCTGCATGTGTGCCAGCCTGCCAGGGACATAAGTCTAATTATTTTTTGGTAGCTCAGTGGAGGAAAAATTCCTTTTTTTCTGGCAGGTCAAGTCCCCCTACATTACCTATTTTATAATTTTGGGGTGACAGTGCATTTCTGTAGTTGGTGGAATAAACCCGTACTGTCGAACCACAGAGCACGTTTGCATACACTGCTGAAAAACCTGTTTTAAAATTGTGCGGTGACATAGCGCATCTCTGTAGTTGCTGTAATAAACCCGTACTGTCGTACCACAGAGCACGTTTGCATACAATGCTGAAAAAACTGTTTTAAAATTTTGCGGTGAAAAACTGCATTTCTGTAGGTGGGGGAATAAACCCGTACTGTTGTGCCACAGAGCACTTTTGCATACAACGCTGAAAAAACTGTTTTTTTGCCAGTTTTGCCGTAAACAAATCCCTGCTCTGCATAGGTGACAGGACAGTAAATTTCAAAAAATCATCTGTTACATTGGTGGGTGACATTTCACCAGTTTTGCTTGCTTTGCATAGGTTACAGGGAGGTAAATTTCTAAAAATCGTATGTTACATTCTTGGGCCATAAAGTACCCCTGCCCTGCATACCTGACTTGGAAATATATTCAGTAAATTAGGTGGCCTTTAGATTCTTAGGTGATCTGTACCCCTTCTTTCTTTCAAAGTACCCCTGCACTGCATACCTGACTGGGAATTCTATTCTGTAAATTCGGCAGCGTTTACATTGTTGGGTGCTGTAGTTATATGCTGTAAAATCTCCATGATGTCTCCATGATAAATCTGCAGCATGGGGGCCCCTTGTGGCTTCTATACACTTTTAAAAAAATCCTTTAGCGGGGCAAATAGATGCCTGATGACGGGGACCATCAAATTTTTTCTTTCAAACTACCGCTGCCCTGCATACCTGACTGGGAAATATATTCTGTAAATTAGGTGGCGTTCAGATTGTAGGCTGATCTGTACCCCTTCTTTCTTTCAATGTAACCCTGCACTGCATAACAGACAGGGAACTTAGTTTATTACAATTGGCGGTTACATTGTTGCCTGACATAAAGCCTTTTTTGGCTGTGAAGCCAAAGGTAGTCGCCAACAACAATGTGTTTTGTTTTCTTTTTTTATAAATTGGGGTAGACCCAAAAAAATTGGGAAATATAAAAAAGAAAACAAAGAGTAAGTGCGCTGTAGAATAACAATGGTTGGGCTTGAGGCTCAGTGACACCAACCACTCGTCGGTCTGTTGTTCCATGCCCGTCCACAGCTCCTGCGCGGTGTGGGGTTTGGCCCCCCCAAACAGATGAGTTTCAGAACAGCCTGCTGTCGTTTTCCCCTGGCTGTACTGTCGTTTACCCCGGGCTGTGCTGATGTTGGTGGTGTAGGTATTACGCTGAAAGGATGAGGAGGTGGTAAAGGAGGAGGAAGCGGAGAAGGAGGAGGCAACAGGAGGCAAAGAGAAATGCCCTGCAATCCTCGGGGCGGAAGGACATGCGCCAAACTTCTATCCACGTCTGGCCCAGCCGCCACTACATTTACCCAGTGTGCTGTTAGGGAGATATAACTTCCCTGCCTGTACTTACTGGTCCACTTATTGGTGGTCATATGGACCTTGCCACAGATGGCGATGCACAGTGCACACCTGATTTTGTCCACCACTTGGTTGTGCAGGGAAGGGATGGCTCACCTGGAAAAGCAGTGATGGCTGGGAACCACATACTGTGGGATAGCCACTGCCATAAGTTTTTAAAAGTCTCCATCCATCTCCACCAGACAGAATGACAGCATTTCAAAGGACCAGGAATTTTGAAATCCTGGCATTCAGGGCCAGGGATTGCGGGTGGGTAGGGGGGTACTTCTTCTTTCTATTTATTTTTCTAATTGGGAGATGGACAGCTGAACGCTTCCATGGGATAGTGTGGAGATGCTTGGTGACGGTGAAAGATGTGGTGGCGTTACTGCCACATCCTCTGTTTGCGGGGTGGCAGGTGCCACTGTCACTCACTTGAGCTCAGGTTTTATAATGTTTATTTTTAATTCTTATGTATTTTATGTTATTTTAAGTTATTTCCCTATCCAAATTTGTTTGCAGGGCACTTGTCCTACTCTTACCCCCATTTTGTTTAAATTTCCATCCATCTAGCCCTTTCCACAACTTTTTTGGATCCATTTAGTGCCCCAAGTTCGGGTCAAGTTGGGGTCCTGAACTTGAACTTTGCGGTGAAGTTCGGCCGAACCCGGCGAACCCGAACTTCCAGGTGTTCGCTCAACTCTATTGGTGACTGAAGAAAAACTGAAACATAAAGAAGGCTGACTTCTTAAAATGTATGAGATGAAGTATTTTGGGAGTAACACATCAGTACTTGGTACTTTCAAACACGTTCAATCCATTGTTGTGTAAGACTGAGATAAATGTATTTTTATAAAATGTCCCTGTATAATAAAATGTGTTAATATAAAAGATAATGTCTCTTTTTATGTCAATGTTTTAATACAATTATTTATACAATTATTATTTTAAACTATTTACAAAAATGGCCAACATTTGTAATAGCATTTGTTTAGTGTGCACACCAAGGACAGAAATATAAGGAGGCCACGAGACTCTATTTATAATGGCAAAGTTACATGGTCATGTTTCTGTGTCCAGTTTCAGAAGCCAAAATCAGAAGTGAGTCATAAAAGGAGAGAATGTATAGACCAGATATATGATGTCTCCTCTTCTTTTAATTCAGTCCTAGTTTAGGCTTTCAAAATTGCAGAAACCTTACAATGTGGCCATACCCCTATGCAGCAGCCATTATGGTTGTGAACTACTCTATGACATGTGCACTTCACAGACTAGCTGCTGTGTGAACACTTAAAACACATGTGATACAGCAGTTAAACTCTGGATCAGTGACCTCAAAGACCAGCAGATTCCATTGCAAGTAAATTTGACTGCTAAGTCTGAGCAAGTAGAAAATATCCACCAACCAGCTGAAACGGCTTCATGATCTCAATGCAAAGTGGTTCATGGTGCATCCTTCTCACATCTGGATAACTGACGATGACACTAATCATTTCTTCATCTCCCCGGTAGACGTCTCCTAGTTAGACAGTTTTTTTTTAGGGGGCTTGCTCTCCCAATCTTGTGAGAGATAGATCATACATAGCATGATGAGGCTGTATATCCTTTTTCTTCTAGTGTTTATTTCCATTCCAGTAGAAAGAACCCACTGACATCAGTACATTTGCTTCTTGTGTTAGAGGTTAATTGTTGTTTATTTATTTGGAAATGATGTATCCAAGTGTTGCGGTTGTGTGCGTTCTGGAGGTTCTTCTTTTTTTATCGTGACAATGTACAATTTTTTATGTAAATACGATAATGTGGACCATAAACCACTACAAAGATCCTTTTATGCAAACTGTCATTAGATATTTTAATGATAACATAAAGTAGTCTCAGGTCTAAAACAAAACTGATCCTGTCTTTTTAGCATCCGGCCTTCACATGGTCATCAATTGGTCCATAATCCATAAGTATTGCCAAGGCCAAAAAAAAACAGGAGTGGATCCAAAACAGGGATACACATGATTGGAATATTTGCATGTCTTCTGTGTTCTTTTGGATTCCAAATCATTAGCCTATCATAATGCCAAATAGTGAATGTGTGATAGAGGCCTTAATGCAACTCCAAAGACAGGATTTGTTGTAGTTTGCATTTTTCTGTCCCCCTAAAAGATCAGAAGAAAGGTAAAATAAATAGTGATGTCAACAAAGGCCAAACAGGGACACTAGTTTCCCCATCACAGAGGGAAACTACATAAGGAGTCAACATAGTGGCCACGTCACAGATTGGTGAGGGTGGTAACTGCATGAAGAGTCAACATAGTTGCCCAGTCACAGAGTGGTGAGGGAGGCAACATCACGAGGAGTTAACACAGTGGCCCAATCACAAAGTGGCGAGGGTCGCAACCGCATGAGGAGTCAACATAGTGGCCCAGTTACAGAGTAGGGTGGGTGGCAACAGCCAGTCCAGCCAGATTTATCAGCACCTGCTCCAGGACATGAAGGAATGGAATGACATCATTCATCCCATAGTCCTGGCAACTGACAAATAAAGTGTCCTTCTCAAAGGGCCTGAGCAAACAGCAGGTGTCACACATTAGCTGCCACTTTCTAACATCAAAGTTACACAGGGGAGTGCTCCTATCTACCTGCATCATCAAGAAATCATTTACGGCCTTTCTCTGCTCATATAATTGGTCCAACATGTGGAGGAAATGTCGCATATCAGGCAATGTTGGGGAACACTAGTCTGCCTTTGCAGCTCAAGGAGGGCTTGTTTGACAGTGTAAGAGTGGCTGAAGTGATTGTCCAGTTTCCTGACCATTTTCAGGATGTCCTACAGTTGGGTGGAAGACTTCAGGTACCACTTTACAATCAGATTAAAGACGTGTGCTATGCAGGTCGTATGTGTCAGCCCTTGATGCAGTGCAGACACTATATGTTTCCTGTTATTGGTGACTATGGCTCGGATTTCCAGTTCGCCAGGAGAAATTCCTCCCCAGTGTGACTCCGTTAACCCAGGCAAATCAGGTGCAGAACAGCGTGACACCACTATGCTCTGCAGAGGAGGACATTATTAGCGCAGGAATCATTGCTTGAAAACATGGAGAAGGAAGTGCAATCACCTGGCCAAGTTGCTGGTGTTGCTGGGCAGGAACCCCATTTACCCAATGGCTCATAAAGGACATATATTGTCTTTGACCGTAGTTGCAGCTCCACAAGTTAGCGCTTCCGTGAACTTTAGCAGACACAGACAGAATCAAGGACTGGCCCAACTTCTGCTCAACATACATGTGCAGGGCTGGTACAGCCTTTTTAGAGGAGTATTGACTAAATGGGACTCTCCACCTTGGCTCGGCACAAGCCCTCAACTTGGATGAGTGCACGCATACTGTTGAAATTTTCAAATGCCTCGGTGAAAGATTGCTTGCAAAATAAGTCATGAGGAGTTGGAGGAGGAGGAGGAGCATCAGGACTAGTAGATGATGGGAAGGAAACAGCTCCCTTCTTCTAAAGTGGTGGAGTCCTGACTTCTGGAGAAGGGGTGCAGACCACAGGGAGATGAAACGGTTGCTGTGTCAGGCTGTACCAATACATTAGCACCATGGTTTTCCCGGGCCAATTTGTTGGTGACACTGTATGTTTCGACACAGGGCCATGGTGCCTACATTAGCACCCTGACCGAGCTTTACGTTCTTCCCACAGATCCTATAAATGGCCATGCTGACTACCTCGGGCGACTTAATGAAAAATTCCCAAACTGGCGAGTATTGCATTTCTCCCCCACCACTGCCTGCCTGCTGTAGCTGCCTTTATGAACCCGTGCACCGCTAGTTGTTTCCAGACAGGTATGCTCCTGAGTAGAAGATGGTCTACCCCGGGCACATTTCATTCCAGACCTAACACTACTGCTACCCTGCCAACTCACTTCCAAGCTAGTAACCTGTTGGCTCAGCCACTGCCTCGTGCACAAGCTGCAACCCCCATCCCTGATGATGATGATCAAGTCCCTTCTTCACCTGGCTCGCACTTGGGATTGGCTACATCATCATCCACTGCTGTCTGCATGTCACTGATGCCTCCCTCACTAGTCCCAGGGCCACGTGCCTGACCTCTCTCAACACCTGCTCCAACGCAACTGTCATAGTCACTACTTGCCCACCTACTGGAAGAAGCAGTGGATCTCTCCTGCACATCTTGGCTGGGCCGTAGCTGCTAACTGTCCTCAATAAGCTTGTCCTCACTGAAAAGCAGAGCAGAGCTGATGGCACGCAATACTTCTCTAGCAGAAGCAACAGAAAATGAAAGAGACAGGTTCAGGGCAGGTGGGGGCAGAGAGCTTGTTCCAAGCCCCTGCCAACTAAGCGTGATGTGAGAGGAACCCACCAACTCCTGGCTGGGGGTGTCATATGTCAGTTGAGATTATATTGAAGACCGAGTCAACCATTCAAAGACCGCTGGGTTGCTGGTCAAAACACGACTGCTGGACACTGGCAGACAGGCAGACAGGTTCCAGGGCATTCTAAGGGAACGGGCAGTAGCAAAAATGTTTCCGGAGCTGGCAGAAGTATGTTTCAGCAGTTGCGGCAACAGGCCAGAGCTGGCCTGTTGCCGCAACTGCTGCAACATACTTCTGCCAGCTCAAGAAACATTTTTGCTACTGCCCGTTCCCTTAGAATGCCCTGGAACCTGTCTGTCTGATATACTGTACTGTAACAGTAACTGTAAGTGTAAAATAGCAGTAGTGTCAGGCCACAATTTACCCCAAAAATAAGGATGAATGGATATACTTATGCATAAGAGCAAGTGAACACCCCAAAATCTGCAGTATCAGGCCGCAATTTCACCCCACTTCAATTCACCCCACCCCACCCCACTACAATTAAGGATTAACGGATTTACGTATGAAAGAACGTGAACCCCCTAAAATTTGTAGTATCAAGAACAATTTCACCCCAATTACACAATTAAGAATAAACTGATTAAATTATGCATAAAAGAATGTAAACACCCCAAAAGCAGTAGAATCAGGCCTCAATTTCACCCCGATTACACAACTAAGGATTAAAGGGTTGAATTATATATAAAAGCATGTGAACACCCTAAAATCTGTAGTATCAAGTTGCAATTTCACCCCAATTACATAATCAAGGATTAACATATTTACTTATATATAAAGGTGGTATCAGACCTCAATTTCACACCAATAACAGAATCAAGGATTAATCGAATTAATTATGAATAAAAGAATGTGAACTACCTAAAATCTGTAGTAATCTTGTTGGCTCATCCTTAAATTGATCACCCTAAAATATGTAGTATTAGGCCGCAATTTCACCCCAATTACACAATCAAGGATTAATAGATTTACTTATGAATAAAAGAACATAAACCCCCCAAAATCAGTAATATCAGACTTGCAATTTCACCCCAAAAATAGAATGGAACTTATGATGTATAAAATAATGTAAACTTCCTAAAATCTGTAGTATTAGAACACTTTTTAAACCCAATTAGTGCAGCAAGGTGTAAAAGAATAGCTCCTATTAGCCAGGCTTTACACTGTTCTATTGGTCCCTGGTCTCTTCCATATAGTGTGGATAAAGCCTCCCTATTATATTTCTACACTATCACTAAGCTGTCCCTGAACTGCTCAAAAGTTATATTTTGTGAATAAAGTCTTTCCTAGTCACTGTCCCTAGTGCCTGTAACATCTCTCCCTGCCCTAACTTCACTGGAAAATGGTGGAGACCGGCTAGGATGAGGCTTTTTATAGGGCTGTGACTTCACAGGGGTTGACTATCTGTTGATTGGCTAGCTGCTAGTAATGAGTGGCAGGGGCAATATTCAAATTTGGGAGATTTCGCGAATATTTGGGCGAATATTCGTCATATATTCGCGAATTTGAGAATTTGCCATTATTTTCTTCATTGCTAAAATCAGCAGTGTAATATTTGTGTATTGAGCGCGCAATACAGGCGTGGGTCACTTTTGCTATATTTTTCAAGCTGCTAGAAGTTTACTGAGACTTGAGAAAATGGTTGGCATGGCAGAACATTACAATAGCTTTATATGCAGATACAGTGCTCCAATATATTCGTTATTGCGCAAATCGACAATTGATGCGCATATTTTTTGCGCGATACGGGCAACTTCACATTTTAGCCGGTCTGACTACATATTAGTGATTGGTGCACTAAGTATTGTTGTGAACTTGTGACATCACAGCATTATGTCTGTATGTATGTATGTATGGACAGCAGAACCTATTACACTACCTAACACCCTGCACTGGAACCAGCTACACTATATCACTATCTAACCTACATTGACTATCTCCACTAACTATCTGTATCATATATATAAGATAACTAACTAACTATCTAATGTAATGTGACATCACAGCACTATGTCTGTATGTAGCCTGTATGTATGGACAGCAGAACCTATCACACTACCTAACACCCTGCACTGCAACCTATCAGCTACACTATATCACCATCTAACCTACACTGACTATCTCCCACTAACTATCTGTATTATACACATAAGATAACTAACTAACTATCTAATGTAATGTGACATCACAGCACTATGTCTGTATGTAGCATGTATGTATGGACAGCAGAACCTATCACACTACCTAACACCCTGCACTGGAACCTATCAGCTACACTATATCACCATCTAACCTACACTGACTATCTCCCACTAACTATCTGTATTATACACATAAGATAACTAACAAATTCGAATATTAGCACCCAACACTACTGGCTGCATTACATTATGGGTGATCCCTCGTTCCTGGGCTTCTTACTTCCTCTTTGTAGCATGTGCAGCAGCCGTGTTCGAAAAAAATCAAATTCGTTACCATAAAGAGGAAGGAGATTTTGATTCATAACAAATAGAATTTTTCCTGTTATTCAGATCGCATTCCACTTCGTCAACTTTGATACGCCCAACACTACTAATATTCATACTTCTGCTCATCTGTCCATGTTTTACAAAACTATTGTTTAAAATTGCACTTTCTGCTGTACGGCAAGGTGAAAGACTAGCTGGGGGAGGGATAGTACATGTCTTTAATGGCCCATGGGGTCAATGTTTTTCATGTAAGTGGTGAGGCAGCACCCCAGGAACAAGGCCTGGTCCTAATGACACTTCGACAATGCTTATCCACCAACTTCACCTCATCCTCCATGGACATCCTCCTGTCCTCAACAGCAGTAGACCAGCATGTTGTGAATGATTTTGTCATGCACCAGACCACCTCACTAGAGAATATGTGATGTTTCCAGGTCAGGCAGAGGCAGATCATCCAAGGCATTTCTCAGGTGCTAAATCCCTTCCAAGAGGCCATAAAATGTATCACTAGGGACAACGTCAGCATGAATGATCTCATATTTATCTCAGAACTGACCCTGATGATAATGCAGGAACACCAACGGTGGAAAAATATCTAACGCATCTTGCTATCTTCCCTGTAGTTCTTGGGGACCCACAAGGGAAAACTCCCATGGAGGAGGAGGATTAGGAACTGCCACTGGAGGAAGAGGTGGAGTCAGAGGTTGAGGATGATGATGACAGTGACACTGGCCACAACATCCAGTCATCTCCATAGGTGGTGGGGCTAAACAGAACTGGCTCCTTGGGCACGCTGTCCAGAATGGAAATGCTCACTTACTTACACAGGCCTATCATTGGCATCAAGTAGTGTGATGTTTAATGGATAGCCATGTTTTTATACCCTTGCTAGCAAAGCAAAATGAGAGAATGTTTTTCTCCTTCTAAAGGCCAAATGACCTCATTTTCAGGAAACACTGTGTACTTGACTTGCAGCAGCTTTTGGTGAGAGGACACCTGCCACCAGCATGTCTGAAAGGGAAGGCCCTCTCCGCCCCTCTAGCGTTATCTACCTCCTGCCACAAGCACCAGCAGCAGCCGGTTCATTCTCCTCAAATCAATGTAGCTTTTTCATTTGCCGTTCCAAGCTTAGACAAATCAGCAAGTGAAGACGTCCTACCTCAAAGCCCAATTTTAGTCTTACCTAGACTCTGGCCTGTCACCCTGTTCCCTAATCCCATTGAATAGTGACCTGAATTGGCCCAGCATCCTGTCTATCTTCTTTCTTTCCGAGCCTCCAGTGTCATTTCGCCGTGGGTTCTCGCGATTCAAATATTCGTGATCAATACTAAGGGGTAGGCAACTTTCTTTTTGGTTGCTAGGGATGTTGCTAAGTGCCGATATTCGTGATAAATTCGCGATAAATTCGTGATTACAGAATTCGTGATCAACACTATTTGCGAATTCGAATATATAGCACTATATTCTAAATATTTGTGAATTCTCGAAGTGGCGATATTTGCGATTAAAATTCGCAATTCGAATATATTCGCTCTCAACACTACTGCCTTGCTATGCAGCTACTGCTGCCACCACAATTGTGACCATACCTTTTATCTTACCCTGTCTACACTGTATTCCTGTTGCTGTCAATGAAAAGAGAAATTTTTTTCAGGTTCAGAATAAGACACTTTTGTTTCTGACAATTTTATGTTTGTGCATTCTGCCACCGTTATGGCATAACTTTTGGAGCAATGGAAACAATCACTCATGCCAGCACTTCTGATGCAGGTTTCTGTGCAAAGGACCCATTCCAGCATGTAGACAATCCAATAGAAATAGAGCATCCAGCACAAGAATAAAATCTTCAATCTTTGTTTGATATTAATTTAAAATACAACTTTTTGTCAATTTTTTGGTCACTTTGAAGTCATTTTCCATTCTATAGACCAGGCATGCTCATCCTGCGGCCCTCCAGCTGTTGCGAAACTACAACTCCCATCATTCCCCTACAGCCTACAGCTATCATCTTACAGAATGGCATCGTGGGAGTTGTAGTTTTACAACAGCTGGAGGGCCGCAGGTTGAGCATGCCTGCTATAGACTATTCTAAAATATAACCCCAAGAACATGGCTACACACCATAATAGTCCTGGCATATAAGTAGGTGGATCCTCTGCTGTATTCCCTGTCCTATTCAGTTCTAAGCCACCAATTTTTTTTTTAAAAATCCGCCCATGCTCTATTGTGTGCATTACTATTAATAAGGGAACAATGCTCATAGAGCCTTCATGTCCTGTGTATTTAATAGAAGTTGATTACAAAAGTTTGTAATCAAAACGTGTCTGGTCGGTGTAATTTAACTCTTTCACCTCCCTAATTCAGCATATCATATATATAGCACTTTAATTACAACTTATTTGATAATTGACTTGATGTTTTTCACATGTATTTATTGCTGGCACATGATATGAAGGCACAGTATTTTGGCATTATGTCTATTATTGACTTTGCAGTTTGGATTTTATTTACACAATCATGGTTTTATTTCACCATATGTACACTTGTCATCATTTTTTTTCTATTGTTGTATTTTTGAACAGATTGATTAATTATGTGATAATAGTTTGTAATCGTGCACTTGATTGATTATGGTATATATACTCTGCACTTTGTCCTTTTCCTTGCTTGAGAAAGGCTCAATTGTTGAGATGAAATGTCGCTGTACCATTTGGGTGAATAAAAAGTTTACTTTTTTAATTGGTAAAGCTGCCCATTTTTTATTTTTATTCCTTAGGTAATGGCTTATTCCCATTGGGCCTTGCACCCTCCTGCCATTGTGTGTTTGTGCTGCCATCAAATGTTCTTCTATATATTTTTTATTTTATTTTCATGACTGAGGCTTTTACTTTATTGTTTTCCCTTTGTAACATTGCAGAAATGATGAGCTGAAAGCATCCCGAGTGGATAAGAGAATGGATATCAGCCAAGCTGCAAAATAGATTGTAGGAGGGAGAAACTTAACATCAGGTTTAAAGGGGTTGTCCACTTTTTACTATTGATAACCTATCCTCAGGAAAGGTCATCAATATCAGATCGGTGGGGGTCCGACTCTCGGCATCCCCCACCGATCAGCTGTTTGAAGAGAAAGCGGAACTTGTACGAGTGTTGTCTTCTGTATAAACAAAGAAGGTAAAGCAGCTCTCACCCACCGTCCACCTGCCTTGAGCATGGATGGCAACCTCCGGACTTGATTGCTGTCAATATCCAAAGCCAAGAAAAATCCAGCTAACAAGATGCAAAAGGTGGAATCTTTATTGTGGGATTAAAATCCAATACAAGACATCACAGTTACAGTAACACGTTTCAGACCACAAGTAAATCAGGGTCCTTCATCAAAATGCTGTCTTCTGTTCTCTGTTTACCTGCTCGCTGTTGCAATTACATCGGGGAGCAGTGTAATTCACTTCTATGGGATGGAGCCGTCCTATTCACTTGAACAACCGGAGCTGTCCCATAGAAGAGAATTGGGCCCCATAGTTGTAATTATACCTGCTCACTGCTGCAGCTGCAATGGCAAGCAGGTAAACAGAGCAGAGAAGGTAGTGCTCGCCCCCTGCATATATTATATTGTTTAACTATCCGGAGAATAGGTCATCAATACTAAAAAGCTCACAACCTCTTTAAATTCAATCCTTTACTCTCTTGTAAATTGCAAAAACTACCGATTTAATTTTGCCATTTAATTTTAGATACTTTTGTTATTTGTTATTTAGCTGGACAGACCCAAAAGATCAACAGGCATTTTTTTATACAGAATTGAGCCTGTATGAATTTTTGATGATATTGTTTTCTATTGTTTTAGTAATAAAATATTGTATATTGTTTTTTAGATACAAGAAGACACATTTTTGCTGGAAAATTATGTTAAAGAGTGAGTTCCATCAGGAGATGCCCTCACTCTGTGATTGTTGGGGGTACAACTTCTGGGACCACCACTGTTCCTGAAAATAAATGAGCACAGTGTTCATTCAGAGTTCAGACCAATTCAAAGTGTTTTCTTGCAAAGTGACACCAAACCAGCCTGTTCTCATTTAAAATATATATATTAGAGATGAGCGAACCATGTTTGACTGTGCTAACATACAATGTGTTTAAAAGCACACTTCACAGTCACGTTTTACGCTTTTTCATATTCCAAAGCTTCAAAAAATTGTGTCTTATGAGGGACAGATGATGTTTAAACAAACAGTGTTATGTGATAAAAACAAATAAATAAATAAAAAAGTGGCTAGAGGCATCAAGTGTCCAAAAATTATGCCTTGACAGTGTCAAAATGCTACCTGAACAACATGCACAAGTGATGATTGTCAGAAGAAAAAGTGGCTCATTGTAAAAATTTCAGGACCCTGCCATATTTCACCTTAACCACTTCAGCCCCCCTACCTTAAACACCCTTAAAGACCAGGCCACTTTTTACAATTCCGCGCTACGCTACTTTCACCGTTTATTGCTCCGACATGCAACTTACCACCCAAATGAATTTTACCTCCTTTTCTTCTCACTAATAGAGCTTTCATTTGGTGCTATTTCTTTCTTGCTGACATTTTAACTTTTTTTGATATTTTACTTTTTTTGATGAAATTTTTGCAAAAAAATGATATTTTTCACTTTATGTTGGAAAATTTGTCAAATAAAACTACATTTCTCTAAAAAATTTTCTCTAAATTTATTGTTCTACATGTCTTTGATAAAAAAAAATGCAATAAGTGTATATTTATTGGTTTGGGTAAAAGTTATAGCGTTTACAAACTATGGTGCAAAAAAGTGAATTTCCGCACTTTGACTTTCTGAGCACCTGTCCTGTTTCCTGACGTACTACAATGCCCAGACAGTAGAAATACCCCATAAATGACCCCATTTCCGAAAGTAGACACCCTAAGGTATTCACTGAGGGGCATAGTGAGTTCATGGAAGTTTTTATTTTTTGTCACAAAATAGCGGAAATGGATTTTTTTTTTTTTTTTTACAAAGTCTCATATTCTACTAACTTGTGCCAAAAAATACAATTTTACATGAACTCACCATACCCCTCACAGAATACCTTGGGGTGTCTTCTTTCCGAAATGGGGTCACTTGTGGGGTATTTATACTGCCCTGGCATTTTAGGGGCCCCTAAAGCGTGAGAATCCAAATGCGTAAAAATGCCCTGTAAAATCCTAAAGGTACTCATTGGATTTAGGGCCCATTTGCGCATCTTGGATGCAAAAAGTGGCACACATGGGGTATCGCCGTACTCAGGAGAAGTAGGGCAATGTGTTTTGGGGTGTATTTTTACATATACCCATGCAGGGTGTGAGAAATATCTCTGTAAATGACAACTTTTAAAAAATTTATACAAAGTTGTCATTTACAGAGATATTTCTCACACCCAGTAGGGTATATGTAAAATACACCCCAAAACATTGCCCTACTTCTCCTGAGTACGGCGATACCCATGTGCCACTTTTGCATCCAAGATGCGCAAATGAGCCCTAAATCAATGAGTACCTTTAGGATTTTACAGGACATTTTACGCATTTAGATTCCAAACTGCTTTGACGTTTAGGGGCCCCTAAAATGCCAGGGCAGTAAAAATACCACACAAGTGACCCCATTTCGGAAAGTAGACACCCCAAGGTATTCGCTGATGGGCATAGTGAGTTCATGGAAGTTTTATTTTTGGCACAAGTTTGCGGAAATTGATTTTTTTTTTTTTTTTTTTACAAAGTCTCATATTCCACTAACTTGTGCCAAAAATACAATTTTACATGAACTCACCATACCCCTCACGGAATACCTTGGGGTGTCTTCTTTCCGAAATGGGGTCACTTGTGGGGTATTTATACTGCCCTGGCATTTGAGGGGCCCCTAAACGTCAGAAGCAGTTTGGAATCCAAATGCGTAAAAAATGTCCTGTGAAATCCTATAAGGTACTCATTGGATTTAGGGCCCCTTTGCGCATCTTGGCTGCAAAAGTGGCACACATGGGGTATCGACGTACTCGGGAGAAGTAGGACAATGTGTTTTAGGGCGTATTTTTACCTATACCCCTACTGGGTGTGAAAAATATCTCTGTAAATGACAACTTTGTATAATTTTTTTAAAAGTTGTCATTTACAGAGATATTTCTCACACCCAGTATGGGTATATGTAAAAGTACACCCCAAAACACATTGCCCTACTTCTCCTGAGTACAGAGATACCACATGTGTGCCACTTTTGCAGCCAAGTTGCAATTCGGCCCTAAATCCAATGAGTACCTTTTAGGACGGTATTTTTACGCATTTTTCTTCTCACGCTTCAGGGCCCCTAAAATGCCAGGGCAGTATAAATACCCACATGTGACCCCATTTTGGAAAGAAGACACCCCAAGGTATTCTGTGAGGGGTATGGTGAGTTCATAGAAGATTTTTTTTTGCCCAAGTTAGCGGAATTTGATTTTTTGTTTTTTTCACAAAGTCTCCCTTTCCGCTAACTTGTGACAAAAAGTTCAATCTTTCATGGACTCAATATGCCCCTCAGCGAATACCTTAGGGCGTCTTCTTTCGAAATGGGGTCACATGTGAGGTGTTTGTACTGCTCTGGCATTTGAGGGTCACCGCAATCATTACACGTATGGCCAGCATTAGGAGTTTCTGCTATTCTCCTTATATGGAGCATACGGGTAATGAGATTTTTCCGTTCAGCCTCTGGGCTGAAAGAAAAAAATGAACGGCACAGATTTCCTCATTCGCATCGATCGATGTGGATGAAAAAATCTCTGCCAAAAATATGCAAGAAAAAAGAGGGGCCTGGCGATTGCCAGGACATAGGAGCTCCGCCCAAACATCCATACCCACTCAGCTCCTATGTCCTGGCAAGCGTGATTTCTCCATTCACATCGATCAATCCATCGGTGTGGAGGAAGACATCTTTGCCAGATTTTTGATACAAAGTGTTTGCCAAAGCATATGAACTCCAACACCTCTCCTCAGCTCACATGCCAGGGCAAGCGTACCTGTCCTGCAGAGGAGAAATCTCGTCTTGCAGCGCCGCATACACCGACTTCACGTGTCTTCTGACAGCAGCGCAATGCTTCTCTCAGAATTCACATCAGTGCTGCGGCGTTTTCATCGGTTGGTCCGTTGGTCTGTTGGTATACCTGGAAAATAAAGGGTGGTTATGGGGAAAAAAAAAAAAAAAGAAGAAAAAACAGGCAGCAGGCACATGACTTGAACGTTGCAAACTTTATAAAACCAGAACATTTTAAAACTTTTATAAAACATGAACATAAAAACCTGAACTAACTCAAGATTTTTTTCTTGCTACCTGTTTAATTTTTTATTTTTTTACCATTTCACTCTTTATTTTCCTAGCAGAAACCTCTCCTTTCCCATGGGACAATGTGTAAAGTGTAAATCACACAGAGATGGTGCGAAGTACATTATCCAGCGTTATCCCAAGTGAAAGGAGAGGTTTCTACCGTTTCACACTTCTGCTGTAGCACACCAGCACCGTCCCTATGTGTTAGGGTCTCTCAAAACCTAGTGTCCTGAGAGACCCTAGAGCCTCAGTGGAAAAAAAACTACCTGTGTAGTGCTGTCCCTAGGTCCCTAAGTGTACCTGAGTGTGGTACTTCCGGAAACACTCTCCAAGGCATAGGGCAGGGTGGTCAGGACAGTCAGGACAGAAATAACGGGTGTCACGCCTTATTCCACTCCTGCTACAGACACGACATTTTTTCGGGGTGGCGGTTGGTTTGAGGTACCCGGCACAACGCTAGGGAAGTGCCGCTCGTGTAGACGGCTAACTACACTGGTGGATGGGGCCCACGGAACCTCCTGGGTACAGGAGGTTCTCGACGATCTCTTCCTGGAATTTTAGGAAAGATCCAGTTCTCCCAGCCTTACTGTAGAGAACGTAACTATTATATAGAGCCAATTGAATCAGATAAACAGACACTTTTTTATACCAGCGTCTGGTCTTTCGGGAAACCAAATAAGGGGCCAACATCTGGTCGTTGAAGTCCACCCCTCCCATGTGGAGGTTATAGTCGTGGACTGAGAGGGGCTTTTCAACGACACTGGTTGCCCGTTGAATTTGTACTGTCGTGTCTGCGTGAATGGAGGAGAGCATGTAAGCGTCACGCTTGTCTCTCCATTTCACCGCGAGCAGTTCGTCGTTACACAGTGCAGCCCTCTGCCCCCTTGCAAGTCGGGTGGTAAGAAGCCGTTGGGGGTAGCCCGGCGACTAGGTCGCGCGGTGCCGCAGCAGCCAATCTGTTCTAGGAACAAATGCTTGAAGAGGGCCACACTTGTGTAAAAGTTGTCCACGTAAAGATGGTACCCCTTGCCGAATAAGGGTGACACCAAGTCCCAGACTATCTTCCCACTGCTCCCCAGGTAGTCAGGGCAACCGACCGGCTCCAGGGTCTGATCTTTTCCCTCATAGATCCGAAATTTGTGCGTATAGCCTGTGGCCCTTTCACAGAGCTTATACAATTTGACCCCATACCGGGCGCGCTTGCTCGGGATGTACTGCTTGAAGCCAAGGCGCCCGGTAAAATGTACAAGGGACTCGTCTACGCAGATGTTTTGAGCAGGGGTGTACAAATCTGCAAATTTCTGGTTGAAATGGTCTATGAGGGCCGAATTTTATGGAGCCGGTCAAAAGCTGGGTGGCCTCTGGGACGGGAGGTGGTGTTGTCACTAAAGTGCAGGAAACGCAGGATGGTCTCAAAACGTGTCCTGGACATGGCAGCAGAGTACATGGGCATGTGATGAATTGGGTTCGTGGACCAATATGACCGCAATTCATGTTTTTGGTTATGCCCATGCTGAGGAGAAGGCCCAGAAAAGTTCTAAGTTCGGAAACTTGGACTGGTTTCCACCGGAAAGGCTGGGCATAAGAGCTTCCCGGGTTGTCGGCGATAAATTGAGTGGCATATCTGTTTGTTTCTGCCACGACTAAGTCAAAGAGCTCCGCAGTGAAAAACAGCTCAAAAACCCCAGCGCCGATCCTATCTGAGCTGTTTCCACCCGAACTCCTGACTGGGCGGTGAAAGGGGAACTACTGGTGCGGCTGAAGATGGGGGCTGCCAATCAGGATTTGCCAGCACCTCAGGGACTCTAGGGGCTCTACGGGCCTGTCTGCGCGGTGGCTGCGACGGGAAACTACTGCACGTGCCACCGTACCAGCTTCTACTGCCCTTCTGGTGCTCGCCACTTCACCATGTTCTACGGCAGTGCTGGTAGAAGGTCCAGGACGGGCTGCGCTGCTGGTGTATGCCTCACCACGTAATCCGGCAGCGCCAGCCCCACTCTGCTGCCCTTGAAGCGGATCCTGCGCAACCTGCGGTCTAGCAACACGGGGCCGGGTACGCCTGCTTCTATCAGGGACCTCCACCTCCTCGTCAGAACTTTGGGTCAGAGTGCCACTGCTTTCTACAGGTTGGTATTCTGACCCGCTGGATTCGTCAGATGAGGGTTCCCACTCCTCATCCGACTGGGTCAGAATCCTGTAGGCCTCTTCAGAGGAATACCCCTTGTTTGACATTTGGCCGTCTAAATTTAGGGGTATTCCCTGAGACTACCCAAGAAAAAAGCAAGCCTGTCTTACAATTGAGAGGGTAGCGAAGTACAGAAGCCGCTGCGATTGATAAAAAGATCAAAACTGATTTTTATCGCCGCAGCGCTTGTGAAGGATTGTGCAGTGATTACAAAAAAAAATTTTTTGTCACTGCGGCGGGGTGGGCGTGGGTGAGCGCACGTGTGGGCGACCGATCAGGCCTGATCGGGCAAACACTGCGTTTGGGGTGGAGGGCGAACTAAAGTGACACTAGTACTATTATATATCTGACCGTGATCAGTTCTGATCACTTACAGATACTATAAAAGTACAAGCGCTGATTAGCTCTACGCTAATCAGCGAACCAGTGACTGTGGTGCGGTGGGCTTGGCGCTAACGCTAACTACCTACCAAAGGGGACTAAACTAAGCTAAACCTAACAGTCAATCTTAGTGAAAAAAAAAAAGTGACAGTTTACACTGATCACTTTTTCCCTTTCACTGGATGATTGACAGGTGCTGAAAGGGGTGATCAAGGGGTTAATTTGGGTGATGGGGGGCTGATCAGGGGGCTATGTGTGGTGCTTGGTGTACTCACTGTAGAGGTGTGCTCTCTCCTGGGTCCAACCGACGAAAAGGACCCAGGAGAGAGCACAGAAGCCATTTAATCCATCATATTTACTAATATGATGGGTTAAATGGCTCCTGATTCGTTTTTTTGAATGTCATCAGCCCGCCAGCGCTGCCGATTGGCTGGCAGGCTGATGACCAAGTTCTTCTGTATTCACTGCTATGCGCGATCTGCGCATGCGCGGGCGCTTGTGCCCGAAATCTCGCGCATCGCGAGAGGACGCCCCGATGCGTCCAAACAGAAGATCCCGGCCGCCAGCAGGACGCAATCCTGCGTACGGCGGTCGGGGACTGGTTAAGGATCAGGCCATTTTTTGCAAATCTGACAAAAGGCACTTTATGTGGTGACAATTTTAAAACGCTTTTACTTATCCAGGTCATTGGAGATTGTTTTCTGATCGCATATTGTATTTCATGACACTGGTAAATTTGAGTTAAAATATTGCATTTTTATTTTTAAAAAAATACCCAATTTACTAAAATTTTTAAAACATTTGTAGATTTCAAAATTTCAATTTCTCTACTTTTATAATAGATGGTAATACCTCCAAAAATAGTTATTACTTTACATTCCCCATATTTCTACTTCATGTTTGAATAATTTTGGGAATGCCATTTTATTTTTTAGTGGCAAAACCCACTTTTTCAGGACCAGTTCAGGTCTGAAGTCACTTTGTGAGGCTTAGATAATAGAAAACACCCAAAAATTACCCAATTTTAGAAACTACACCCCTCAAGGTATTCAAAACTGATTTTACAAACTTTGTTAACCCTTTAGGTGTTCCACAAGAATTAATAGAAAATCTAGATGACATTTCAGAATTTCACTTTTTTGGCAGATTTTCCATTTTAATAATTTTTTTCCCAGTAACAAAGCAAGGGTTAACAGCCAAAACTCAATATTTATTGCCCTGATTCTGTAGTTTACAGAAACTATCATATGTGGTCGTAAACTGCTGTACGGGCACACGGCAGGGCGCAGAAGGAAAGGAACGCCATATGGTTTTTGGAAGGCAGATTTTACTGGACTGGTTTTTTGACAGCATGTTCCATTTGAAGACCCCTAGAATAGAAACTCCAAAAAAGTAACCCCATTTTGTAAACTACGGGATAAGGTGGAAGTTTTGTTGGTACTATTTTAGGGTAGATATGATTTTTGGTTGCTCTATAATACACTTTTTGTGAGGCAAGGTAACAAAAAATTGCTGTTTTGGCACCATTTTTATTTTTTGCTATTTACAACGTTCATCTGACAGGTAACATCATGTGCTATTTTTATAGAGCAGGTTGTTACGGATGCGACAATACCAAATATGACTACGATATATGGTTGTTTGTTTCAGTTTTACATAATAAAGCATTTTTGAAAAAAATGATTTTTTGTGTCTCCATGTTCTGAAAGCCGTATTTTTTTTTACTTTTTCGGCGACTGTCTTATGTAGGGGCTCATTTTTTTCGGTATGAGATGATGGTTTGATTGGTAATATTTTAGGGTGCATAGGACTTTTTGATCGCTTGGGATTACACTTTTTGTGATGTAAGGTGACAAAAAATTACTTTTTTGACACACTTTTTATTTAATTTTTTTACGGTGTTCACCTGAGGGGTCAGGTCAAGTAATATTTTTATACAGCAGGTTCTTACGGACGAGAATATGGTGCGTCTCCCTGGGCCTCTTCACCTCTAGGTCATGGTAAAGAGCGGATATCACCACCCCATCTGACAGTATAGGACTCAGATTGTCAAAATCACCACCTCCAGGAAAACTACGTGACAAGGCATCTGCCTTGACATTCTTAACCCCAGGACGATAGGTGACAATGAAATTGAATCTGGTGAAAAACAAAGACCATCTGGCTTGTCTCAGGTTCATTCGTTTAGCCGACTCCAGGGTAGCCAGGTTTTTGTGATCTATGAACACCATGTTCAGATGAATCGCCCCTTCCAACCAATGACGCCATTCCTCAAAAGCCAACTTAGTGGAGAGTAACTCTCTGTTTCCCACATCATAATTTCTCTCTGCGGAAGAGAGTTTTTTTAAAGAAAAAGGTAAATGGATGCCATTTACCAGGTGATGGGCCCTGCGATAAAACTTCTCTTACCCCCACCTCGGATGCGTCCACTTCCACAATGAAAGGTTGTGGTACATCAAGCTGCACCAGTACAGGGGCAGAAGAGAAGCACTCCTTAATCATACAAAAGGCTCGCAAATGCTGAATCAGACCACAATGAGACATCTGTACCTTTTTAGTCATGTCCATTAAGGGTTTTACTATTATCGAATAATTCATTTTCAATGATACATTTTCGGTAATAGTTGGTGAACCCCAAAAACCGCACAAGAGCCTTCAGATTTTCAGGTCGATCCTAGTCCAATACAGCACGGACTTTCTCTGGATCCATTTAAAAACTGAGTTTTGCAGAATCAAATGTTTTTTTCTAATGCACTCGGTGACAACCCATGCATACGGAAGAACTGAGCATCAATCAGGTTCACCCTGGCCCCGCTGTCGATAAACACCCCAATCCCTACAGTTTTTGACTCTAGCGCCACCTTAGCAGCCAAGAGAAATCGGGTACTACCAGTAAAAGACAAATGCACATTTTCTGACTCTCCTCTCACCCCTCCAAGAGTCAGATGTTAATTAAATGTCCCTTTTTTAGCTTTTGCCATTGAATGCATAGACTTTAGTGATGAGCGGCAGGGGCTATATTCTATTTTGTGATGTAATATTCGCATCATGCGCGTGCAATACAGGCATGGGTCACTTTGGGTACATTTTTCCAGCTGCTAGAAGTTAACTGAAACTCAAGATAATGGTTGGCACGGCAGAACATTACAATAGATTTATATATGCAGGTAGAGTGCTCCAATATATATTCACGATTGCGAAAATTGGCAATTAATGATGCGCATATTTTTGCGCAATACGTGCAACTGGGTGACATTAGAGCACTATGTATATATGGACAGCAGAACCCTACCTAACACCCTGCACTCGAACCTATCAGCTACACTATAAATCAATGCAATCTACACTGACTATCTCCCCCTAACTAGCTGTTAGTTAGTTAACTGTCTAATTATACAGCAAAGCACAGAGCACAACAATCACACTTCAGAACTCCATTACACTACGGAAAATGGCTTCTGGGGAGGTTCCTTATATAGTAAGGGGTAGGCAACTTTCCTATTGATTGCTAGGGATGTTGATAAGCAAAGACAAAGACATTGCAGCCTTCTCATTGGCCCCACAAGCAAGAGGGAGGTTACCGATTAAAAAAAAAGTGTCAAATATTTGAAATTACAAATGTATAGCACTATATTCTAAATTCCAATTACCAGTATGCTTAAAAGCGGATCCAGGAGTAGCTCTCCTTAATTGAGCAATGGAAGCACCAGGAACTCCGCCGAAATCCACACGCCATCTATCCAAAACTGAAACTGAAGCTATAAACTGCACAGCATAATGGGAGAAGCAACTGTAAATGAGGAAGGTTAAATGACCACATAAGCAACACCTGAGGTGAGGGGTGTGGCCATTACCAGAAACAAAACAGACGTCACTTGATCCACAAGGAAACTTGTCAGATCAAACCATGTGTTGCCAGTCTCACCGATCTCCTGCCACCAGTCGCAGGAATGTCTGTGACAGCATTATAACAGTAGGGGGCAGTATAAATACTGGGGGCACTGTAGGGGTTTTATAAATCCAGGGGAAATTATAGGCATTCTTATTAATGCTAGGGGCTCTATAGGAGGGACTTATAGATCCACCTTATTTCTACTAAAAGCACTATGTGGGTCTTATTAATACTGAGGGGTCTGTAGAGAGCTCTATTACTACTGGAGTAACAATAAGGGGCCTTATTTTACTAGGGGCTCTGTGAGGGTAATTTTAATACTGGAGGGCTCTTCTACTAATGGGGGAACTCTTGTCATGGTTGGGGGCACTGTAGGGGGAAGTATTACTACTGGGGGGCATTCTAGAAGGCAATTACTATTGGTGGGACTATGAGGAGCACAATTACTATGGGGGCATTCATTTTTTTTCAGAATAGTATTCGGGGGTATTGGGGAGCACAGCGAGCAGCAGGATAACACTGTGGGGAGTCAAGGCTGGGGGATGATGATAGAAATGTGAGGAAGCTAAGATGTCTGTGTGTCACACTCTGCAGAGACGATGCGGCTGACAGAAGTTGTCCGGACTCAATGAAGAAGATGATGACAGAAGAGATGCCGGAGGAGACGTCACCTAGGAGGCACTGGATGTGACAGGTATGTGCTACTGTATAGCAAGTACAGCAAAATGTGGTGTGTGGGGGTTGGCGGGTTGCAACTTAAAGAACTGGGCCATATTTATTGGGGCTTGGGCCCCAGATCTTTTGAGACCCTAGCAACTCCCCTGGATAAACCACCTAGTTGTGTATAAAATTTCTGGGCGTTTATGTCTTCGTCCTTCTCCTCCTATTCATCCTCTTCAGGGCTCAGGTGGCTGTGAGATGTGTCTTCTCTGCTCTCACCAATCATATTTCTCAGCATCCTCTCCAGGTTGTGAAGGAGTTGAATGATAGCATTCATCTCGTAGTTCTGCTGACTGACAAATAAAGTGACCTCCTGAAAGAGCCTGAGGAAATGGCACGTGTCACACATGAGCTGCAACTGGCTAACGTGGAATTTACACTGGGGAGTACTCCTGTCTGTCATTGAGAAATTGTTGACTGCCTTCCTCTGATTACACAGGTGGTCTAATATATGGAGCGTGGATTTCCAACGGGTGGAAGCATTGCATATCAGGCAATGTTGGGGAAGACATTTTGCCTTTGTAGCTCATGAATTGCATGGGAGCTCTGGGAAGCTTGGCACACCTGAGCGACTACTGCTGCAGTGCCTGCTCAATGACTGCCAAGTTACCCACATTCTAACCAGTGCTGATTACTGGGTGGCCACCCTGCTGGATTCCAGTTACAATGACAACGTGCCATCCTGAATTCCGTCACTAGAGTGTGGTCGAAAGATACACGAGTACAAGTGCACGCTGTTAGACGCGCTTCTGATGGCATTCCCACCTGACAGCGGGGGCTCAGTGGAAGCAAAAGGCGAAGGCAGAGGAGGAGGAAGAAGTTGCCAACACAGCTGGGGCACCGCCAGCACCTCAGAAGGGAGGGTTAGCATGGCCAAAATATGGAAAAGCCTTGTCAGCATGACACAACGACCAGCAACGCCAGCACCCCTTAGCAGGAGGCAGCATTTTAGCAAAACATGGTGGAACAGTACCTGTGCACACGCCTACACGTACTGACTGATGGGTCTGCCCCATTCAACTTCTGGGTCTCCAAATTGGGCACATGGCCTGAGCTTGCACTTTACTCCTTGGAGGTGCTGGCCTGCCCTGCAGCCAGTGTATTGTCCAAACGCGTTTTTAGCATGGCAGGGAAGGGGGGGGGTGATCACAGAAAAGCGCAGCCGCCTGTCCAAAGCCAATGTGGACAACCTCACATTCATTAAAATGAACCAGGCATGGATCCCAAAGGACTTATCCGTACTTTGTGCTGAATAGACAAGTATACCGGCCGCACCCTGCCATTGTTATACTCCAGCGCACTTTCTCTTTGCATTCTCTTTTCTATTTACCAATGTTTTGGGGTCTTCCCAAATTTATAAATAAAAAAGAAATTGCAATGTAATTGCAATGTAAAAACTGGCTACCTTTTGGTGTTGGCTACCTCCTTCTCCTCCACCACCGATTCTACCTACACCGCCACGTCTACAGTTCTCAACCTCCAACTCAACTTTGACCTCTGCCTCCTAGATTATTATTAGTTTAAGTTTTTTTTTCTATTCTATGTTATTTTATGTCATTTCTCTATCAACATTTGTTTGCAGGGCAATTGTCCTGCTCTTACCCCCATCTTTCTTCCTTTTGCAGCCCTCTTGACTATTTTACAGGCATTTTAGTGCCCTAAAGTTCGGGTCCCCATTGACTTTAATTTGGTTCGGGGTCAAGTTCAGGTCCCAGTGTTCGCTCATCCCTACTTGCTACCTAAGATGTTTGAATTTTCTTTGTTGTTTACATTAAAACACTAATAAGGTTTAAAAAAAGCACCTGGCTTGGAGAAGCTGTTTTATTGTGGTTATGTAAACATAACTGAGGGAGTAACTGAAGTCTTCCTGTAAGAGTACTAACTTTAATAATATTGAAAAGAACAGATTTCTTTTGTATTTGTTGTTCTAATCTCCCTCACTCAAACTCCAGTGATGGTGATCGTGACAAATTCCATGATTGTTGTTATTCCCAAACCTTGTAAAAAGCCTATCTTATTTGTGCCTTACTAGTCTCTTTCCATCCTACAGATTGACCTTGAGATTCTGGCTAAAATTCCTGCCGGCTGTGTAAACCAACTGATCCACCATTTCATCCATCCATGCCTGATAGCTTGAAAACCTTTGTCAAATTATCTATTAATCAATTTTAATCAATTTTACTAATGATGGAGTCAATGCCCGTGTGTCCCTAGATGATGCCAAAACATTTGACTCAATGAAATGGCTCACCTATTTAGTAGATTAAATCAACTCCCACAGGTGAAACTTGAAAAATAAGAATATCGTGCAAAAGTCCATTTATTTCATTAATGCAAATTAAAAGGAGTTGTAATAATGCAGCTTAAAATTAGGATTTTGTGAAAAGGTTCAATATTCTAGGCTCAAAGTGTCAGACTCTAGTCAGCGAATTAATCCATACCTCCTAATCAAAGGGTACCTCAAAATTGCGACTTTAGGGTTTCATGAGCTGCCTGTAAGCCATAATCATCCAAATTATAACAAATAAAGGCTTGAAATATCTTACTTTGCATGTAATGAGTCTATATCATATAATAGTTTCACCTCTTATGTTGCATTACTGAAATAAATGAACTTTGTACAATATAAATAAGCCCCAAAGCCACAGGCATCTCTCTGACATGTTCTATTTGCACTTAATTTCAGTTAACCTAGTTGTCGACCAGTGATGTGGCCATCACAAAAACATTCAAGCCTGAGGATTTGAGTAAACCACTGGATACCAGGTATATAACTCATTTATTTCCATTGACCATTATGGACCAACATAGATGTTCCCAATTACTTTACTTTATCAACTACTAATTATACCTTCAGATGCAGCAGAAGATTTCTGATGAGAAAAATGGTGAAATCTTAATGTGCCACCTGTGGGTTCTACCAATTGAGTTAAATTATGTCAATACTTAAGAGACAAGAATTTGAAAATCTAATCATAAATCTTTTCTCCTCCTGGGTAATTAAAAATCTCTGATCATTGTCCAAGATTGTCCCAGCACATTATAAATCTCCTACACAGCTCCCGCTCACTTCCAGTAAATAATTTTACTCGAGGACAAGCCTGCTGTTACTATACTGGTAAGTCCACCAGATATTGACATTCTATAATAAATTATATTTCTTGAACTATTGTACTACGTAGGTCAGAAATTACTATTGTGATAACATTGAGAGTTTATCAAATTTGAAAACAGAATATTATAATGTCAATATATTGTAGCCACTTGCTTTATGGGTACACATTGGTTCATTTAAGTGGTTTATTTCTTGTTTTGTATGTGGTTTCTTATTATTTGCATTTTTTAAGAAATGGATTTTAACAATGAAATAAAAATGACATATATACGGTACATAGCAGCCTTGTATGTCAGCCATCTCCATGGGATAGTCATAAATTATAAAAAATATAATGACATTAACAGTACACTGAACACAAATGTTTGGCAGTAATGTCTGAGTAGAATTTATACTGAATAAATATGTTCAGGTGGTTTTAATTTTACCTAAATTATGTGCTGAAAACATCAAAAATTAAAAAAGAGAATACTGTAGATATCATCCAAGCTAAACAATCCATTTGGGGAGTCTTAATATCATGTTGAAATTTAACTTTTTACGCAAGAAAACTGCAAAAATAACAGGTTTAATTATTATTATTATTTTTTTACTTCTAGTATATCAAAGTGTTTTTTGACTTAGAAAAACCCAAATAATATAATTCGATTAAGCATAAATTTAACTGCATACATTTGGGCTTCTATTATTTTGTTAGTTTTTTTTTTCTTTTTAGAAGACTTACTACAGTACTCCTTATCCTAAGGACAGACTACCTAAATAAGTGTCTGACTATCGGCACCCTTCCTGGTCAGCTGATAGCAGTGCTATGTCTTGTATTACAGCTCATAGGAGCACAGTCCCATTGAAGTGAACAGAACTGAAATATCAGGCACAATATTTTGGAGCTGTGAGTGGTAAATAACAACTAGGACACCATGCTCATTGTAGTATCACTGTCCTATGAATCAGCTGATCGCTGGGGGTGCTTAGAGCTGGACACCAATCTATCGATATTGATGGCCTATTATAAGGACAAGACAGTAAATGTGTAGTTCTGGAGATCCTTTTAAAATATTGAATGAGTTTAAATGAGACACAAGCTGTGCCTTATCATCCTATGTGTGGCACACCCTGTGTCTCATTTAAACAAAGCATGACAATTTCTTGTCAGAAGAATGGTCTTATATGCTAATTCATTTCCTTGTGCTGCATGAAGTTTCTCTTGATATCTCAATTAACCATGCTTTTTAAATGGATAAAGAAGAAACGGTATGGGAAGCTTTGCATGCATTGTGTTAATCATTACATTGCAATTATTTTTAACACTATTTTCCAATTCAATTTAGAATAAAATTAACACGGCACTGATCACTTTCACCCACAAAGTTCTTCACATTGTTACGCCATTCTATATCTCCTTTATCATTTCTATGTATCACCTATGGCCTAATAGCACTTAGTGCCTTATTTCCAGATGTGTCTTTGTTCCAGCAATAGATGTTTTTGTTTATCTTCTGAAAATACAGTTTATTTGGTATGCAATGAGCCAGTAAGGTGCCCAGAGGGGCATCATTCTTGCAGGAAGGAGCCCAGGCACACCTCCTGCTAGTGCCCAAGCCCACCCTCATGCTGGGGGCATGGAAAAGAGGGGCAGAGTTATGGCTTTAATGTGATGTAGGAGGGGTGGGTGGACACATTGCAGCAGGGGGCCTGCCTGGGCTCCTTCCTGCAAGAACGACGCCCCTCTGGGCACCTTACTGGCTCATTTGCATACCAAATAAACTGGATTTTCAGAAGATAGAAAACATCTATTGCTGGAACAAAGGCACATTGTCACGAACGGGGTTAGGGAAACGTGCACCCCTTACTGCCACCCATGCCTCTGCCCCTACCTACTTGCACGATCTGTCCTAGGTAACGGGGCGCAACTGGATGTAAGTCCCGAACTTAAGTAGGCGCAAGGAAACAAAAGACAAACAGAACACAAAGCAAGCCAAACTAGCCGAACTCAATACCAGGAAGTCAAGTCAGCACCAGGGAGAAAAACAAGAGCGAGTCTGAACACAAGCCAGAAGTCAGTACCAGGAGATCACGACAAGCAACAGGGGATGAGCAGGAGAGAGGGTAAACCAGCAGAGCCGAGGTCAGGATACAGGAAAACAATGCCAGGAATACAGGAGCGTATAAACACCTTAATTGTTTGAATAGGCTGGACTGGTCAGTCACATGACGTGGCCAGCATCACGTGACTCACAGCAGCCCAACTCAACAGAGCACCGATCATCGTTATCGGCGCTCGGTCCCTTGCTGCTTGCCTGCTGCCATGACATGCGCAGGGTGACGGCGGTGCTGCAAAATAAATATGTGTCGCCGGCCCCTTGTTACACACATCTGGAAATAAGGTACTAAGTGATATCAGGCCATAGCTTTACTTCAATAGCGATTATCCTGGTGACAGATTTCCTTTAAATACATATCTCTTTGTAGACTACTAGGAAATCACTAATGAAGAATGAGACATCCATTCAATATTTTTACATCTTACCCTTTTCTGGAGAGACACGGAATAAACCGCTCATCACCACTTTCTTCTTCTTGATATATCTGGTCGGAGTCCTTATCAATTCCTCCATTATCACAGTCATATGTCTGGAAGTTCAGTTACATGAACCAATGTATCTCTTTATCTGTAATTTGTCCATTGTAGACATATTTTATACATCGGTCACAGTTCCTAAATTACTGTACATGTTATTCTCCGGGAATCACTTTGTCTCCTTCTCACAATGTTATACTCAGTTCTACTTTTTCACAGTTGTGGCCAATTCAGAGCAAATTCTTCTCTTCATTATGGCTTATGACCGATATGTCGCTATCTGCCTCCCCTTACATTATCATCGCATCCTAAATCGGAGAAATTGCATTCTGATAACTATTGGGATTTGGACAGCCGCCTTTTTAAACTCTTTAATGTTTGTAACCTCAGCTTTGAACATGTCCTCCTGTCACTCCACCCTAATCCACCAGTTCTTCTGTGATGCTAAGTCACTAACAAAGACCACTTGTACAACCACACAAATGTTTTTTCTAGTATTAGGTATAGAAATTGTGTTATTAGCTTTTAATCCACTCATGTGCACTTTTATTTCTTATGTTAAAATTTTCTCTGCCATCTTCAAGATTAAGTCAAATAAAAGCCGGAAAAAAGCCTTCTCCACCTGCTCATCCCACATCACTGTCATCTCTATTTACTTTGGGACAGGCTTAGTAGACTTTCTGATACCACATTACTCTGATGTTCTCGATGTAGCTTTTAATGTATTTTTTGCAACTATTATCCCGATGATAAATCCTATCATATACAGTCTACAAAATTTCAATGTTCAATCTGCATTGTTGGGATTTGTGAGGGAAATGTGTTTTTGAAAAAAATCTTCAGGACTAGTGAGCAAATAAAAAGCAAACTGTGCAACAGCCCAGTCAGGTTACCTGATACAGTTTTGGAAGCCAAATTCAACATTCTGCATAGCTGCGGTAAATGCAAAATTAAATACACAGTATTAGAAAGTTGTCTTCTAAAAATGTATGTCATGAAATAATTTTCTGAACAACAACTAGTAGGTGAGCACTCAACAACTGGCAACAGTCAATTTGATAAATTGAATAAAACACATATGTTAAAAAATATAAAACAATACATTCATCATCCCATCCCCGTCTAGAAGCCTATATAAATGCTATGAGGGTTGGCAGCACGGAAGGTAGTCTCTTGGTTTGCACCCGCAAAATTCAGATGTAATAATGGATTACTCACTCATTAGGTTGTGGCATCAGAATTTCCTTGTGAATGTTCAAGTGCCTTAGGTATTGCACCAAAAAGAGCCGTGAATCACCAATATAGAATAATTACCCTGATTCAATATCCACCTTCCCAATGGTTGCCCTGTCACTGGTATTTCTGATGGGCCAACCAATGGGATTTAGTGTATTCAGCTTCTCCTTATATAGGTATTGAGTGCTTTCAAATCAATAACTCTGTGTCTCCAATTGGTATCATCAACCTGGTGACACTAACATCAGTTCATATGGCACATCGATGCTTTCAACCGTAGAAGATGCACTCTTACCTCCCTCGATAGTTTCAGGGATTAAAGCATACGGTGATCGGCAGTCACTGTTAGCGTCTATCGACGCGCTTACCCGGCAGACAATCCCGTAGTCTCGCGGTGTTTGGTGCGATAGTCTCGCGATGCTTGATGTAATAGCTCAATCTTTCTCCAATGCCGTCTTGTATAGCTGTACGATAGGATTTCCAATGATTCCACTTATTCTTTATTTATAGCATGGCCATGCTCAAATTATTCGGAGGTCTTTAACTTTAGATATAGATAGTACCAAACGCGTTTCGGGAAACGTTCCAATCCCTTCCTCAGTGGTATCATTATATCCATTTGCCTCCATTTATATACCTCACAGGGTGTCAATAAAAATGCGGACAGCTGGCATCTTTCAAAAAATGGGAAAATATGGAAAACTGGAATTCTTCCAAAAATCCTCATTTGTCTCTATACACTTCTAGCTTCTGCAGTATATTACAATAGTCCCACATGATCTCATATTGATAAAACCTCCAGACATGAGATTTTTATATACAAAACGCATATGCGTTTTCAGTGCGTTTTGTCTGCGTTTTTTTCAATCTGTGCGTTTTTTTGTCTGGATAATACTGAAGTGTCCCTCTTTCATTCCAATAGATTGATTATCTTCTTTCAATTTCATAATCATACATATTTCATATTTTTATATGTAACTTCTCTACAATCATCCTATAGGGCAAACTCACATCATTCCAGTTCTTCAAAGGCAACAATACAGTTCTTCAAAAATCATTGATAGTAGTATAAAGGGTGGGAGCCTTCGTCCGAGCCGGTGTCACAGTGTCGATAAACGACCAGACTGCGACACCAGGTCGATCCGAGGGCGCCCACCTATAGAAATCCAAACAATTCTGATTCAGAATTCAACCCTCTTGGTAATAGTGTATCAAATTCGTAGATCCTACGTGATTCTATTCTGGACATTTGTTTAATGTAATTCCCTCCACGCCAGTGTCCATCTACCTTCTCCAGTGCCAGGAAAAGTAAATTGGATGGATCTTTATTGTGTTCTTCATTATAGTGTTTAAACAAACTGTGTTTGTCATAACCTTTTCTTATATTGGCTATATGTTCAGCCATGCGGGTCTTCAAGGCTCGTTTAGTACGACCAATATACTGTTTCCCACACGGGCACTGAAATAATTTTCCAATTGTATGGTAGTACTCTGTAGATCCGACTTTCATTTATTTGTTGTCCTCTAAGACTCAATTGTGGGGGAAAGATTTTTGAAAAATAATATTCCTAATGACACATATGATGGCTACCTTTTCAGGATCTTATGATAGCTAAAAAATTTTACTTAGCAACCCAGAGGAAATCCCCGCAAACACAGGGAGAACATACAAACTCCATGCAGATTCAAAGCCAAGAAAAACAAATGAGTGACGTTATCTCCCTTTAAAAAAAATACCCCTTTGTTAAATAATCATAAAATTCATCAAAAACATATAGTAGGGAGACAATGATAAGGTGCCACTTAATTTCTATAAAAATACATCAAATGAATGTGGACTAAAAATACTACATACTACAATACTAAATACTACATGTCCTGCAATATCTAATTCGTGAAAATATGACCGTTATATCACATATCAAGGCCATGTATTCTGGTACTAACTGCGTCCCCATATAAAATATAAACGCTTTGGTCCAATACATAAATGAAATAAACGGCAGAACATTAGACTGAAAATAAAACTCTCCTACTGAAGAAGCTGATATGCAAAACGCGCGTAGTGGGGAAGGCGCCACTTTTATTTCTCTTAACCATAAGAGGTAATGTCAATTTAGTTTTATTTTCAGTCTAATGTTCTGCCGTTTATGTCATTTATGTCACGGACTAATGCCCTTATTATTCAGAGGACCAAGCATTTATATTTTATAAGGGGACGCAGTTAGTACCAGAATACATGGTCTATATATGCCTTGGCCTTCATATGGGATATAGCGGTCATATTTCATGAATTATTTAGATATCGCAGGACATGTAGTATTTAGTCCACTTTATTTTATGTTTTTTTAGAGAAATTAAGTGGCACCTTATCATTGTCTCCCTACTATATGTTCTTGATGAATTTTATGGTTATTGAAATAGAGAGGATATAAAGGGATATAACGTTACTTACTCATTTGTTTTTCTTTACTTTGAATTCGTGTTTTGAGTACTCCCATTGGTTATATTTAATAACAGAGAGTGGATCATTTTTGAGTGTATCTAAACTCCATGCAGAAGTTGTCTTTAGTCAGATTCGAAACCAGGACTCCAGCGCTGAAAAGCAACAGTGCCAACCACTGAGCCACCGTGCTTCTCATATTAGATGATATACAGTAAAATTGGTTGATATTTGCCAGCTTGTAATCTGTGATGTACAATCACTATATGCTAAGTACTGTTTTACCCAGAGCTTCATGAAACAGATAAGGGTTTCATCCAAACCCTGCATCGACAAACTGGTAAGGTAAACATCATATCTGATGTCTGATATACTGTGTTTAAAATACCAGCGCCGTAGTACTGCAGCACACTGATCGAGTGGGCGCGGGAGGTGCTCCTGCCTGATCAGCTGCATGGGTCTGGCAGTCACTGATAGCCAGACCCCTGCTGTATGCACCTGCATCAGTGAAAACACTGATGCCGGCGCATTAACCCTAGATGTGCTGCGGTCAGCGCTGACCGCGGTATGCGCGATGTCTGTGCAGGAAGTGAGCTGCCATCAGGTCCCTGCGCTGCTGTGACAGGGACTCAAATGCTGAGAAGGCAGCCTGATGCCTTTCTTAGGCATTGTGGATGCCTTCCTGTGAGCCTGTGAGATCCAGCCCCCTGGATCTCACAGGCAAATAAGTGTATTACTCAGTGTAATACACTTACAGCCAATGCATTACAATACAGATGTATTGTAATGCATTGTATAGGGGATCAGACCCCCAAAAGCTCAAGTCCCAGAGTGGAAAAAAAATAAAGTAAAAAAGTTAATAAAGTTAATAAAAATAATAAAGTTTCAAGTTTCAAGTAAAAAAATATATAAAACGTCTTTTTCCCAAAATTAATAAAAAAAATTGTAAAAAATAGGGAAAAAAAGAAAAGTAGACAAATTAGGTATTTCCGCGTTTGTATCTTGTGGCTCTATACAAAATTGACGTGATCCACCCCATCAGGTGAACGACGTAAAAAAAAAAAACTGTGCCAAAACAGCCATTTTCTGGTCACCTTGCCTCACAAAAAGTGTAATACTAAGTGATCAAAAGGTGTATGTGTCCCAAAATGGGGCCAATCAAACTGTCATCTGATCCCGCAATGAGCCACTACCTGGACAATCGACCCAAAAAAAAATATATATATATGGCTCTCAGAAAATGGCAACACAAAAACAAGATTTTATTCTGTTCAAAAAGGCTTTCACTGTGTAAAACTTAACAAAAATAAAAATAATAGACATATTAGATATCACCGCATCCATAACAACCTGCTCTACAAAAATATCACATAAGATACCCCGTCAGGTGAATGCTGTAAAAAAAAGAAAACTATGCCAAAACAGCCATTTTTTGGCACCTTTCCTTACAAAAAGTAAAATACCAAGCGATCAAAAAGTCGTATGTACCCCAAAATGGTACCAATGAAAACATCACCTCATCCTGCAAAGAGTGAACTCCCACATAAGACAGTCACTCAAAAAGTAAAAACCAATGGCACCCGTAAACCAATCCATCTAAATATGCTTCAAAAGCCATATGGCGCTTGTGCGACACTCTCCTGTTCCCCGGTCCACTGGGGCCTCCAGGGGTCATCGTGGGGTTCGGCTGGTGGGGAGAGGTCGGAGGGTGCTTAGTGGGTCTGCTGGCACTACATCCCAACGGGCCTCTGGGTCCCCTGCCTCAGCCTTGGGGGGCCCCATTGGAGCAGTGGGTCAGGTCGTGCATGCGTCTGCAGAGCCTGTGGCTCCAATTCTTTTGTGGACGGATGCTGTGATGCGTCCGCATGGGTGCCGGAGGGGAAGACCGCCGGGGTATCGTAGGCAGATTGGAAGGGCTGGTGGCAACACGCTGCAGCCGATCTTGTCTCTGGTATCACCTGCGACGCAGTCCTGTATCCGTGCTAAGCCAATAAAGCGTCCGCTCGAGAGGTGGTTCGCAAAGGGATACACAGCCGAGCGTACGCGCATCTTATACGCTACGCCGGCCGCTGGCAGGAAAAGCACCTGTTCACAAATTTAAAGTAGATTAGAGGATAGGCCGCACGAGTGTTAGGGATTAAGATCATCATATGACCTATGAGGAATCGACACATGGCACCCTGTGATTGGATAGCAGGTACTTGAAAGGTGCTCCATTATCTATTAACAACTATTAACAAATCCACTATCGTTTAAACATCTGTCTGGTTTCTTGGGGTTCTGCACCATTACAGCGCTCCTTCCGTTCTGAATCCTGCCATATGCCCGCCCAGCAGTTTACCACCACATATGGGGTGTTGCCATATTCAGGAGAAAATGGGTAACAAATTATGGGGTGCTTTTTTTCCTGTTACCCCTTGTGAAAATGAAAAATATAGGGCTAAAGCAGCATTTTATTGGAGGAAATGAAACTTTTCATTTTCACAACCAAGTGTTTCCAAATTCTGTAAAACGCATAGGGAGTTAAAGTGGTCAGTATCCCCCTTAACCCCTTAAGGACGAAGGGCGTACATGTACGCCCTTCGTCCGGACTTTAAAGATGGCGCCCGCTCCCGCACGGAACGGGCGCATGAGCTGCGGGTAAACGCTTGATTCATCAAGCTGACACCCGCAGCTCATGTCCGCGACCCGCAGCGATGCCGATCGCGGACATTTAACCCCTCAGATGCCGTGGTCAATCCTGACCACGGCATCTGATCGGCCACAAGGGGGAGCGCCACAAGGGGGGAGCCGGAGCATGCATTTAGTAGCCTAGGTTTCTGTGAATGAAACCTAGGTTACTACTTAGTATTCCTATGGAGCCTATGACTGTAATAGGCTCCATAGGAAATATGCAATTTTCTCATATATTCCAATGCTATTGCATTGGAATATATGAGAATAGCAATCTGATGATTGCATCTTATAGTTCCCTATGGGAACTATAAGAAAGTGGTAAAAAAATATGTTTAAAAAATAAAAATAAAATAAAAAAAATATAAAAATTCAAATCACACCCCTTTCCCCAAAATGAAAATAAAATAAATAATAAAAAAAAAAAATTACACATAATGGGTGTCGCAATGTGCGAAAACGCCCATACTATAATAATATTAAAAAATATTCACCATACGGTAAACATAAAAACGGAAAGAAAGCGTCCAAATGGCTAATTCGCCATTTTTGGACGCTTCATTTCCTAAAAAAAAATGAATAAAAAGTGATCAAAACATCATACGCACCCCATAATGGTATCAATTAAAATTTCAGATTGCCCCGCAAAAAATTAGCCCCTACACTGCTCCGTACGCATAATTACAAAAAAGTTATAGGGGTCAAAACATGGCAACAAAAAAATGAAATAAAAAAATTCCCACTTTTAATCAAAACGCAAGAAAAACTATACATATTAGGTATTGCCGGATTCGTACTGACCAGAGGAATAAAATTAACCAGTCAGTTTTATCGCAAATCGAACGTTGTAATTTAAAAACCCGTAAAACTGTGGTGAAATTGCTTTTTTTTTGCAATTTCACCCCATTTGGAATTTTTTTACCGTTTCCCACTACATCACATGCAAAAATAAATGGTAGCGTTAAAAAGTAAAACTTGTCCCGCAAAAAACAAGCCATCATATGGCTATGTGAGCGGAAATATAAAAATGTTATGGCTTTTGGAAGGCAGGGAGCGCAAAACAAAAACGCAAAAATCCCAAAACCCCCGGTCCTTAAGGGGTTAATATATTCTTTAAGGGGTGTAATTTCCAAAATGGGGTCACTTTTGAGGGTCTCCTCTGTAGGGGTATGACAGGGTCTCTCCAAATACAAAATGGTACCTAAAAACCATTTTAGAAAAATCTGCCTCCAAAATCCATATGGCGCTCCTTTACTTCTGACCACTGCCATGTGCCCCTACAGCAGTTTACCACCACATATGGGGTATTTCTGTACACTTCAGAATCAGAGTAATATTCTGTATATTGAGGTTTATTTTGCTGTTAACCCTTGCTGTGTTGCAAGAAAAAATTTGTTAACTCAGATATACTGTGATGCCGCGCTCTAACAGTGGATAGGATATGATTTAATCCCGTCCGTTATAGGCCACTGAAGTATAGTGTGTACCGTAGGTTACCACATATCTATGTGGCGATACACTCACCGATAGCTGGTCGGTGCGGGCTACTATCCTCCTTGGTTCCTGGTACCTGCAGGGTGTGGGAGTGAGCTTGTTGTGCGGTCGGCAACAGCGGTAGCAGGAGCACGGTCTCTCTAGTCGGCGTGTCTGGGTCGCGCCCCGGCCGGTGGCGCGATCCTCAGTTTACACGTACGTACAGGGCACGGGTGACGTCACCACTGCGGCTACAGGTAGTCGCAGGCACTAACAAAAAAATTTGTTAACATAAGAAATCTACCAAAAAAAATGAAATTTCTAAATTTCACCTCCATATTCAAAATCACTGAAAATGATCTCTCAAGGACAGTTGCTATAACAACCAAAACAATTTCAATGAACTCAACTTCCTAAAACATAACTTTTAATCCATATATCATAAATTACATCCCAAAGGTCCCTACAGGACCAATAACACCGTAGCACAGCAAATAAATCCAAAAGCTATCATACAAGGACAGTTAGCAGCCGGCAGAAGTGGGTAGCAAAAGTGAACCAGTACTTGTCCCTATGTTTACCCTAGAAGCATCTGCTCAACCCAGAGATACACCTTGATGGTAGGAGTACTCTGTCCACATACCTTGGCTAACCTGTCCTTATACAGCCCTATCAATTTATCTGATACAATATATACAGTCCTTTAACTGATGCAGTATACGGAATCTCTTATCTGATACTAAATCCCTTATTCAATACAATATACAAAGTCTTTTGACTAATCCAACAAACTTGAAAATTCCAGCTCAAATTAGCAAAATAAAAATTGTATCTTTATTTAAGTGCTTTTTTTTAATTTCCAGGACAAGAAATAGTTACACATTTTGAAACCATTTTAGTGGGGGTCCTTCTTTATGGTAGTCATCGATTAATCCTGAAATTCAAGCTTACCGCCTCCATTTGCGCGCAAAGGGCCTTCAGCCTTCATCTTGCTTGAAGATCTCGGCCGAAATCCCATGCAGCACGAGATTACATCATCATGCCGCACGTAATTTCGCCCGAGATCTTCAAGCAAGATGCCGGCGGCCAACCCGTTGCGAGTAAATGGATGCGGTAAGTTTGATGTAATTTTGTTTAATGTTAATTTCACACTGTGTGTACACTCAGATGCCGCGATCATGTATGAATGCGGCATCTGAGGGGTACAAGGAAGGGGGCGGCGCAATCGCAGATCCCTGTCATTGCACCCGCTACTTACAAAAAATGCGCTTCGTGGCGAAGTAATTCGTCACAAAGCGAATTTTTGAGTGGAATTCGACAAATCAGCCGAATAGAATTTTCAAGAAATTCGCTTATCTCTGGTGGTTTCTATTACGAAAGCCCCTCAAAATCACAGCACAATTGGTGCTTAAAAAAATGGTTTTGGAAATTTTGTTAAAAATTGAAAAATTGCTTCTAAAATTCTTAGCCTTTTAACATCCTAAAAAATAAAATTACATTTACAAGATTATGCCAAAATAAAGCAGGCATATGGGGAATGTTCAGTGATAACTATTTATGAGGTATTACTATTTGTCTTAAAAGTAGACAAATTCATATTTAGAAAATTGTGAATTTTTCCAAATTTTTGGTACATTTTTGATTCTTTTATAAATAAAGGTGAAATATATTGATTCAAATTTACCACTGTCATGAAGTACAATGTGTCACAAGAAAACAATCTCAGAACGGCTTGGATAAGTAAAAGTGTTCTAAAGTTATTAGAACATAAAGGGACACATGTCAGATTTGTAAAAATGGGCCTGGGATTTAACGTGAAAATGGCTTGGTAGTGAAGGGGTTAAAACAAATATCTGCCTAAGGGCTCATGCACATGAACATTGTTTGGTTCCGCATCCAGACCCATTCACTTCAATGGGGCTGCAAAAGATGCAGACATTGCTCCTTTGCCCCACAAAAAAGTAGAACGTGTCCTATTCTTACAAGACAAAGCATTTATATTATGGGCGGCCCATTCTGTTCTGCAAATTGCGGAACGCACACAGGCGGTATCTGCAGTTTTTGGACCGCAAAACACAGCGCGCACATGTGTATGAGCCCTAAAGCAGAAAAATCCTGATAACTGCTGGAAATTCCTCAGCTATCAGCATACAAATGTAATCCCCTGACTTCTCCAAGGTCCAGTCTGATATGGTGGTGCACAAATCCACATTCTTACAGGATTCTTGAAATAGCATATGTACAGCAAAAATGTGCCCAGTGCAACGATTACATGCCCTTCTCAAGTAATATATGGTGGATTCTGCTCAATGATGGATCACTGGCAATGGCAAGACCCATTACTTTGACTCCATGGAAGAAACAGCTTCGTTGTTAGATATTCATCTTTTTATCATTTGCATGAGGCACAATAGGAAGGTACATGGGCTACTTCAGGACCTACCACCACATATATTCTTTTTCATTTTGTGACTATTCCCTTTACCATGCGATGAGCCCTCTGGAGTCTAGTGCTCTATTACTTTCATGACACTTCTCTCTTGTTTATTGGATTAATTGCTGTACTGTATCTTTGTTTAAAAATTATGCCTCCATAAGATTTGGTTGTGAGGGAAGTCTCATCTTTTGAAAACTTTTTGACAATGTGACATTGGTCTATTTTTTATCTAAACATGCCCAAGTTGACCATGGACCACTTGTGGTGTAAGATTTGAGACATAAAAAAAAGAACCGGGTTTCTGAACAGTTTGCCAATAGAAAAAAAGAAAACAATGTCCTTGTCACAGCCTCCTGCTTCCAGTGGCCCAACTGATATCTCCGTCACTTCTGGTTATTGTCAGACCTGCGGTGATGTGTCATGTACAGTATATTAATGTCCCTTTGATTGCCTCACAAATACCCAGGAGGAATATATATATATATATATATATATATATTTGTACTTAGCTCTTCTAACATTATTTGACTTGTCAGCTATGCTCTTTGAATTGTATCCTATTCACATTAAACATGACAACACAGATGAGGTTAACCAGCAGTTGGCTTGGAGAAGTGGAAAAGTTGTTTTATTGTAGTTATGTAAAGACAACTGAGGGAGTAACTGAAGTCCTTCTGTAAGAGTACTAGTTGGGAAGCCCAACTTCCTGGTGGCAGCTTTGGAATGTCAATAATGGGTATGAGAAGTAACCTGGGGAGCTTTAATTATATTGAACAGAATAGCTGGCTTTTGAATAGATTGCTCTGGTCACCCTCGCTCAAATTCCAGTATGGGTGTTTGTGACAGATACCAAACCTTGGAAGAATCCTACCTTATGCGAGTCTTACTGCTCTATTTCCATTCTACAGGTTGACCTCGAGATTCTTGCCAAAATTTCAACCTGTTGTGTTAACCAACTGATCCACCATATCATAAATCCAGGCCAGACAGCTTAAAAGTTTCAAATGTTTGTCAACCTACCTATTAATCGATTGCACAATGTCCCATTCTAATGGTGGAGACAAGGTCATTGTGTCTCCAGATGCTGTCAAGGCATTTGACTCAGTGGAATGGTTCTACATGTGGGCATTCTTAAAGAGCGTTGGCTTTGCTCCTGAGTCCAGTAGATGGGATCTATAAATATGCCACAAAGCTCATTCCCTGTGCACTCAGCTTCTGCTAGCCTAGTTGTGGACCAGTGATGAGGGCACGAGAAATACTGAAGCCTAAGCATTTGACTGAACCACTAGATGCCAAGTATATAACTCATTTACTTCTATCAACCATAATGGACCGCCAGAGATGTTCCTTATTAACCCTTTAATACCAGTAACTACTAAACAGTAAATAATTTTACATTAGGCAAAGCCCTCTGTTACTATACTGGTAAGTCCTAGCTCCAAAAATAGCGACACCACACAATATATCAACATAATCAAACAACATGGTCTTTGGTGCTACTGTGGTCTGCATTATTATTTATTTTTGGCATTATCTGCACTCTCTTTTGAGTACTATTCATTGGTTCTTTTGTATATGCTTTGTCCTGTTTAATTGTAGCCCCCTGCTCTATATGGGTAGGGATTCATTTTCTGTTTTAATCATGGAGTATTTTATCATGGTATACCTTGACCAGCATGCACTTTCTATAATGTTTTATGGTTATGCAGCACAAGGTTCTTTGGGCCCACAGGGGCTCCTGTACCTGGTAGCGACTGCTACCTCTGCACCCCCTATAGCTACGCCCCTGGATGTATACTGGTATGTCTGCCAGATATTGACATTTTTATTGTAAATAGTATTTAATGAATTATTGAACTATTGGTCAGATCATGCATGTCTTAATGAAAAAAAAAAGTTAATAAATAATTTAAACAAGTAAAATAAGCATGAACAAGACAAGTTACAAACTAGTAAAGATAAGTAGAGAAATCTCAAACAATGACAAGCCAGAGCTGCCAGTGTCCTCCAGCAGACGTGTTTTGATGAGTAACCTAGCTCTCTTTGAATGGTTGACTTGGTCTTCAACATCATCTTAATTGACATCAGACACCCCCAGCCAGTCGGCTTAGTTGGCATGGCTCAGGAACAATCTCTGTGCTCCCACCTGTCCTGAATCTGCCTCTTTCATTTTCTGTTCCTTCTGCTCGGGAAGTATTGTATACCATCAGCTCTTTTCAGCGAGGACGAGCTTATTGAGGACAGTAAGCAAATACTTTCCAGCCAAAATGTGAAGGAGATATCCACTGCTTCACCCTGTAGGTGGGCATGTAGCAACAAAGAGATTCGCATGGGAGCAGGTGTTGTGAGCAGTCAGGCACACGGACATGAGACTGGTGGGGGTAACATGAGTGATGTGCAGACAATAGTGGATGATGATGTAGCCGATCGCACATGGGAGCCGGGTGAAGAGGCTTCATCATCATAATCAGGGGGTGAGCATGGCAGCTTGCATGTGAGACTACGGCTGAACCAGCAGGGTACAAGCGTGGCCGTGAGTCAGCAGAATGGCAGCAGTGTAAGATCTGGAGCAAAATGTGCTTGGGGTAGAATGTCTTCTTTTTTTTTAAAAGCATTCTTGTCTGGCAAAAACTAGCATTGCATAGGTTCATCAGTGTGGCCGTGTGTAGATTCTGTGGGCAGAAGGTGAAGCATGGCCAGGATGCCACTGTTGGTACCACAGCCCCGCATTACCACATGCAGCATCACCATAAAGTGTCCGGGGAAAAACCGAGATGCTAATGTTGTGGTACAGCCTGAGGCATCTCCTAGTGGCCCGCAACCCTTTTGAAGCATTCAAGACTCCAGCACCTCAGCAGAAGGGAGCTTTCTTTCCTTCCCATCATCTACTGATCCTGATGCTCCTCCTTCTACTCCTTATGACCTATTTCGCAAGCAATCGATCAACCCTGCACACATATGTTGAAAAGAAGGTGGTCCAGTCCATGAGCCCATCGGTGTCTGGTAAAGTTCTCAGCCTCTTCCTCCTCAACCTTGTCCTCCACCTGCACTGTAGGCAGATTTCTGAGTGGTCCTCCAGCATACCACATATGCAAAGCATGGCAGTGTCATGCTCTTCTGCACCTGGTTTGCCTGAAGAGCATGTTTGCCAGAGTCATACTGGGATGAAAATCCTCTACGTCCTTCAAGAGCAAATCAAATCTTCGCTGATTGAAGAACAATAATGGGAAGAACAGTTTGTCTGTGCTGCATCAAGGAGGGCTGACCCATGTGTCCTGCATGGTGAATTTTTTTAATCTATTCTACATCTCACGGCCACTTGAGCCCTGTGGAGGCTTAACTGGTGGAGGAGAAGGAGGAGGACATTCACGCACAAGCAATGTATACAGAAATGGGTGGTTTATGTGCACGAGTGACAGGATAGGAGCAGAAGGAGCTGGAGGGCAATGAGGAAGACCAGGCTGATGACCGTGACACGTTATGGCAGTATACAGAGGAGATAGAGCCAGGGAGTCCCTCCGCGTCCCTTGCGCAAATGGCCAGATGCATGCTGAGTTGCATGCAAAGTGACGGCTGTATTAAAATGGGGGCCTTTTTTCCACCCACTGAGAGGGAGGATAAACTCAACTCCTATCGAGACACCCTATGTAGTCAGTTGGTCGCGGCTTATGTGTGCCATCGCCCATCCTCATGAAGGTCTGACTGGGGGTGCCCTTTGCCACGCTCCATTGCCATGGTTGTTTGAGTCTGGGAGGGGGGGCAGGAGCAACAGCAGCCCCATCAGCAGCAACTTAAGTCTGGAGTCTCTAATGAGCAGTTTTCTTCACCCGACTACTGAAGAAGCCACCCACCAGCAGCAGCAAGACATTAAGCAGAACCTGAACCAGTGGGTGGTGGCATGCTTTGACTGCACCCTCCCACCCTAGATCCCCTGGACCATGGGGCAGCCAAACTGATTTGTGGCCGCAACTTGCTGAGTTTGCCCTAGAAAAGCTTCCATGCCTGGCCAGTAGTGTGGCATCAGAACGGGTATTTAGTGTGGCGGAGGGCAGAGTTGCCCAAAGAGATCTGCCTTTATGGAGCTGATGGCGTGCGATCATCCTTGCTGGAAGATTCGTAGCCACCATTATTTCTCCCAAAAAGCCATCCTTGCCTTGTACGCTCACCAGGACAATGTAGGCTGCTCTCTGCGATTCTGGTTGTGCGGTAAGGTTCACACCATGGTGGACTCCTACAGAACCTATTATGGGCAGGGACAGTACATGTCTTTCATGGTCCACTGGGTCTTTATTTTTACTTCGGTGAGGCAGTACACAGGATTGTGTCGGCCTGGCTGCCACACAAGGCACTTATCCGCCTCCTCCGCCACTTCCTCCTCTGTGGACGCTTGTGTAATAACCCAGAGTGCCATTACCACTTCTTTTTGTACCCCCATTATCTTTAATGTGTGATACTGTGTCATCTCTCATATTTAATGTAATTTCCTGCAATGTGAATATGCATTTCCTTGCAAATGTAATGTTTTACATGTAATGTGCCTGGCTACCAGCAGGTGGCAGCAAACCTGAGCACAGATAGTTTCTCTGGAGAGGAACCTTCTGGTTCATTCTAGCCCTCTTTAGAGATGGAGGAGTTTAGTTAGTCAAGTCAGTCTAGTCTACCCCTTCCTAAGGGATGGTTGTGTGTCGGCCATCAGAGCACTGCCTGCCCTGCTGGGTCCGCAGGCCTTGCCTGTGAAGTCCTTTATGGTTGCTTGTCCCCTCCTGGGTTTACATTGCCTCCCAAGCTAACAGAGCTGGATGCCAGGACAAGAAGTTCCTAGGATTAAAGTAAGAGACAGACTACAACTAACCTACGTTCCAGCAGAAGAGGAAAATTTCCTATTTACCCAGCCAAGCTTAGCTGAGAGAGAAAGCTACTGCATAGCAGAGCTGATATTGTTGCAGAGGAGTGTTTACCTGCACAGATTATGCTAATACCTGCTGATGACCAAGATAAAGTTTGGAAACTGTTTGGATTACCGTTTATGCCAAGTAAAGCAATTGTTCAACGTTAGTACAAAGTCTGGATTTTATTTATTCTACCTATCCATCATCCAAGTTCAACTACCCTTTTTGCACTGCTTCGGACCACACCACGTCTGGGATCCAACCGTATCCAGGTACTAACACCATGACACGTGTATATAACATCTAGAGAGACTGTAGGACATCCTGCACCACTCTGGCAATCCTACCCCTGGTTACCAACATTACCATCTACAAAGGGGACTCCAAGTCACAGCTGCTTAACTGCAGCTGGCATCACGATTACTTGCTCTATAAGAGGGACATATTTCATAGATACCTCCTAAGGTGCAAGGGATACCCCAGGTGTGAGTAGTGGGCTCGTTGCATCAATTGGGTCACGAACAGGATAAGAACTGTTCCCAACTGTGTGCCATATCATTAACAGGATAAGAACAACGCTAAACTGTGTGCCTATGACTTTATTAGCCGATTGGATTTACAAATCTTTTATTGAAAATGACTTTGATGACTTTGTTGCAGAGCGACCGACGAAAAACACTGTGCGCCGGCGCCTAAAGAGTTAATTCGCCATTTTTGATTGCTCCTTGGAGATTGGCACACTGCGCCGCAACAAATCGCGTGCGCATCATGGGACATGTTTCTGTCACATGATCCCCTCAATACTAATCAACCAGGGGGATGTCCCCACCTCCATTGAGATCAATCGTCAACACCCACACAGCATGTATATAAATAAGAGGAAACATCTATGTATCATGTCTTCATATATCATAATTGTTCAATCTATAAAATGAAGAAAATCCACTAGGGGCATTATAAATACCTCTTACTAGTGCATAATGTGTGTCCATCTTCCACCTACAAAAAAACAGAAGCACAGTTAAAAACAATAGCACAACTATAAAAACAGTAAATACTCTATACTTATGAATATTAATTACAAACTTTTTTTGTAGGTGGAAGATGGCGGACGTTGGATGTCAGAAGCAGCACCAGCTCCGTCAGCAGTAACTTGAGTCTCCAGTCTCTGATGAGAACTAGAGATGAGCGAATTTCAAAAAAATTCAATTCGGCTGGATTGCCGAATTTTCAGAAAAAATTTGCTTCGACACAAATTTATTTGCGATGAATAATGTTAAAAAACTGCTATTTCCTGGCTGCAGAGAGCATTTATAGTGGTGTAGAACACTGTGCCTTGCAGTAACATGCATAGGGAGTCTGCTGTGGTAGTGAAATAATACTGTGAGTCAGTATGACATGCAGATAACAGGCGTCGCTCTTAGAATCACTGCATACTTCACTTTTTTGGGCAGTCACGGGGCCAAAACTGACCAAATAACTCAAGTATGAACTCAGCCTTTCAGGTCGATGTTAAAGCCAAGAAGAAGCTCAGTCCTTTTACACCTTCATCAGCTGATTCCACATAGACGTCTACAGAACCTGTTCTATTAAACGCTTAAACAAGTAGAGCCCCTGACAGACTGGAGAGGGTGTCAGCAGTAAGTTTGTGTTCACGTCACTGATTATTTTGCCCTTCCTCTGATCTGTCAAAACAATAATCCCCAAAAAACAGATCCTGTCTGTGGAGCCTACGCCTTCACGCCTTCGGTCAGCATTTGCTCAGTAATCCATCAGTATTGCTAATGCACAAAATAGTAATGTAATATTATGAAATACGGTGTCTCCATGATAAATCTGCAGCGTGGGGGTCCCGTGTGGCTTCTACACCCTTTAAAACAATCCTTCAGTGGGGCGAATAGATGCCGGATGACTGGGATGCTCCATGACCTTCCCAGGAGCTGCTGTCGGGAGCTGGGGTTCATTTCTGAGACGTCTGTATAGTGCGGTGGGAATCCGAAGACCCTCTCCATCTCCATGCACCACAGGATGTCCTCCTCCTCCTGTGTTAGGAAAAATTAATTTTTTACCAAAATATTTCAAAAGAGATTTTACCACATATAAGTGCAGCGCTTCATGCTGAATACGATTTTTTTCCACCGAAATATTTAAAAAAAGATTTTACTGCATATTCCGCTAAACGCAGAATACAAGATTTTTTTCCAATGAAATAATTCAAAAAGGATTTTACCGCATATAACTGCATCGCTGACTATCTTTTTTTGTTTTGTACTGATATATGCCTCTAAAGGCTTTACCACATATAACTAGAACAGTGAACGCTGAGTATGTTTTTCTTTTTCCACGTATATACACAACTAAAGGCTTTTCAACAGAGGGTAATAGGCTGTCTGTCAGTCAGTTTCAAAAAACCAATGGCGCCTGAGGCGGAGTGATCTCAAGTGAACGGAACGTAGCGGAGGAAGTAGGTCCGTGCTGGAAGAGCGAGACGCAGTCCTCGTGTGGTTTCTGTGCTGCAGAAAAGTCCCCGTAGTATGCAGTAAGCAATACCTCAGACAGATGCAGGCTGGTGTGAATTAGTTTGCATTTTTGAGCAGGGTTAGTGAATTCACCTCTATTGGTGCGCCGCTCTTATGGATGTCGTCACGTAAGCGTGCAGTGTGTAAAGCGTAAATTTGAAATTTCACCACAACATAATTCGGTCCATAACGCAAAAAGTAATTTCCCACATATAACTACAGCGCTGAACGCTGAATATATCTTTATTTTTCTACAGAAATACGACACTAAAGGCTTTACCACATAATACTGCAACAGTGAACACTGAATATATTTTTATTTTTGTCTCAGCAAACAGCGAATGTATATTTCTTTTTCTACTGATTTACGTCAATAATGGTTTTTCTACATATAAGTGCACCAGCGAATGCCGAATGTATATTTCTTTTTCTACTGCAATACGCCAGTAAAGGCTTTACCAGATATAACTGCAACAGTGAACTGAGAATATATTTCTCTTGTTGGACTGAAATACGCCTCTATACGCTTTCACCAGAAATAACTGCAGAAGTGAGCAGAGAATGTATTTTTTTTGTTGGACTAAAATACTCCCCTATATGCTTTCATATATATTTTTATTTTTTTACTGAAATACGCCACAGAAATAACTGCAACAGTGCAGTGCGTATATATTTTCCTTTTTTTTTACTGTAATACGCCCCTATATGCTTTCACCAGAAATAACTGCAACAGTGCAGTGCATATATATTTTAACTTTTGTTCTGAAATACGCCCCTATACACTTTTACCAGAAATAACTGCAACAGTGCAGTGCGCATATATATATATATATATTTTACTGAAATATGCCCCTATACTCTTTCTCCAGAAATGACTGCAAACGCGCAGTGCGTTTATATTTTTGGTGTATTACTGAAATAACGCCCTATACTCTTTCACCAGAAACAAAATAAAATGTGCAGTGCATTTAAATGTTTTGTGTATTGCTAAAATACCTCCCTATACTCTTTAGGGATGTTAATAGTGGGTATAAGAACTAAATTGGGAAACTTTAACAATATTAGAAAAAAACGGTTTCTTTTGTGTTTGTTGTTCTAATCTCCCTCACTCTAACTCCAGTGATAGTGTTTGTGACAAATTCCATGATTGTTGTTATTCCCAAACCTTGTAAAAAGCCTATCTTATGTGTGCCTTACTAGTCTCTTTCCATCCTACAGGTTGACCTTGAGATTCTGGCTAAAATTCCTGCCGGCTGTGTAAACCAACTGATCCACCATTTCATCCATCCATGCCTGATAGCTTGAAAACCTTTGTCAAACTATCTATTAATCAATTTTAATCAATTTTACAATAGCCCGTACTAATGATGGAGTCAATGCCCTTGTGTCCCTAGATGATGCCAAAACATTTGACTCAATGAAATGGCTTACCTATTTAGAAGATTAAATCAGCTTCTATAAATAAGTCCCAAAGCCACAGGCATCTCTCTGACATGTTCGATGTACGCTTAATTTCTGCTAGCCCAGTTGTTGACCAGTGATGGGGGCATCACAAAACATTCAAGCCTGAGGATTTGAGTAAACCACTTGATACCAGGTATATAACTCATTTATTTCCATTGACCATTATGGACCAACATAGATGTTCCCAATTACTTTACTTTAATACCATTAACTACTAATTATACCTTCAAATGCAGCAGAAGATTTCTGCTGAGAAAAATGATTGGTGAAATCTTAATGTGCCACCTGTGGGTTCTACCAATTGAGTTTAATTATGTCAATACCTAGGAGACAAGAATATGAAAATCTAATCATAAATCTTTTCTCCTCCTGGGTAATTAAAAATCTCTGATCATTGTCCAGGATTGTCCCAGTACATTATAAATTTCCTACACAGCTCCCGCTCACTTCCAGTAAAGAATTTTACATGAGGACAAGCCTGCTGTTACTATACTGGTAAGTCCACCTGACATTGACATTCTATAATAAATTATATTTAACACCAAATTGCAACAGCTCCCAACAAAGTAAATGCTGCGCATATTCAAATGAGCTCCACTACATCAAAACACAATACAAAGCATACAATTGATCCAAGAAAGTACTTTATTATAATCACATATTAGAAAAACAAATAAGTTAAAAAATAGCAGCGGCATAAATATACAGGAAAGAAAAAGAACCACAAATGATACACAAAATATCAAAAAGCCAGACCCCTAGACAGACAACATCTCCTTTGCCCACAATTAAGAATCAAACTAATATTGCAGGTCACAGAGTGTGACCATTACTTGCAATAAGTCCAAATGGAGAAGCAGGCAATTGGTAGGAGAAAATCCAATTATCGCAAAAAAAATACGTACAAATCTAAAGTGCTTAGTGCCATACATCCTATAAAAAGTCCATCAAGGAGTACTTAGTGGAATAAATAATAATACCGACCAGTGTGTTTCAGACCCCGGCTCGCCTGTGTCTTCCTCAGGTGAATATATTGTAGGAATATATTGTAGCCACTTGCTTTATGGATAAACTTAAGTGGTTCATTTGAGTGGTTTATTTCTTTTTTTGTATGTGGTTTCTTATTATTTGCATTTTTTAAGAAATGGATTGTAACAATGAAATAAAAATGGCATATCTATATAGCAGCCTTGTATGTCAGCCATCTCCTTGGGATAGTCATAAATTATAAAAAATATAATGACATTAACAGTACACTGAACACAAATATTTGGCAGTAATGTATGGTTAGAATTTATACTGAATAAATATGTTCAGGTGGTTTTAATCTTACCTAAATTATGAGCTGAAAACGTCAAAAATGATAAAAGAGAGTACTGTAGATATCATCCAAGCTAAACAATCCATTTGGGGAGATAGTCTTAATAAACTTTTTACACAAGAAAACTTAAAAAATAACAGGTTTAATGTATTCTTATTTATTTATTTATTGTGCTTCTAGTGTTTTTTGACTTAGAAAAACCCAAATGATATGATTTGATTAAGGAGAAATTAAACTGCATACATTTGGGCTCCTATTATTTTGTTTAATGACAAATTGTGTTTTGTTTTCTTTATAGAAGACTTACTACAGTACTCCTTATCTTAAGGACAGACTACCTATATACAGTTGTAAGAAAAAGTATGTGAACCCTTTGGAATTATATGGATTTCTGCACAAATTGGTCATAAAATATGATCTGATCTTCATCTAAGTAACAACAATAGACAATCACAGTCTGCTTAAGCTAATAACACACACATAATTAAATGTTACCATGTTTTAATTGAACACACCATGTAAACATTCACAGTGTAGGTGGAAAAAATATGTGAACCCCTAGACTAATGACATTTCCAAGAGCTAATTGGAGTGAAGTGTCAGCCAACTGGAGTCCAATCAATTAGATGAGATTGGAGGTGTTGGTTACAGCTGCCCTGCCCGATAAAAAACACTCACCAATTCCGGGTTTGCTTTTCCCAAGAAGCATTGCCTGATGTGAATGATGCCTCGCACAAAAGAGCTCTCTGAAGACCTACGATTAAGAATTGTTGACTTGCATGAAGCTGGAAAGGGTTATAAAAGTATCTCCAAAAGCCTTGCTGTTCATCAGTCCACGGTAAGACAAATTGTCTATAAATGGAGAAATTTCACCACTGCTGCTACTCTCCCTAGGAGTGGCCATCCTGTAAAGATGACAGCAAGAGCACAGCGCACAGACTGCTCAATGAGGTGAAAAAGAATCTAGAGTGTCAGCTAAAGACTTACAAAAGTCTCTGGCATATGCTAATATCCCTGTTAGCGAATCTACGATACATAAAACACAAAACAAGAATGGATTTCATGGGAGGATACCACAGAGCAAGCCATTGCTGTCCAAAAAAAACATTGGTGCACATTTACAATATGCACAAGAGCACCTGGATGTTCCACAGAAGTACTAGCAAAATATTCTGTGGACAGATATAACCAAAGTTGAGTTGTTTGGATGAAATACACAACACTATGTGTGGAGAAAAAGAGGCACAGCACACCAACATAAAAACCTCATCCCAACTGTGAAGTATGGTGGTGGGAGCATCATGGTTTGGGGCTGCTTTGCTGCATCAGGGACTGGAGGGATTGCTATCATCGAAGTAAAAATGAATTCCCAATTTTATCAAGACATTTTGTAGGGGAACTTAAGGCCATCTGTCCACCAGCTGAAGCTCAACAGAAGATGGGTGTTGCAACAGGACAACGACCCAAAGCATAGAAGTAAATCAACAACAGAATGGCTTAAACAGAAGAAAATACGACTTCTGGAGTGGCCGAGTCAGAGTCCTGACCTCAACAAGATTGAGATACTGTGGCATGACCTCAAGAAAGCGATTCACACCAGACATCCCAAGAATATTGCTGAACTGAAACAGTTCTTTAAAGAGGAATGGTCAAGAATTACTCCTGACCGTTGTGCACATCTGATCTACAACTACAGGAAACGTTTGGTTGAAGTTATTGCTGCCAAAGCAGGTTCAACCAGTTATTAAATCCAAGGGTTCACATACTTTTTCCACCTACACTGTGAATGTTTACATGGTGTGTTCAATAAAAACATGGTAACATTTAATTCTTTGTGTGTTATTAGTTTAAGAAGACTGCGATTGTCTATTGTTGTGACTTGATGAAGATGAAGATCAGATAAAATTTTATGACCAATTTGTGCAGAAATCCATATCATTCTACAGGGTTCACATACTTTTTCTGGCAACTGTAATTGTCTGACTATCCGCACCCTTCCTGGTCAGCTGATAGCAGTGCCAGTCCCATTCAAGTGAACAGTACTGAAATATCAGGCACAATGTTTTTGAGTGGTCTGTGAGTGGTAAATAACAACTAGGACACCATGCTCATTGTAGTATCACTGTCCTATGAATCAGCTGATCGCTGAGGGAGCTCAGAGCTGGACACCAATCTATCGATATTGATGGCCTATTATAAGGATAAGACAGTAAATGTGTAGTTCTGGAGATCCTTTTAAAATATTGAATGAGTTTAAATGAGACACAAGGCTGTGCCTTATCATCCAATTTGTGACACAGCCTTGTGTCTCATTTAAACAAAGCATGACAATTTCTTGTCAGAAGAATGGTCTATATAGTGATTAGCGGTGTAGGCAATATTCAAATTCGCAATATTTCGTCAATTTTTTGCCAAATATTCGCCATAAATTTGCAAATTTGGGAATTCATGATCTCCAGTCATTAATTACTTGATTCCGAAAATCGGCAATGTAATATATTCCCTATAAAAATTTGCAATTAAAATATTCGAGATCAACACTATGGGGTAGGCAACTTGCTTATTGGTTTCTAGGGATGTTGCTAAGTGCTGATATTCGCGATAAATTTACGATAAATTTGCGATAAATTCTCGATTAGAATATTCACGATCAACACTATTCGCAAAAACGAATATATAGCACTATATTCTAAATATTAGCGAATTTTCAAAGTGGCGATAACCATGATAAAAATTCACGATTCGAATATTCGCGCTCAACACTATGGTCTAATATGCTAATACATTGCTAATAGATTTCCTTGTGCTGCATGAAGTTTCTCTCGATATCTCAATTAACCATGCTTTTTAAATTAAAAAAAGAAATGGTAAAGATGGCTTTGCATGCATTGTATTAATTATTAAATTGCAATTATTTTTGACACTATTTTCCAATTCAATTTAGAATACAATTAACACGGCACTGATTACTTTCACCCACAAAGTTCTCCACATTGTTAAGCCATCCTATATCTCCTCCATCATTTCTATTTATCACCTTACAAGTGACAACCTTATGCTCTGCCAACAATCTAAGATTAACCTCCAACATAATCTGAACCTCCCATTTACATTCCAAGTGATTTCTTGTACTGCACCATTTATCTTGAATGTAATACCCTAAATTAGGGGGGGGGGACCACCAGGCCCCTGCCAGAAAATGCTAATGACTGCTTCCATTATGAAATCTGATCTGAGGCTGGGTGGTCTGATGGGGTCTGATCTAAGGCTGGGAGGGGGGGGGCTGATCTGAGGATTGGCAGTCTGATGGGGGCTGATCTGAGGCTGGGGGCTTATCTGAGGCTAGGGGGGCTGATATGAGGCTGGGCAGTCTGATGGAGGCTGATCTGAGGCTTGGGGGTCTGATCTGAGGTTGGGGGCTGATCTGAGGCTGGTGGGATGATATGAGGCTTGGGGGGGATGATAGGGGTCTGATATGACACTAGGGGCCTTTTGGGGGTCTGATCTAAGGCTGGGGTCTGATGGGGCTGATCTTAGGCTTGGGGTCTGATAGGGGTCTGATCTGAGGCTGGGGGTCTGATGGGGCTGATCTTAGACTGGGGGTCTGATAGGGGTCTGATCTGAGGCTGGGGGGGGCTATTGGGGGTCTGATCTGAGGCTGTCCGGTCTGATCTGAGGCTGGAGTTCTGATCTGAGGCTGGTGGGTCTGATCTGAGGCTGGGGAGTCTGATGAGGGTCTGATCTGAGGTTGGGGTTTCTGATGTGATGCTGGGGGGTCTGATAAGGGTCTGATCTGAGGCTGGGGGTCTGATAGGAGGCTGATTTGAGGCTAATGGATGTGGGGGCAGATCTGAGGCTGAGAAAGGGACAAAGGTAGGGAAAGTTGCAAAGAAAAAGGCAGGGACAGTGGCAGGGAGAGTGAAAGCTGGGTGAACCCCTCTCTATCCCCCCCTGGTATGAGCTTCCTGCCATTATTGCCAAATAAAGAACTAAATATATAACATTCTCAACTTACATATTAGACTTCTATGTGTGGTCAAAATGGCGCCTGTACAATTTGTAATATATATAGTGCAGGCGCCATTTTGTGCTGTATACAGCACTCTAAACTTTTTTAATTAAAGCACAATTTCTGTAACTTACCCCTTAGTCACTAATATGTTTGACCAAATATAGCCGTCAAATTTTTAAGTTGAGAATTTTGTATGGCCCCAGAACTATGTTACAAATATCCAATTGGCCCTCGGCAGCAAAAAGGTTCCCCACCCCTGCGGTAAATGATCAGATCCATTCCTAACATGCCAAGTTTGAAGTGTGCTTTTATAGGCGGTATCATATGTTATAAACTGACTCGTCCATCCATCCTCATTACTCTTCAGAACTTCACCTTTTTTCACAACACTCTGTAATGTCCAATTTTGCTCATATTAGTATATTCTATAAGATAAAGTTCTACAAAATATTTCAGCACCATATTAATGAAGAAAACTATTGTTAAATCTGCTTCTCCAGATCCGTTAGAATGACAGGTACCACCAGTGCCTGATATACTCCATTATCCTATAATAGGGTCCCCTTTAGTTCTTGCTGCAGATTTCATGGGGAAAAAAAACTGTAAGGTGAGCCTCAATGCAGGAAACTATTCATATATTTAAGCCTAATTGCTTATCCAGCCATTGTGGGTGTTTTTTTTTTTTTTTTTGCCTTCTTCTGGATCAACTTCGTAAGTATTAAATGGTCAAACATGATGGCCTGAGGTCATTTTTCAGCAAAAAAATTCACTGCTCTAGAGTTTTCAACTGTGGTACTGCTAAATTTATTTTTACGTTTGAGTACAGATCACTAATTCCAATTAAAATTAATATGACAGGTCAACTTTAGAATATTTAGGAGGGGAGTAATACGTACTTATGTAATTTAGTTCCTGAAAATGCCTTCAGAGTTATTTTTTGGTGTTTCTTAATAAATATAATTTTAATACCTTTGTTAGGGAACACTCTCCATAATATTCCATAGATTTTTGTGAGTACCAATCTAAAGGAATTACATTTTTTGTTTTTCTACAAATACAAGCCATCCATAATATCTATATGCAACCATTTTACCAGTTAAACTCTTAAATTAGGCTCTACATTACATTCACCCTCCATCTATTTTCACTGTGCATAAAGGAAATCTGTCACCAGGATAATCACTGTTGAAGTAAAGCCATGGCCTAATAGCACTTAGTACCTTATTTCCAGGTGTGTCTTTGTTCCAGCAATAGATGTTTTTGTTAATCTTCTGAAAATTTCCAGTTTATTTGGTATGAAATGAGCCAGTAAGGTGCCCAGAGGGGCGTCACTCTTGCAGGAAGGAGCCCAGGCACAACTCCTGCTACTGCCCAAGCCCACCCTCATGCTGGGAGCATGGAAAAGGGGGGCAGAGTTATGGCTTGAATGTGAAGTAGGAGGGGTGGGTGGACACATTGTGGCAGGGGGCCTGCCTGGGCTCCTTCCTGCAAGAATGAAGCCCCTCCGGGCACCTTACTGGCTCATTTCATACCAAATAAACTGGATTTTCAGAGGATAAAAAACATCTATTGCTGGAACAAAGATACATCTGAAATAAGGTACTAAGTGCTATTAGGCCATTCCTTTACTTCAATAGCGATTATCCTGATGACAGATTTCCTTTAAATACATACCTTTTTGTAGACTACTAGGAAATCACTAATGAAGAATTTGACGTCCATTCAATATTTTTACATTTTGCCATTTTCTGGGGAGACAAAGTATAAACCGCTCATTACCACTTTCTTCTTCTTGATATATCTGGTCGGAGTCCTTATCAATTCCTCCATTATCACAGTCATATGTCTGGAAGTTCAGTTACATGAACCAATGTATCTCTTTATATGTAATTTGTCCATTGTAGACATATTTTATACATCGGTCACGGTTCCTAAATTACTGCACATGTTATTCTCCGGGAATCACTTCGTCTCCTTCTCACAATGTTATACTCAGTTCTACTTTTTCTCAGTTGTGGCCAATTCAGAGCAAATTCTTCTCTTCATTATGGCTTATGACCGATATGTCGCTATCTGCCTCCCCTTACATTATCATCGTATCCTGAGTCGGAGAAATTGCATTCTGATAACTATTGGGATTTGGACAGCCGCCTTTTTAAACTCTTTAATGTTTGTAATCTCAGCTTTATACATGTCCTCCTGTCACTCCAACCTCATCCACCAGTTCTTCTGTGATGCTAAGTCCCTAACAAAGACCACTTGTACAACCACACAAATGTTTTTTCTAGTATTAGGTATAGAAATTGTGTTATTAGTTTTGAATCCACTCATGTGCACTTTTATTTCTTATGTTAAAATTTTCTCTGCCATCTTCAAGATTAAGTCAAATAAAAGCCGGAAAAAAGCCTTCTCCACCTGCTCATCCCACATCACTGTCATCTCTATTTACTTTGGGACAGGCTTAGTAGAGTTTCTGATACCACATTACTCTGATGTTCTCGATGTAGCTTTTAATGTATTTTATGCAACTATTATCCCGATGATAAATCCTATCATATACAGTCTACAGAATTTCAATGTTCAATCTGCATTGTTGGGATTTGTGAAGGAAATTTGTTTTTGAAAAAAATCTTCAGGACTAGTGAGCAAATAAAAAGCAAACTGTGCAACAGCCCAGTCAGGTTACCTGATACAGTTTTGGAAGCCAAATTCAACATTCTGCATAGCTGCGGTTAATACAAAATAAATACACAGTATTAGAAAGTTGTCTTCTAAAAATGTATGGCATGAAATAATTTTCCAATTGTATGGTAGTACTCTGTAGATCCGACTTTCATTTATTTGTTGTCCTCTGGGACTCAATTGTGGGGCAAAAATTTTTGAACAATAATATTCCTAATGACACATATGATGACTACTTATTCAGGATCTTATGATAGCTACATTTTTTTACTTAGCAACAACTAGTCAAACGGACATAAACCATTTGTCTCCAAGACTGCAGCTATTTCACAGTCACCCTTTCCTGTGACTATTATTATTATTATTACTACTCATTTATTTAGCGGTACTATATTCCACAGTACTTTACAGACTTTAGCATCAAGCTGTCCATAATGGAGCTCTAAGGTCCCTATCAGTATGTCTTCGGAGTGTGTGAGGAAACTGGAGAATGCAGAGGAAACCCCCGCAAACACAGGGAGAACATACAAACTCCATGCAGATTCAAAGCCAAGAAAAACAAATAAGTAATGTATGTTATATCCCTTTAAAAATATACCCCTTTTTTTTAAATATTCATAACATTAATCAAAAACATATAGTAGGGAGACAAGGTGCCACTTAATTTCTATAAAAAATACATCAAATGACTGTGGACTAAATACTACATGTTCTGCGATATCTAAATAATTCATGAACATATGACCGCTATATCCCATATGGAGGCCAAGAAGATTTATTCTTTAATATGGTCTATACAAAAATCATATTTATGATAAATCTGATGTGTATTCATTGTGCCTCTGAACAGCAGAGGCATACTGTGTTGCTCTGGGGCAGCATGGTGGCTCAGTGGTTAGCACTGATGCCTTTCAGTATTGGGCTTCTAGGTTGGAATCTGACATGGGATTTCTCTGGGTGTTGTGGTTTCGTCCAAAACTCCAAAGACATACTGATAGGGAACTTAGATTGTGAGCTCCACTTGGACAGCAAGCAATAATAATATCTTTAAAGTGCTGCGGAATATGTCAGCACTAAGTGAATAAAATTAAAATAAACTAATCAGCTTTGACTTGGAACTATTCATAAGAGCATTATCTCTGTGGCCCCTTGGACTTCAACTTTTAACCCCTATACTATGATCTGGACTTCTTTGCAGGGGAACCACCAGGTTGCTGCCTCTTAGAGTACTCTTTGTTAAGTGGATGCTGACCCACAGAGGTCATGGGACATCAGCGTGGAAAACTGACAAATCAGGCAATACATAAGTCAGGGACAAGCCAAGGTTGGGCTAGATAGAGTATGTACAATCTGGTCACAAGCCAAAGGTCAGGGCAGGCAGAAGAAGTTCAAATCTGAGAAACGTTCAGAAGTCAAATCAGGGAGCCGAAAGTCAAAGTCCAGAAGTCAAGCTGAGGCTTAATCAAGAGTAGGCGGACAGGATAAACACACATTCGCAGGGTCTACTGGAATAGGAAATCTATTTCTCAGGCACAGGAAAAGGTGATTTACAGACCCTGAAATGAAGAGCCATTGGCTGGGAAAGATTGAAATTAGTGTGCACTGACCCTTTAATAGCTAGAAGAGGCACGCATGCCCTATGGGTAATGAGAAGTGCGGCAGGCAAACAGCAGGCTTAAATATGAGTGGAGTGGACAGAAGAGCTCTGCCACGAAAGAACAGCAGGATGTTGACAGACATGGAAGGCTGGTGGTAGAAAAAAAGAGGAAGAGAGGTGAGCACTCTAACGGCTGTGCCCACAGGGAGAAGTGAGGAGGCGGTGGGCAGGGAACACTATTATAACAAAATCGAATCCAAAGAAAGAGGCAGAGGCTGTAAAACCACTTGACCAGATCAGACATTAAGACACTGTTACTCATTCTGACTCTCAATTCCCCACTACTTATGATGGACAAATGGATGATATCAACACAGAGCCACAAAAAGTCAAACAATGTCACCAATTAACCCGTACAGCTGGCTACTGTGTTTAAAATACCAGCGCTGTAGTACTACAGCACGCTGATCGGGTGGACGCAGGAGGACGCAGTCACTGATGGCCGGACTCTTGCTTTATGCACCATCGATGAAAACACAGATGCCGGCACATTAACCCTAGATGTGCTGCTGTCAGCGCTGACCGCGATACGCGCGATGTCTGTGTAGGAAGTAAGCTGCCATCAGGTCCCCGTGCTGCTGTGACAGGGACCTGATGGCTGGGAAGGCAGCCTGATGCCTTACTTAGGCATCGTGGCTGCCTTCCTGTGAGCCTGTGAATTGTAATACACTTACATCAAATGCATTACAATACAGATGTATTGTAATGCATTGTACAGGGGATCAGGCCCTCAAAAGTGGAAGTCCCAGAGTGGGACAAAAAATAAAGTAAAAAAAAGTTTAAAAAGAAAGTTTTACTCAATAAAAAAATAAAGTTTCAAGTAAAAATAATAGCGTTTTTTCCCCAAAAGTAATTAAAAAATATTGTAAAAAATAGGGAAAAAAAGAAAAGTAGAAATATTAGGTATTGCTGCATCCATATCTTCTGGCTCTATACACATATCACATGTTCCACCCTGTCAGGTGAACGCAGTAAAAAAAAAAAAGTGCCATTTTCTGGTCACTTTGCCTCACAAAAATCAAAAATATAATACCAAGTTATTAAAAAGGTGCATGTATCTCAAAATGGTGCCAATCAAACCGTTATCTCATGCCTCAAAAATGAGCCTCTACCTAAGACAATCGCACAAAAAATAAATATGGGTCTCAGAAAATGGCAACACAAAAACAAGATTTTATTCTGTTCAAAAAGGCTATCGCTATGTGTAAAAGTTAACAAAAATAAGAGACATATTTGGTATCACCGCATCCATAACAACCTGCTCTATAAAAATATCACATGAGATACCCGGTCAAGTGTATGCTGTAAAAAAAAAAAAAAACTATGCCATAACAGCCATTTTTTGTCACTTTTCCTTGCAAAAAGTTTAATACCAAGCGATCAAAAAGTCTTATCTGCCCCAAAATGGTACCAATGAAAACATCACGTCCTCCTGCAAAAAGTAAACTCCCACATAAGACAATCACTTAAAAAGTAAAAATCAATGGCACCCGTACACCAATCCATCAAAATCTGCTTCAAAAGCCATATGGCGCTCCTTCCATTCTGAATCCTGCCATGTGCCCCTCACAGCAGTTTACCACCACATATGGGGTGTTGCCCTATTCAGGAGAAAATGAGTAACAAAATATGGGGTGCTTTTTCTCCTGTTACCCCTTGTGAAAATGAAAAATGACATTTTATTTGAAGAAATTAAACTTTTCATTTTCACAGCCAAGTGTTTCCAAATTCTGTTAAACGCATAGGGGGTCAAAGTGGTCAGTACCCCCCTTAATATATTCTTGAAGGGGTATAATTTCCAAAATGGGATCACTTTTTAAGGGTTCCACTGCAGGGGTACATCAGGGTCTCTTTAAATACAAAATTGTGCCTAAAAACAATTTAGCACATTCTGCCTCCAAAATCCATATGGTGCTCCTTTCATTCTGACCACTGCCATGTGCCCCTACAGCAGTTTACCACCAAATATGGGGTAATTCTGTAAACTTCAGAATCAGAGTAATATATATTGAGGTTAATTTTGCTTTTAACCCTTGCTGTGTTGCAAGAAAAAAATTAATTAAAATAAAAAATCTACCAAAAATGAAATTTAGAAATTTCCCCTCCATTTTCCTTTAATTCTTGTGAAACACCTCAAGGGTTAACACAATTTGTTACATCAGTTTTGAATAATTTAAGGGGTGTAGTTTCTAAAATGGGGTCATTTATGGGTGCTAAAAAAAATGGTTTTGGAAATTTTGTTCAAAAGTTGAAAAATTGCTTCTAAAATTCTAAGCTTTTTAACGTCCTAAAAAATAAAATTACATTTACAAGATTATGTAAAAATAAAGCAGGCATTTGTGGAATGTTCATTGATAACTATTTTATGAGGTATTACTATCTGGCTTAGAAGTAGACAAATTCTAATTTTGAAAATTGTGAATTTTTCCCAATTTTTGGTAAATTTGGGATTTTTTATAAATTAAGGTGAAATATATCGATTCAAATTTACCACTGTCATGAAGTACAATGTGTCACGAGAAAACAATCTCAGATTGACTTGGATAAGTAAAAGCGTTCCGAAGTTATTAGCACATAAAGGGATGCATGTCAGATTTGCAAAAATTGGCCTGGTATTTAACCTGAAAAAATGGCTCAGCAGTGAAGAGGTTAAAATAGATATCTGCCTTAGGGCTCATGCACATGAACATTGTTTGGTTCCGCATCCGGACCCATTCACTTCAATGGGGCTGCAAAAGATGCAGACATTGCTCCTTTCCGTGGCCCCACAAATTTGTGGACCGCAAGACACGGCGCGCTCATGTGTATGAGCCCTAAAGCAGAAAAATCCTGATTACTGCTGGAAATTCCTCAACTATCAGCATACAAATGTAATCCCCTGACTTGTCTAAGGTCCAGTCTGATATGGTGGTGCACAAATCCACATTCTTCCAGAATTCCTGAAATAGAATATGTACAGCAAAAATGTGCCCAGTGCAACGATTACATGCCCTTCTCAAGTAATATATGGTGGATTCTGCTCAATGATGGATCACTGGCAATGGCAAGACCCATTACTTTGACTCCATGGAAGAAACAGCTTCGTTGTTAGATATTCATCTTCTCATCATTTGCATGAGGCACAATAGGAAGGTACATGGGCTACTTCAGGACCTACCACCACATATATTCTTTTTCTTTCTGTGACTATTGCCTTTACCATACAATGAGCCCTCTGGAGGCTAGTGCTCTATTTACTTTTATGACACTTCTCTCTTGTTTATTGGATTAATTGCTGTACTGTATCTTTGTTTGAAAATTATGCCTCCATAAGATTTGGTTGTGAGGGTAGTCTCATCTTTTGAAAACTTTCTGACAATGTGACATTGGTCTATTTTTTATCTAAACATGCCCAAGTGGACCATGGACCACTTGGGATGTAAGATTTGAGACTTAAAAAAAAGACTTGGTTTCTGTACAGTTTGCCAATAGAAAAAAAGAAAACAATGACTTTGTCACAGCCTCCTGCTTCTAGTGGCCCAACTGATATCTCCGTCACTTCTGGTTATTGCCAAACCTGCGGTGATGTGTCATGCATGTAGTATCGCTTCAGTAAAGAATTTTACATTAGGCGCAGCCCTCTGTTAAGTCCTAGCTCCAAAAATAGCGACACCACACAATATTTCAAGATAATCAAACAACATGGTCTTGAGTGCTACTGTGGTCTGCATTATTATTTATTTTTGGCATTGTCTGCACTCTCTTTTGTGTACTATTCATTGGTTCTTTGTATATGCTTTGTCCTGTTTAATTGTAGCCCCCTGCTCTATATGGGTAGGGATTCATTTTCTGTTTTTATCCTGGAGTATTTTATCATGGTATACCTTGACCAGCATGCACTTTCTATAATGTCATATGGTGCAGAACAAGGTTCTTTGGGCCCCTGCAGGCTCCTGGACCTGGTAGCGACTGCTACCTCTGCACCCCCTATAGCTACGCCCCTGTAGATTTCCCCTTTGTACAATATGAACCAAACAATACAACATGCAAATACATTATGGCTCTTATAGTCCTGGCATTTGATTGCAATATGACACGTAGATCCAATCAGGCTCTCCTTCCAATTCAGCAGTGGCAGTGGTTATCAGGACTTGATGTAGATCTTCAAACTGTAGCTCTAGGACTTTCCGCACATCTCTCATTTCACCACTACCCAATCTCCTGATCGTAAAGAATGAATTACTTCTACACAGTCTGGCTTCTAGAAAACAACTAAAACTTGGAAATACACAGCCTTTGCTACAGGCCAAATCTCCAAATATCCTGGAAAGAGATCAATACAGACACAGACATATTCAGACAGACATATTCACACTGTTCCACCTTTGTTCTGAATGTAGTCAATTTTCAGTCTCTGAAATGGGTGAGATGACCTTGGCCTACACCTTACTGAAACTCCCATAGTTCTCCCCTCATTATTAAAGCATCCCCCTTAAACTAACCTAGTGGCATCATTGTTGAACCCAGGATCCTTCCACCACGAAACCTAATCACACCTTCTCTCTCTTGATTTGCCCATGCTCTAAATCCCTCCTCTTTAAGTAGAGCGCCCTCTGAAGGAAGAGTTTCTTACCAACTCTCCCCAGTCCATTCTAAATAATCACTTCTACCTTTATCCTTTGACGTTTCCTTTCAGCCTCTGTACCCTGTATCTGAAAAAGACAAACTTTTGGAAGTCTACTGGCACTAAGCCATCCTGTATCACTTCCACTTAGCGTAGACTTCAGGTAATAGTTTAGCCTTTACCTTCTCAGGCAGCATCAGGGCATCAAACATCTTTCATACACTCAGCTTTCATTATTGATGGGCTTACCCATGGATCAAGCAAAATCTCTGCTTCACCAGATTAGACCATAATAATAAGCTGGAGGGCTGTATGGTTCTCTATTCAGGCCTAGCTGATACCAGACCCTTGCGTATGCTTTCCCCAAAATCATCCACAAAAGCAGCACTCAAGATTCTCCCATGCATATCTGAGGTCTACTCAAAGCCCAAATCCACCCATCTTTGCTGGAGTCTAGTACAAAATTTCTTCACACTCTCGGTTCTGTCCTGATGCATATCAGACAATGTAACAGACTGATCACCTAATCGTTTTCTCACCCTTTCCGTGAGCTTCACTATGTATTGCTCACTGGACAACAAAGTAGTATCATCTCCCTCACAATATCCCACCGCAGAGGCTATAATCTGAGAGAAAGAACCACCAGTCTTACACTGGACTAAATCTTCCAAATCCCGCCAACAACATGAGAAAGCTTTCCGTATCTTCGCTAACTCCCTACAGAACGGCATGGATAAGTCCTCTGGATTGGACATTCTACTCATCATGGCCAGCATCACACAGGCTCATCAGGGCCATCATTTGGACCCCTGAGAGGAGCAGCTTCAGGAGTTAGGTGCCTGGGCGTACGATAGGGTAGATTTGGCTGAGGTGGATTTGGCGTGGATGATACAACTGGGAAACTGGGGGCAGAAGATTTCGTACATCAAACAATGATGCTGGAAACCCCACATTTTCTTGTGACTGAAATCCACTCATATCCGAAAGAGGGCTTAGAGTGGGCGTAGCCCTAGATTGAGTGGATTGGTCAGGGACACTTCCAGTAGGCATCATAGGGGCAGTCACTGCAGGCACATTTTTAACTATGGGATATACAATTGAGAAGGGTTATTTGCAGGCATCACTGGATATAATCCAGTACTGGGACCTATAATAGGAATTGTGCCCTGTCTTTGAGGTCTACAGATAACACACGTTAATAGTCTCAGCATTTTTATTCCTGCAACCACACTCCTCCACCCCCCATAAGAGGAGGGGTTGATTTCCTGAGGAGGGAGTTTCAGGGTATGGGGAAGGGATAAAAGGAACAGAAAGCAAGGTGGAAGGTGTTCCTGTTTGAAAAGAGCACATTCCAGAGCAGAGTGCAGAGGAGGGGCCGACAGAAGGAGCAATAGGAGTTTTTGTGGAACTACAAGACTCAGAACTACTTGTGGAGCTTACAGCAGATATGGTGGGGCAAGGGATGCCACATGGCAGACTGTCCTGTTCTTTGTTTGCCACCACATCCAAATCCTCCATCTTACAATAGAAATATTGTCAATTTTTCTAAACTTCTTTCAACTTTCCATCCGTCACATGAGTGGACAACTTCCACCATAACTCTGCTTGCATCAGTCTATTATTTTCTCTTAACCAACCTTTCTTTTCCTGCAATATATTTTTCCATAAATTTTCATTTAATCTACCAGTTTCTGGCATACCAATTTCACACATGAACAATTTTAACTTAATAACTGAAACTTTCTCTTCTCTTTCTCTCATCAGCTGAGCTGCTGTTGACATCTCCTCACTATAGCCTGTGACATTAGAGTTACCCATTTTGTTTAGTAATATTTTATTAATATTCTTCCTAATATGGACACACAATTTTAAAGATATTCAGCTGCTATCTAGCCTGATTAGGGGACACAAATTATTATTTATCCCAGATTGTTCCTAATCGGGAAACCACAAAAATATTTAACCTAGATTCTTCCTAACCAGGAAACCACAACAATTTTTAACCTAGACTCTTCCTAATTTGAAAACAAAACGAAAAAAAGAAAACAACAAAAAAAAAATTTAAACAAAAATTAATCTAGTTAGGGGAACTCAAAACTATATAATTTAGATTCTTCCAATTAGGGGAACTCAAAACCATATAATCTAGATTCTTCCAATTAGGGAACACAATCTCACTAATACCAAGAACTGTTGTCAGAGTCGGGCTGGGATCCAATTCTACATCACGAATATCTGACTCAGCTGTCTATCAACTTCCCACTTAGTTCCAGCATTTCCTACCCCACAAGGAAGGAATATTCAACCTAGTTCTTTTGTTCTAAAGGACAGATCAGCTATGATTTGAACCCTTCTATCGCGTTAACACCAATTCAACTCTTGAGAATCTACTTTGGCAAAAGGCTCAGAGAAGGTGATGTAAGAAATAAAGCTTGCTTACCTTGCTAGCATGTGACCTCGTCTGATGATTTTGCTCAAGTCCTCTTGTGGCGTTTGAATCAGAAGTTACACAAGGTGTCTGCCCACCCAGGGATGCCAAAATGTTATCGCAATTCATTCGATTCTCTTTTTCTTTGAGTGGTGCCAAATCAATTAGAAGTATAAGTATGCATGTTCCATAATACTTTCATAATGAGACCAGACGCACAAGTTAGTTTCATGAAAGCATCTTCTCATCCCCCCTGATCAAGAGAGCTTTATTCAAGATACATGACAGTGGGGGAGCCAAGGAGAAGGCAGAAGTGGTTTATTAGTGCGTCTGCCATCTCCTCAATGAGCACTATGCAGTGTGGCATTTTGGGGAAATAAAAAAAATAATTAAAAATTATTGTCTCACAAAGCTCTTTCCAGTGACCTCTTGGAGACAAATTAAGTGGAAAAAATTTATAAAAAATTCTAAAGTTCCAAAAAATTTATAAACACAATAAAATAAAAAATGTAATAAAATACAAATAAAAGAAAAAGAAGAAAATTAAAAAGTCCTCTTGGGGAACATGTTGTGGGGCAAAAATGTACTTAAAAAATAGAAATTTCAAAAAAAAATAAAAATAATTTAAAAAAAAAGGGAAAAGTTCAAAATAAAAGAGTATTCACTGTCCCCCAACGATCTTTCTATGAGCTCTTGGGGAACACATTATGTGCCAAGAATATATTTAAAAAAAATTAGAAAATTATTTTAAAAATAAAAAAATACAAAAAAAAAGGAGAATGTGCAAAATAAGAGTTTTCACTGTCCCCCAACAGTCTTTTTTATGACCTCTTGGGGGACATAATATGTGGCAATAATATATTAATTAAAATTAATTACAAAAAGTTAATAATAAACCAATTTCAAAAAAAATTATAACATAAAATATTAATAAAATACAAATAAAAGGAAAAAAGGAAAAGGAAAAAGAGCAAAATAAAAAAGGGTCAATGTCCCTCAAAGGTCGTTTTATTATCTTTTGGGGGACATATTATGTAGCAGAAATATATTAAAATGTTTTAAAAAAAAGATAAAAAACAATAAATTGCAAAAAGAAAAAACACACACACCAACCAAAACTGTTTCCATTATCCCCCCATTCACGTCAAACTATACATTTTTTATAACGAAAACACTGGCACAAAATAGGGAGCAAATTATAATAATTTATTTTGTGTAAGTTTGTATATTTAAAGAATAGTGAGCTATAGTTTGAAATAAAATGACTTTTGAAAAATGTTTTGTACAGTTTCCCAGAAATAATACTAAAAAATTAATTATAAAACCCTATGTGTGATGTAAAAAAAAAAAAAAAGTTCCATAAATTAATTTGGTAGTCCAACAAATCAAAAAGTTAAAACCATTTGAACCACCATGTGTGCAAAATTACAAAAGAGTGTCTGGTCAAAGGCCATTTTAGGCCTGGTCATTAAAGGGTTAACCAATGAGCGCTCTCTCCCTGCTAGTAAGGTAAAGTTCTTACTGGTTATTAGATGGCGCCAGTAAGGCCTCTCTAAGACCTCATGGTGCGTTCAGTGAAAATTGTACCATTTTGCAAGCAAGTTCAGTCAGTTTTGTCTGTGATTGCGTTCAATTGTTCAGTTTTTTCTTCACGGGTGCAATGCGCTTTGATGCATTTTTTACACGCTTGATAAAAAACTGAAGGTTGACAAACAACATCTCTTAGCAACCATCAGTGAAAAACGCACTGCTTCCGCAATTGCTTCCAGATACAATGCGTTTTCACACAGCTCCATTCACGTCTATGGGGCCAGGGCTGGGTAAAAAATGCAGAATATAGAACATGCTGTGATTTTCACGCAATGCAGAACTGATTCGTGAAAAATAACGCTCATGTACACAGACCCCTTGAAATGATCAGAATTGAGTGCAGGTGCAATGTGTTCACATCACGCATTGCACCCGTGCTGAAAACTCGCTCGTGTGAAGGGGGCCTTACTGGGGGGCTGGAGGCGGCAATAACCAGTGAGTGCCGTCCTCTGCAGTTGAGGAAAGCGCTGGTTTATGAATAAGAGTGTTTATGAGGTCAGGAGATCAGAGATCAGAGAAAAGAAGATGAATTCCCTGAGGGGACAAGGTGTAAATATGGAGCATGCCACTAGATAATCTCAAGGCTGTACAGTAAAAGAGGCTAAAAATTTTGAATAAAAAAAAACAATTTGAAAAACATTTTTAGGTAAACATGATTACAATGCAATATTTGAGCTCATTAGATGGGATCAACGTCCATGCATAATCTCCAAAGTCACAAGCACCTCTCTTGAACATTGTTATAGACCAGTAATGGGGGCACCCAAAGACATGTAAGCCTGAGCATATCAGTAAACTACTGCATACCCAGTACCTGACCCATTTACTACCGTTAACCACCATGGACTATCAGAGATTTTCCAAATTTCCCCTTCAATATCAGCAACCAAGAATTATAGTGTCAAATGCAGCAGAAGATTCCAGCTGAGAAAAATGTATATAAAATCTAAATGTGCAACCTGGGTTCTACCAATCAAGTTAAAATATGGCAAGACCCAAGAGACAAGAATGTGATAATATAATAACTGGATATTTTCTCCTCCTGGGTAATTATAAATCTCTGATCATCGCCAGGGATTGTCCCAGCATATTATAAATCTCCTACACAGCTCCCGCTCACTTTCAGAAGGACAAGCCTGGGGTTACTCACTATACTGGTAAGTCCACCGGACATTAACACTTTAGTGTCAATTACGTATATTTCATGAACTACTACTGTCTGCCTTGGTCAGATAATTTTCTTTCAGAATTTTTAATTTTTTTGCTAATAAGTAGTTTCTGAGGTTTTAGCAAATTTTAATACAAAATATAATAATTGCAGGATGTTGTGCTCCAATGCTTTATTAGTACATTAGTTCATCATATATGGTTTATTTCTTTCTCTTTTTTGTTTCACATCAGCCTCTCATGTCAGCCGCCTCCTTGTAATTACATCAGCTTAACTGCACACAGAGCACCCAAAATGTGCAGTTGATGGACTAATGCCTGGAAAGTATTTAAGCTTTTAACATATTGTTTTATGATGGTAAATTATGCAGAAATTATGAACTTAAAGTGTCCCACATGAATAGAGGAATATATATCAGACAGTCAAGTTATAAATTAATTGGGAAGATGACCTTCAAGTACACTTGGCTATGTAGACCTTCGGGGGCATGTTTTTATTGCATTGTACTTGTTTTGAGCTAAAAAAGCATTTTTTCAATTGGTCCTTATTAAAAATATGGAGCCTTTTTTTCTGTACAGAGCTGATATGCTGCAGTAGCAGCCTGTGAGTTTTCTGTCTTTTCCGTCATTTGGGGAGCTCAATACTGAGCAATGATACTCAATGGCAATGATGTAGCAGTTTATCCAGACACAAACATGTTTTCAGACAGAACACTCATTATAGCTCAATCCTTATCTTACTGATTAGAATGTGGCTTAAAGAAGTGTTTATGACCTCTTAGTAGTTTAGAGATAAGGTTTATTCCATGACCAGAACAAAGTGAAAGTACTAGTCACACTGTTAGAGGTGCAGTTAACCCCTTAACTGCTCAATATTTATAATAAAGGTTAATTAAAAAAATATGATTTTTAACCAAAAATTTGTAAAATGCAATAATAAAGAAAATTTCCTCCGATGGTGTACAAAGCCTTTAGATTTAATCCTTTACAAAATAGAAAATCACAAAAATAAGAGATTTAATTTAATTTCAGTTTTTTTGGATAAAAACAATGTTGACGCTTATTGAGTTAGAAAAGCCCTAATCTTATAACTTTCATAAACAGAAACCAAACTATTAATTTGTGTTTCTATTATTTTATTTTGTAATATATTGTTTTTTTTTTGTTTTTTTAATTTCTGCAAGAATTACATTTTAGTTGACAAAAATCTATAAGTGTCTGACTATCTGCTCCCTTCCTGGTCAGCTGATATTAGTGATACTGTATGTCTGGTATTACAGCTCATAGGAGCTCAGCCCCATTCAAGTGAACAGAACTGAACTGCAAGACCAAGAACCACATATTGAAGAAGATGCTGTGCTCACTACAGTATCACTGCCCTATGAATCAGCTGACCGCTGAGGGTGCTCAGAATTGGACTCCCATTGATATTTGATATTGATGGCCTATTTTAAAGACAGTTCACAAAATTTATAATCCTGGAGATCCTATTAAAAATATTAATAAATGGTGAAAGGTTTTAAATGAGACACACAGCTACTGTATGTCTTATCATTAAATCTGTCTTTGTGCAAAACATTTCAATCTTTTGTCAGAGCAACTGTTTCATATGGTAATATTTTTTTTATGTCACATTCCATATCCTCCTGATTTTTCAATTAACCATGCTTTCTAAATGGTAACCACTGAACGGCTATGAGCGGCTTTACATGCATGTTGTTTATGATTGCATTACAATTATTTTTAGCACTACTTTGCGATTCACTTTATAAAACAGATTATGCTGCAGTGATCACATTTCCTCCCAAAGTTCTCGGCAGTGCCGCACCATCCAATATCTCCTCCGTCTCTATCATCCTACCCATGGCCCACATTCTGCCAACGAGCTAAGATTAACCTCCAATATAATCTGAACCTCCCACTTCCATCTCAAGTCTTTTCTAGTGCTGTGCCATTTCTCTGGAATGTGATATCCTAGTGTAGTAGTTAGTTGTTAACTACTCCTGTAGTTAGCAATAGACACAGACAGTAAACCCTAAGCTAGAACCCAGCCAGCTTTCCCTACCTACTTACAGTGCAAGCCCAAGGTAGCAAGACCACAACTGGTCAACAGTCCCTACGCTAGTAAGGTGGAGAGACAGACAAACAATTAAAGACAAATTACACAAAGACAGAGTTGTATGTAAATGTCTCAGAACCAGGAGGGATACTGCAGTACAAAAACAAGAGGCAGAAGGTAGTGAAAAGACGCGCCAAGGTCAGAACCAGATGGGATGCAAAGTGCAAATCATGAGAGACAGAGAGTGGTCAAAAGACTAGCCAAAGTCAAAACCACAGGCAATCCAAATTAGCAAAGGAACAGGAAACAGGAACCTAGCTAGTGACTTCAAACGAGACAATCACTGGCACTGGTATTTGGCCAGGAAGGGGTTTAAGTAGAACATTGAGTCCCTGTATCAGCACCTGATAGGTGCTCCATTAGTCATAAACACTGGTACACAGTAATAGAGCAGCTGAGCAATCAACCCACTGCTAATCTCCTCCAGCACACGCCCACTGGCAAGAGAAACAGAGGATTGAATCTGGATGCTGTTACATCACCAGGGAGCATGGTTCAGCAGCCTGTTTCTCCAGGCGCAGCCATGCTGAGGCTGAGGATCGCACCACTGGAGCTCAGATAGGTAAGCTTTTGACACCCAGATGATCAGCTTCATTCCCAATGTGCCGAGTTTAAGTGTGCCTTTTTAGGCAGACCTATCACATGTTATAAATTGATTTGTCTTCTTATCACCATTATTCCTCAGCTTCTCACCCTTCACAACAGCAACCTCTGTAATACTTATTTTGTAGCAGTATATGGCAGCACCATATTAATAAAAATTACTATTGTTTAATCTACACTGCCAGCTCTGGTCGAATGACAGATACCACCCCAACATACACCACTATCCTATGACTGGGTCGCTAGGAGCTCTTGCTGCAGATTCCATCAAATTTCATGGTGGAAAAAGTGTTAAGAGAGCTTAAATATAAGTAATTATCCATATGTGGAAGCCTCATTGCTTTACTGACCATTGAGTCGTTTTTGCTTTTATCTAGGTCTGATAGACTGAGATCTTTCTTCATTAATCTATAAAAGCGTAAGTAACTTAAAGCCTTCACTCCTCCATAGTGTTCCACTGTGGTACTACTAGAACTAGTTTGACCTGGGAGTACTGATCACGTAAATCGATTAAAATTAATATTAGGGAGGACAAGCATTTAGAATTATGATATATTTTTAAATAAATACAGTTTATTTCAGTTAATACCACTGTTAGTGGATGGTCTACATAATATCCCACTGAATTTGGGGAGTTCAAATCTAAATGCATTACTTTCTTTGACTTCCTACAGAGACTATGCAACCAAAATGCAAAAATGCAATCGTCTTACCAAAAGAAGCAAAACCGTTGCATGATTTGCTTATTTACTGTAAGAAGTTGCATGGCAGAAAGCACATAAAACATAGTTAGAACCTTGAAACAAATGGGCCAGAATAGTAACCGATAACCCTAAAAGGATTTGTCATGAGATGACTGGATCACCAGGAATAACCAGCAGAATAACTGGGACAACCAGTTAATCTCATAGATTAGATTTTGCATTGATTTTTATCGTCCTTTATTTTCATAGATGAAAACTACTATTCTTTTTTTTTCTACTAGTAAACTAAGAAAACCTTAATGAAGAATGAGACTTCTATTCATTATTTTTACATTTTACCATTTTCTGGAGAGACAAAGTATAAACCGCTCATTACCACTTTCTTCTTCTTGATATATCTGGTCGGAGTCCTTATCAATTCCTCCATTATCACAGTCATATGTCTGGAAGTTCAGTTACATGAACCAATGTATCTCTTTATCTGTAATTTGTCCGTTGTAGACATATTATATACATCAGTCACGGTTCCTAAATTACTGCACATCTTATTGTCCGGAAATCACTTTGTCTCCTTCTGTCAATGTTATGGCCAGCTGTACATTTTTTTTACAATAGCAAGTGCAGAGGAAATTCTTCTCTTTATTATGGCTTATGATCGATATGTCGCTATCTGCCTCCCCTTACATTATCATCGGATCCTGAGTCAAAGAAATTGCCTCCTGATAACGACTGGGATTTGGACAGCTGCTATTTTAAACTCTTTAATGTTTGTGACCTCAGCCTTGAACATGTCCTCCTGTCACTCCAACCTCATCCACCAGTTCTTCTGTGATTTTAAGTCATTAACAAAGATCTCTTGCACAACCACACAAATGTTTTTCGCAGTAACTGGTGTAGAAATTTTGATATTAATGTTTTCTCCTTTGATGTGTTCTATTATTTCTTATGTTAACATTTTCTCTGTCATCTTCAAGATGAAGTCAAAAGAAAGCCGAAAAAAAGCCTTCTCCACCTGCTCATCCCACCTCACCATTATCACTATTTACTATGGGACATGCTTAGTAGAGTATGTGATACCACCTTACTCTGATGTTCTGGATTTAGCATTTAGTGTAGTATATACAACTATCATTCCCATGATAAACCCTATCATATACAGTCTACAGAATTCCAATGTACAATCTGCATTGCTGGGGATAGTGAAGGGAATGTGTTTTTAAAGAGAAGCTCCAGACACATATTCCTGTGAAATTTGGTGACAAAAGAGAAAGAACTGTATGACCCAAGGCTAAATAAATAGATTGGTAATTTATATTTAGTTTACGTTAGTTTATTTGTCTTTTTGGGATAGATACCACCCCTATTAAATATATATTTAACATACATTTTACCGATCTATTTAATTAGCCTTGAAAGGCATACAATGTTTTTCTCCTACAAGTATCAATTTCCAGGCAAGTGCCTTTAGCAGAGTAGAGCAGAGCAGACAAAGTTTTTATTTTTATTTTATCTGAGAGGCCTTGGGGGTCCTCTGGGTGGGTACTGTTTCTATTAAGAAGAGTGCCTAGAATATATGACTAGGCTAGGCAATGCTTCTCTTGGTTTCTTAGAAAAATATGTGCAAATTATCATGTCTAACATTTGGTGACATGAGAAAGGCTTGTCAAGAAAGGAAATTTAAATATCTTCATTATGAGCCCAAAAACATGCAAATTACCTTTCAATCAGAATTATGATATTCTAATTTACATATATTTTTCCCAGAAACCAAGAGCAGCATTGTCTAGTCTGCAATATTCCTTCCACATGCTATGCACTCTCCACAAGACAACACATATATATCTGTCTTTCCCGCTTTCCCTCCCTGTCCTTTGTATGTGTGCTATAGTTGGTCATACCATTAGATAAACTGTTATATATGCTCAATTACCAGTCATACTATGACATATGAGTGATGTTCCTGATTATACCGTTATATTTGTGTTGTATGTCTGGCTGTACCTTTATATTGTATTCCTGTTTGACATTACAGAGTAAAGTTCATAACAATAAAGGACTTGGGTTTATTCTGTGACTGAACATCTCTGGGGTTTGTGAGGACCCCGGGTCAAGTCAATGACAATAGCTGTTATTAAAGGGTTACATAAGGTAGTGACAAGGACAAATCACATAGGAAAAACTACGGTATGCTAACCACCTTAGCTCCATAATGATTACTTGGAAATCAGTAGAAACAGTTAGTCTATGGCATATGAATTACATAGGAGGAAAATCCAATGCTTCTTAAAATCCATAAGCTTTATTCAAAATCAATAAAAAACAGGATTGCAGTCCACCTGTCTACAATTGTCCAACACAAAATATTCTTATTCATCGCATATACCGTAGCAAAACTGAAATCACAGCAATTTAATAGCCGCCTGGATGCATCACCTGTGATTTTCACAATGATCAAGTGTGAACAAAAACCTGGGGTGCATCTGTATACATTTCAATTCTAATAATCACTAAACATATATACTGTACTATGTAGTCTATTTTAATAAATATACAATAGATCCTTTTTATAGTTTAAGCTAGTTGGCCGTAACATATGCTATCAATTGTGGCTGTATTCATTACTTTAACCTTGCTGATATTGCTTCTGACGACTCAATTTGAAACGCATTGAGCGCAATGAAAGCAATTAGTTATTAGTGTAGAGTGGCAGATGTTATATGCAATCCTCTGCTCCAAAATAGACAGGAATGGTGTAGGAGTCTGTAGTTAGGAATTGGGCTGAGATGTACTTACCTTGCCTCTGATTGGCCTTTATTCCAACATTTATCGGTGAAACAGGGCTTGGACGCACCTACCTGCCTCCTAGGGTCTCTGATTTCTATATTCATCGATACTGGCTACTACCACTCTCTACCAACACCTTTCTGTAGCTTGACCACTGCAACCCTCCTCTTATGGGTACAATATTATTTATATACAGACAGGCTAATACTTCATAGGAAGTTCATTAAGGAGGTATTTCGACCTCTTGGGATATTGTCTCTTGCTGGTCCCTTTTGGTTTCATACCAATACTCACCTTGCATAATAATGTCAATTTGAGGAAGGGTATAGCAGTGATTTCCTATATTGGGATGCCACTTTGATTTTATTATTATAATTATCAATAAAGATTTAATATTTTTGTTTTTAGCGTCAATACATGTTGTCCATCAACCTGGAATATTTTTTGGGTCTCTGACAATTCCTTTAATGGTAAGATTAAGTGCTCTATGGTCTTACAATACTTGAAGTCATACAACTTGATGTCACTGCCACCTGACCCATAGGGCATATTCATGCTTTTCTCCTACCCATAGCTCCCTCTCAAAAATGGACATGATTCTCACAGACTCTAGATTCCTCCCACATATTGCCTCAGTGGAATACCTACCCCACTCAGATTCTGACCAGAATGTCCTTATGGTTAATGTAACCTGGGATGACCTCCCCCATTGGCCTCACTGGAAGCTAAACCTTTTTTTGGTTAAAGGGGTTGGCTACTTTCTGACTGCTCTTGACCAATGTGTCTGTAAGATGATTATATGACACTTACTAATACAGCTTTTGTTGATTTTCTGTGCTGTGTGCTATATTTCATAAACCGTGTCCCAATGTTGGGAAAATTCTATGCGGTCCACACAGGAGATCTGTCCATAAGATGGTGGCTTATGGAAAAATAACCCCAGACATATCCCTCAGCCTTTGCCACTCAAATATATCACATCTGCCCTGACCTTGAGAATTGGGGAGTTTAGTGCAGGTGAAGTGAATTTTAACGGAGGAGACTGAGTGATTTTCCTGGTCACATGACCCTCCATCAGCAGCCATTTTATGGACAAGACTGCTGTGTGGACAGCGGAAAGGACTTGGCCAACAAGAGAGAATACCTTGTAAGATATATAAAAAATGGTGCAGAATATAAACAAAGACTATATTAGTAAGTGCCATATAATCATCTTACACACATTCATTAACAGTAGTCAGAAAGTGGGCACCCTTTGATTCTACTGAATCCATAATACTTAGTATATCAGTGGTACCAGTTCTTTATGGACCAGGACCCGGATTATTCCTAGCTAAACTTTAAGGTGTTTTCTCAGGCCATACATGGAGCTAAGCTTCCTGCAGAACATTAGAATGGAAAGCTCTGCTAGTAGACTGATATATATTAATGTCCAATTGCCTCACAAATGTCATGATTGACCATAAAGCACACCTGTTATTGTGCCCTGAAAAAGAAGACCCAACAAAGAAATACCTTTATTGGCAGAATTTTATGAAATGTGGAATCATTGTTACAGTCTTTTGTACAGTAGAAGAGAGAGATGGAACAATTCTCCAGACATTCAAGTACTTGAGCACTGTCACTTTATTGGTAGAATTTTACAAATTCTATAGTAAATGTTTAGTTCCCCCCATTCAAATATACCATGAATCCGTACAGTGTTAGAATTTATTGGCTCGATAAGCCGAAGAAAATACTTTGCGAAGTCTCGCGGGACTTCAGGTAATAACTTCAGAAATTAATTTCTACTGTTAAAAACCTTTTACCGAACTCGGTTTCGGTTTCAAGTGGTACCTTGGAACCGAACCCGAGTTTGGAAAAAGGTTTTTTACAGTAGAAATTAATTTCTGAAGGTTTTACCCGAAGTCCCGTGAGACTTTGCAAAGTAATACCTTCGGCTCATAGAAGCCAATACATTTTAATACTGTACGGAGTGCTTGCTCCGTACAGTTTTCTAACAAAATTTAATGCGAATCGACTTTTGATGTTTCATCTGATAATTCTTACCTACTCAGGAGGAAAATATAAATATTAGTTTGGGCTTAGCTTCTCCAATGTTAATTTTGTCATCCTAAAGAGATTTCTCTGACTTTCCATCTACGATCTTTCCCTTTCTTATAATTGCCCTTTTAAGGAGTTGTCCAAGTTTTATTTATTGATGACCTATCCTCAGGATAGGTCATCAATATCCCATGATGACCTGAGGATGGGTCATCACTCATCAATAAATATAGCTTGGACAACCCCTTTAATATTACACATCACAACACAGATAAGAATAACAGACAACATATTGTTATTTCATAGGCATTTATACATCACCATTATATTTCAATATGCGTCAATTACAGTCAATTACAATAAAATGAATAAATTTTTTTTTTAAAGTTCTAGGAGACCCCAGAGTGTCAGACACATCTTTTCAGGGCAATCAGGGAATGTTTAACCAAATTTGTTTAGACTAAATCATATCTGGAGGCTGAATCTATTGAATTGAATCTGAGGGAGTAACCAAAGGGTTCCTGTAAGAGTGCTAGCTATTGAGGCAAAATTTACTGGTGGCAGCTTTGAGTTGTTAACAGTGGGTGTGAGAAATAGCCTAGAAAGAAGCTTACCTCTGCTCTATGTCCATCCTACAGGTTGATCTTAAAATTCTGACTAAAATTCTGGCCTATAGTGATAACCCACTGATCTAACGTTTCATCTATCATACCATACCTGACATTTTGAAAGCCCGACAACTTCATAAACCTACCTATTATTCAATTTCACAATGGCCCAAACATTCATCTTAACCTCTGGGCAACTTTGGAGAGTTTTGGCTTTGCTAGTTCAGTACATTAGTTCAAAATCCAAGTTCAAAATAATGGGTTCACCAGAAAACACTACAACCTGAGAATTTACAGTGTCTTCCAAAAGTATTCACCCCCCCTCCCCTTGACTTTTTTTTGCATTTTGTTACAATAAAGCCTTAAGTTCAATGTTTTGTTAATCTGAATTTTTTGTCATGACCAGAACACAATAGTCTAGGTTGGGGAAGTGAAATGAGACAAATGTATAAATAAAACTATTGTTCAGAAATAGAAAACAGAAAATTGGCATGTGCATATGTTTTCACCCCCTTTGTTAGGAAGCCCATAAAAAGCTCTGGTGCAACCACCTTTAGAAGTCACATAATTAGTGAAATGATGTCCACCTGTGTGCAATATAAGTGTCACAAGATCTGTCATTACATATACACAACTCTTTTGAAAGGCCCCAGAGGCTGCAACACCTAAGCAAGAGGCATCACTAACCACACACTGCCACGAATACCAAGGAACTCTCCAAACAAGTAAGGGACAATGTTGTTGAGAAGTAGAAGTCAGGGTTAGGTTATAAAAAATTATCCAAATCTTTAATGATCCCCAGGGGCACCATCAAATCTATCATAACCAAATGGAAAGAACATGGCACAACAGCAAGCCAAGAGATGGCCGCCCACCAAAACTCACGGACCTGGCAAGGAGGGCATTAATCTGAGAGGCAGCACAGAGACCTAAGGTACATATAGGACGACAATAAGCCATAAGCTGCATAGAGTTGGGCTTTATGGCAGAGACCAGAAGAAAGCCATTACTTTTAGCAAAAAACAAAAAGGCACGTTGTGAGTTTGCGAAAAGGCATGTCGGACACTCCCAAAATGTACGGAGAAAGGTGGTCTGGTCTGATGAGACTAAAATTGAACTTTTCGAGCAGGAAAGAAAACGCTATGTCTGGTGCAAATCCAACACATCACACCACCCAAGGAACACCATCCCCACAGTGAAACATGGTGGTGGCAGCATCATGCTGTGGGGATGTTTTTCAGCAGCCAGAACTGGGAAACTGGTGAGAGTTGAGGGAAAGATAGATGGTGCTAAATACAGGAATATTCTTGAGCAAAACCTGTACTACTCTGTGCGTGATTTGAGGCTAGGACGGAGGTTCACCTTCCAGCAGGACAATGACCTCAAACACACTGCTAAATCAACACTTGGGTGGTTTAAGGGGAAACATGTAAATGTGTTGGAATGGCCGAGTCAATCTGTGGTCAGACTTAAAGATTGCTGTTCACAAGCGCAAACCATCCAAATTGAAGGAGCTGGAGCAGTTTTGCAAGAAGGAATGGGCAAAAATCCAAGTGGTAAGATGTGGCAAGGTCATAGAGACTTATCCAAAGCGACTTGGAGCTGTGATTGCCGCAAAAGGTGGCTCTACAAAGTATTGACGTTATAGGGGTGACTTTTTCTGTTATTTTGTTCTATTTATTGTTTGCTTCACATAAAAAATAAAAATAAAAAATCTTCAAAGTTGTGGGCATGTTCTGTAAATTAAATGATGCAAATCCACAAGCAATCCATGTTAATTCCAGGTTGTGAGGCACCAACTAACGAAAAAAGTCAAGGGGGTGAATACAAGGCACTGTAAGTGAACCACCACGTACTTGACTCATTTACTTCCATTGACCATCAGGAACCTTCACTGATGTCACCATTTACACTTTCAATACCAATAACGAACAATTAATTTCTGCTAAAATAATGATAATGATTGAGAGTATAGTAAAAGCATATTTTCCCCTCCTGGGTAATTATGAATCTATGATCATCCTCTGGGTTTGTCCCAGCACATTATAAATCTCCGACTCAGCTCCCCCTCGCTTCCAGTATAGAATTTTACATTAGGACAAGCCTGCTGGTAAGTTCACCACATTGACATTTTTATTGTAAACAGTCTTTCATGAATTATTGTACTACATCGGTCAATGATTTCTATTAAACTGAGGGTCTAACAATTTTCAGTGCAGGATATTATGTCTGTATGTTGTGGCACTTTATTTATTGGTACGTTGGTTCATTATACGTGGCTTATTCCTTTTTTTTCCATTATTTCTTATTATTTGCAAGTTAGCATTTTTAACTGGATAACTGGATTTTATCAACGAACTAAAAATTAAATATCTACACAGCAGCCTGTCAAGTCAGCCGTCTCCTTTGGATATTATCATAATTATAAAAGGGTAATTAAATTAACTGTACACAGAACACCTAAAATGTGCAACTGATGGCAGTAATGTATGCAAAGCATTTATACTAAAAAAAAATCTGTTCATAACTGATGGAGGTTTAGTTTTTTATTTTATTATTTTTTTATGTTAACTGTGCAGAAATTATGAGCTGAAAACGTTACAAATGATTATGAGAATGGATACCAGCCAAGCAAAAAAAATCAGTTGGGGAGATAATCTTAGTATCATACTCAAATTCACCCCTTCACACCCCTGCAAAAATCACACATTTAATAATGACATTTTCATTATTAAACATTATTTGACATTATTTTATTATCAAACATTCCTATTACCTGCATGCCATATATCTGCCATCCATTCCATTGCTAGATCATCTTCTCCTTGGTCCTCAACATTCAGTCCCTATAATCTTCTGATGAGTTTGTTTAAAAGGAATTCTCTGGTACTCAAATATTGGTGACCTATCCTGAAGATAAGCCATCGGTATAAGGTTGGTGAAGGGCCAACAAACCACTCCCGCTTTTCAGCTGATTTTGGAAAGCTACTGGTGCCTGAAACTATACAGCAAAAGTTTCACTCCACTTTTTAGCGGCCATGCCAGGGTAGTAATGCTCAAATAAATGGATGCTGAGCTTCAGAACACTGGAGCTGGAAACTTCCCCGGGTGATAGAGTCTTCCATGCACTGCATAGTTCTCGGGTCTGGGGGCTGCAAAAATAGACGATAAGTAGGGCTACCAGGTATCATGTCCACATCAATCTAATATTGATGACCTCTCCTGAGGAGAAGTACCATAAAGCTTCTTTAAATGTTTAGGTTTCTGCCAGTATTAATAAGTACTTAATTTATGTGGTTTTTTTGACCATCTGTCTGGTTGTTGTGCAATTCAGTCCTACTGTAAGTCCTAGGGATATCTGAGTTATAAGAGCCACAGTTAGGATATGGGAAAGGCCGCTGTTATAGATGAAGTCACATTCTGTGGACTTGTGCACAATCCGTGCTGTTACACCTGTTTATTTTTACATAGTGAAATACATTAGAGGATCTATCTGAGAGGTCAGTGTGTAACTGTAATCTCTTCACACATGAGAGCTCAAACGTATGTAAGGGTCCAGACTCCTTATACATAGGGAGGTGGCCAGGCCAATGATTGTGGATGTTTATACAATTGTTCGGTCAAGATAATTGACCTGTGTAAATGTGCCGATATTCAGCTGTCAAACGAGCAAATAATTGCTGTGTATAACTACAGCTAATGAAGAGTCAATGATCCGGAATGAATATTAATATGAACCTTGATCCTTGTCCAGTCTATTGGCCTGTGTGCAGCTTATGCTAAGTTCTTATCAAATCAATCCAAATGTATCCAGAGTTGTCCATAGTCTTTATATATGTACAAATATAATTATGCTTAGTTTTTGTACACATAGGCTAAGGCTCCTTTTACACGGATAAGAATTCAATGTGGGTGCAATGCGTGACTTGAACTCATTGCACCCGCACTGAATCCGGACCCATTCACTTCAATAGGGCTGTGTACATGAGCAGCGATTTTCACGCATCACTTGTGCATTGCGTGAAAATCACAGCGTGTTCTATATTCTGCATTTTTCACGCAAGGCAGGCCCCATAGAAATGAATGGGCTGCGTGGAAATCGCATAGCATCCGCAAGCAAGTGCTGACGCAATGTGATTTTCAGGCATGGTTACATAAAGAAGATGTAAGTAAATTGATTAAAGTCAAGAAGTTAGGAAGCATTCTGTATTAAGAATGCTATTATTTTACCTTATAACCATGTTTTAACCCCTTAAGGACCGGGAGTTTTGGGATTTTTGCATTTTTGTTTTGCGCTCCCTGCCTTCCAAAAGCCATAACATTTTTATATTTCCGCTCACATAGCCATATGACGGCTTATTTTTTGCGGGACAAGTTGTACTTTTTAACGCTACCATTTATTTTTGCATGTGATGTAGTGGGAAACGGGAAAAAAATTCCAAATGGGGTGAAATTGCAAAAAAAAAGCAATTTCACCACAGTTTTACGGGTTTTTAAATTACAACGTTCGATTTGCGATAAAACTGACTGGTTAATTTTATTCTTCAGGTCAGTACGAATCCGGCAATACCTAATATGTATAGTTTTTCTTGCGTTTTGATAGTGAAAAAAAATTAAAAGTGGGAATTTTTTATTTTATTTTTTGTCGCCATGTTTTGACCCCTATAACTTTTTGTAATTATGCGTACGGAGCAGTGTAGGGGCTCATTTTTTGCAGGGCAATCTGAACTTTTAATTGATACCATTATGGGGTGCGTATGATGTTTTGATCACTTTTTATTCATTTTTTTAGGAAATGAAGCGTCCAAAAATGGCGAATTAGCCATTTGGACGCTTTCTTTCGTTTTATGTTTACCGTATGGTGAATATTTTTAATATTATTATAGTATGGGCGTTTTCGCACATTGCGACACCATTATGTGTAATTTTTTATTTTTTATTTATTTTATTTTCATTTTGGGGAAAGGGGGTGATTTGAATTTTTATATTTTTTTATTTAATTTTTATTTTTAAACTTTTTTTTTTTTTTACCACTTTCTTATAGTTCCCATAGGGAACTATAAGATGCAATCATCAGATTGCTATTCTCATATATTCCAATGCAATAGCATTGGAATATATGAAAAATCACATATTTCCTATGGAGCCTATTACAGTCATAGGCTCCATAGGAATACTGTGTAGTAACCTAGGTTTCATTCACAGAAACCTAGGGTACTACATGCATGCTCCGGCTCCCCCTTGTGGCCATCAGGGAGCCGAGCAAACCGAAAGTGAAACTTTCGGTTTTTGCTCGATCAGATGCCGTGGTCAGGATTGACCACGGCATCTGAGGGGTTAAATGTCCGCGATCGGCATCGCTGCCGGTCGCGGACATAAGCTGCGGGTGTCAGCTTGATGAATCAAGCGTTTACCCGCAGCTCATGCGCCCGCTCCGTGCGGGAGCGGGCGCCATCTTTAAAGTGCGGACGAAGGGCGTACATGTACGCCCTTCGTCCTTAAGGGGTTAAGGGAAAATAATAAAATACAGAATACCAGAATACCGAACCTAAACTCGAACTTCTGTGAAGACGTCCGGGTTCGGGTCTGGGTACCAAACATTCAGATTTTTCACACGCGCGTGCAAAACACATTGCATTCATGCGGAAAAATCACACAATTTCCCGCCACGCACCCGCATCCTATCCGGCCCTCACACACGACGCCCGTGTGAAAGAGGCCTAAGGCTGGCACAATGGTAAATGACATCTTATCTTAGTGGCATATGTCCTACAAAGTGCTGCTACAGTTAAAAATGGCCTGGGTATATCCATCCGTCTTCTGTTTATATAGGTACAGTACCTGTCAAATGTTTGGATGCACCTTTTTATTCCATGTTTACTCTTATTTATTTATTTTTTCTACATCATAGATTAATATTGAAGATATATTTTTTTCTTTTAGTAAACTAAGAAAACCTTAATGAAGAACGAGACGACTATTCATTATTTTTACATTTTACCATTTTCTGGAGAGACAAAGTATAAACCGCTCATCACCACTTTCTTCTTCTTGATATATCTGGTCGGAGTCCTTATCAATTCTTCCATTATCACAGTCATATGTCTGGAAGTTCAGTTACATGAACCAATGTATCTCTTTATCTGTAATTTGTCCATTGTAGACATATTATTTACATCGGTCACGGTTCCTAAATTACTGCACATCTTATTGTCCGGAAATCACTTTATCTCCTTCTCACAATGTTATTCTCAGTTCTACTGTTTTGTAACAGTGGGAGTCGCAGAGGAAATTCTTCTCTTCATTATGGCTTATGATCGATATGTCGCTATCTGCCTCCCCTTACATTATCATCGTATCATGAGTCAGAGAAATTGTATCCTGATAACTATTGGGATGTGGACAACTGCCTTTTTAAACTCTGTAATATATATAGAATCAGCATTATACATGTCCTCCTGTCACTCCAACCTCATCCACCAGTTGTTCTGTGATGCTAAGTCACTAACAAAGACCTCTTGCACAAGTTCACAGCTGTTTTTTGTAGTAACCAGTATAGACATTTTGTTCTTTGCATTTATTCCATTGATGTGCACATTTATTTCTTATGTTAAAATTTTCTCCGTCATCTTCAAGATGGATATAAAAGAAAGCCAAAAAAAAGCCTTCTCCACCTGCTTATCTCACATCACTGTTATGACTACATACTATGGTGCAGGCATAATAGGGTATCTGATGCCACCTTACTCTGATGTTCTGGATTTAGTTTTGAATACAGTCTATACAACTATCATCCCCATGATAAATCCTATCATATACAGTCTACAGAATTCCAATGTGAAATCTGCATTACTGGGGTTAGTGAGGGGAATGTGTTTTTAAAAAGTGACTCACCACAAATACAGCTGTAAAACTGGTCAGAAGTTGAAATGCAAACACAAAGTATTAGAAATGTTGGCCCCTAAAAATGTATGAGTTGAAGTATTTTGGTGGGTATAAATTAGTACTTGTTACATCTGATTTTAACTTGTGTTCTTTAAGACCCAAATAAACATAATGGTTAAAAAAATATATATTGTTTGGACTAATCATTTTGGATGATGTGGCTTGAGGCGATGGAGGTGGAAAAGAAGCAGCCATGGTGTTCAGACACATGGAGATGGTGCTCATACATTGAAGCAATTGTTTCTGGTGATTCCCGAGTAGTCATCTCCTTGAAGAGATGTTGTATTCCCCTCTTGGGGCACCAGTGAAACTATGGCCACCCTGGTTCATTTTGACAAAGCCATGTTTTAGAGAACTTGGTCCATTTGGGATTGGGAAAATTTTAGGAAATACCATACATTCAGTACATTAGATGAATATAGAGATTTAAAGTGTCCCTTTCACACAAATGTGGGATGCTGCACTTGTACAAAGCTAGAGGCAGCCCAGCTTGGTCTAGACTGGCACATTTTGACCATGCACCCACAGTATAAGGTTGCATCATCGGTTCTTAAGCTGACAATAGAAGCAGATATAGCCCTGCCAGTTCATTTGGAGGTTTTGGCAGTACATTGTCTCTGCTCTTTATCACCACCAAGGCCACCACCCTAACCCTCCTGCTCAGCACCCCGATCCGGCTTTCAGGCCATGTCCAACATACAATCATCATCATAATTCTTACTCTCCCCAACACTTTTATTCAACTCCGATATATTCTGGACACCGTAAGTTGAAAAAGTACACTGTATGTCACAGATACATTTTTTTTAGCGCACACTTTACACAGGAGATGTGGTGCAGATAATTTAACTGTCCGCAGCAGCCTATTCAACGCTAATTAGCGCAGGATGCGCAAAAAAAATATATTGCTGCTGCCACACACAATAGTCCTTAAAAGCACTTTTGGGTCTCTAAAAAGTTTTTCTAATAAAACTAGTGCAATATCACTCTCTACACTGTCTGTCCCTTCCTATGAACAGCTCTCCCAGACTAAGACTGACCCGAACACTTGTCATCAGGTGCTATATAGTATCCGATGACGCGTTCCGGCAATCCAATCACTGTAATGCCAGTAATCAACATGACTATATTACATACAGTAAGGGCAGTACTTACCTGTATGTTTATTGGCTGCATAGCAGCCAAGAAACGTGCGGGAAGGAGACTCGAGCATTGTGCTCAAGCACATGCGGTACTCTTCCGAGTACCACCATGTGCCGAGCATCGAGATGCTTGAGCCAATCTACTAGCCATTACATATACACACCTTTTTTGAAAGGCCCCAGAGGCTGCAACACCTAAGCAAGAGGCATCACTAACCACACACTGCCATGAAGACCAAGGAACTCTCCAAACAAGTAAGGGACAATGTTGTTGAGAAGTAGAAGTCGGGGTTAGGTTATAAAAAAATATCCAAATCTTTGATGATCCCCAGGAGCGCCATCAAATCTATCATAACCAAATGGAAAGAATATGGCACAACGGCAAACCTGCCAAGAGACGGCCACCCACCAAAGGAGGGCATTAATCAGAGAGGCAGAACAGGGACCTAAGGTAACTCTGGAGGAGCTGGAGAGTTCCACAGCAGAGACTGGACTATTTGTACATAGGACGGCAATAAGCTGTACGCTCCATAGAGTTGGGCTTTATGGCAGAATGGGCAGAAGAAAACCATTAACTTCCGCAAAAAACAAAAAGGCACAATGTGAGTTTGCGAAAAGGCATATGGGAGACTCCCAAAATGTATGGAGGAAGGGGCTCTGGTCTGATGAGACTAAAATTAAACTTTTCGGCCAGCAAAGAAAACGCTATGTCTGGTGAAAAACCATCACATCACCCAAAGAACACCATCCCCACAGTGAAACATGGTGGTGGCAGAATCATGCTGGGGGGATGTTTTTCAGAAGCTGGAACTGGGAAACTGGTCAGAGTTGAGGGAAAGATGGATGGTGCTAAATACAGGGATATTCTTGAGCAAAACCTGTACTACTCTGTGTGTGATTTAAGGCTAGGATGGAGGTTCACCTTCCAGCAGGACAATGACCCCAAACACACTGCTAAAGCAACACTTGGGTGGTTTAAGGGCAAACATGTAAATGTGTTGGAATGGCCAAATCAATCTGTGGTCAGACTTAAAGATCGCTGTTCACAAGCGCAAACCATCCAACTTGAAGGAGCTGGAACAGTTTTGCAAGGATGAATGGGCAAAACTCCCAGTGGTAAGATGTGGCACGCCAAAAGAGTCTTATCCAAAGCGACTTGGAGCTGTGATTGCCGCAAAAGGTGGCTCTATAAAGTATTGACTTTAGGGGGGTGAATAGTTATGCACATTGGCTTTTTCTGTTATTTTGTTCTATTTGTTGTTTGCTTCACAATAAAAATAAAAAATAAAAAAAATTTAAAGTTGTGGACATGTTCTGTAAATTAAATTATGCAAATCCTCAAGCAATCCATGTTAATTCCAGGTTGTGAGGCAGCAAAATACAAAAAAGTCAAGGGTGGTGAATACTTTTGCAAGGCACTGTAAATGAACCACCAGATACTTGACTCATTTACTTCCATTGACCATCAGGAACCTCCACTGATGTCACCATTTACACTTTCAATACCAATAACCAACAATTAATTTCTGCCAATTAAAAGCCTGAAAAATAATGATAATGATTGATAATATTATAGAAGCATATTTTTTCCTCCTGGGAAATTATAAATCTATGATCATCCTCTGGGGTTGTCCCAGCACATTATAAATCTCCGACTCAGCTCCCCCTCGCTTCCAGTATAGAATTTTACATTAGGACAAGCCTGCTGGTAAGTTCACCACATTGACATTTCTATTGTAAACAGTCTTTCATGAATTATTGTACTACATGGGTCACGTCATTCATTTCTTACTGAAAATTAAAATCAGTAACAAATGATTTCTATCAAACTGAGGGTCTAACAAATTTTAATGCTAAATACTATGTCCTTATGTTGTGGCACTTTATTTATTGATACGTTGGTTCATTATACGTGGCTTATTTCTTTTTTTTCCATTATTTCTTATTATTTGCAATTTAGCATTTTTAACTGGATAACGGGATTTTATTAATGAACTGAAAATTAAATATCTACACAGCAGCCTCTCAAGTCAGCCGTCTCCTTTGAATATTGTCATAATTATAAAAGTGTAATTCAATTAACTGTACACAGAACACCTAAAATGTGCAACTGATGGCAGTAATGTATGCAAAGCATTTATACTAAAAAAAATCTGTTCTTAACTGATGGAGGTTTAGTTTTTTATTTTCCTATTTTTTTATGTTAACTGTGCAGAAATTATGAGCTGAAAACGTTACAAATGATTATGAGAATGGATTCCAGCCAAGCTAAAAAAAAATTAAAATGAATCAGTTGGGGAGATGATCTTAGTATCATACTCAAATTCACCCCTTCACATCCCTGCAAAAATCACACATTTAATAATGACATTTTCATTATTAAACATTATTTGACATTATTTCATTATTAAACATTATTGTAATTATTTTTAGCAAAAAAAAATTCCAGTAGGTCTTCACTGCAAATTTTTAACCATTTGCCTTTTAAATTTTGCTGTTATGAGGCTGCCTGTTGCTTCAAGTTCACCTAGTTACTACCTTTGCTTTGGCAGTTGCAATGCATCTGCCTAGCATTTGAATGTAGGTTTGATTAGCATCTAGCTTTGCCAGCTTGATAGGATGACGTTATGACATGACACGTGTTGCGTGACGCTCCTCCCTCCTCCTCCGATCTAACCTTTCCCAGCGGTGCTGCCCGATCATGTTCCCCACGCCGGATGTCGGATGCTGGTTGCTGGAGCCATGCTGTGGTACTGCCACTTCCTGACTATCTTGACTGTGCTTACTCATTCGATGCTGGAGCTCTGCACTGTACGCTCGCAGCTGACTGATGTTCTGCCGGTGCCAGTGATAAGCCGGTCGCTGGAGGAAGTCTCCCTTTCTGGTTTGTGTGCACCAGATTCAGGAAAGTGACGCTGCACAGTTTAACTTGCTAACCTGCCAAGATAGACTCTGCGAGACCACATCTGACGGCTGCCGCCTACTCGAGGGGTCGTAGTCCACTGCACTACAGGGGGACGATGCGCCTGGGCTGCTGGATGAAGTTTTCAAGATAAGTGTTTCCCTGTCCCAGTCTTCTACAGTTTGTCTTTTTGAACTTTTTGAATGTTGTTTTCAGGCTGCTTCTGTGCCCCCTGCGCTCCTTGTGTTCCTTGTATTTGGATCTTGGTTGCTCCTTATCCCCCTTTTTCTATATAACTTTTTGTTTGATTCCCCCCTGTTGTTTTAACCTCGTTGTGGTAGGCTATATATGTGAACTTTTATAGCGCAAAGTGCAATTGAACGAATCATCGGTGGAATTTAAAGGGGTGTGAGGAGAAAAAGAAGAAGAAAAGAAAAAAAGGGGGGAAAAATGAAAAAAAATACAGTTCAATAAAAAAAGGGGGGGGGAGAGGTAAAAATAAAGGGGGAAAAATGAAAATAAAGAAAGGGAAGGAAAATTATGCAGGAAATAGCAGCCCAGCTAGGCACTGTTCAGACAGATGTGTCTGTAATAGGAGACGATTAAAAAAAAATACGGGACAGAGTTACTGATATCGAGAAAACAGTGGGCTCTTTGGAAGCTGAAGTTAAAATATTAAAAACAGAAATCCCTATCTTGAAAATAGAACAAAGTATGCTGCAAAAGAAGCTGACAGACATGGAAGATAGATCGAGGAGATGTAATGTAAAAATATTGGGGCTGCGTTGGACGCAGCTAAGGCCTTCGACAGGGTGGAATTGTGATTTATATGGAAGGTTATAGAAAAAAGGTGGTTTGGACAACAATTTATTAGTATGACTAAGCTTCGATGCAAATTTCCAGTGGCGAAATTGAACATAAATGGAAATTTAACCTCAGTCCTTGAGTTGTCCAGAGGTACTTGGCAGGGTTATCCACTTTCTCCATTTCTTTTTGACATATATATAGAGCCCTTAGCTAGTAGTGTGAGACAAAATCCTAGGATTCAAGGGTTTAGTGTGGTGGGACAAGAAGATCGTATGTCTCTGTACGCAGATGATGTACTATTCTTTATAGATCATACTAATATAACACTACCAGGAATCATTAGAATGGTTTAAGCTTTTGGTGAGGTTTCTGGATTTGATGTAAATTGGTCAAAAACAATATTTTTAGACAGATTTGAATTATGTATTTATGGGTCACTTAGTCGGATTAATGTTACTGATTTACTTGAATACCTAAGAGTGGCAATTTATTCTAAAGTGAATGATCATATACAGCTCAACCTGATACCAGTGATAAATAAAATAAGATCTAAAGTCACAATTTGGAGGCTTCCTATATCAAGAGCTGATAGAGTCTCCCTAGTGAAGATGATAATTTTACCTCAGCTTCTGTATGTGATAAGAAATTCACCTATGTGGATTGAAGATAAGTTTTTTGAACTAATTAAGAGAGTTATTAATGACCTACTCTGGGGAGGGAAGTGGGTAAGGCTAAAACTGGAATATATATATAAGCCATTAGAGCCGGGAGGGTTAAACCTCCCATTCTTTAAGGGATATTTTATTGCAGTGCAGCTGTGGCTTTGGAGTGAATGGGAAAAAGATTGTTCCCCATGTGATAAAATACAGTTGTGTTCAAAATTATTCAACCCCCACTGAAATTGAGTGTTTTGGCCAGTTTGACATTGATTTTGATCATTTCAGTCATCTTGTTTACAATTAAATCAAAGAGGCCCTTGTAAGTCAGACAAATATAACATAACATTTATAACGAAATAACCACAAATGTCTTTTCTGTGCTCACATCATTATCAGTTTTATTCAACCCCCAAGTGACATTTAATCTTAGTACTTAGTACAACATCCTTTCCCAGTTATAACAGCTTTTAAACGTGAAGCATAGCTTGACACAAGTGTCTTGCAGCGATCTACGGGTATCTTCGCCCATTCTTCATGGGCAAAAGCCTCCAGTTCAGTCACATTCTTAGGCTTGCGCGCTGCAACTGCTTTCTTTAAGTCCCACCAGAGGTTCTCAATCGGATTTAAGTCTGGTGACTGCGATGGCCACTTCAAAATGTTCCAGCCTTTAATCTGCAACCATGCTCTAGTGGACTTGGAGGTATGCTTGGGATCATTGTCCTGTTGAAAGGTCCAACGTCTCCCAAACCTCAGGTTTGTGACGGAGTGCATCACATTTTCATCCAATATCTCCTGGTACTGAAGAGAATTCATGGTACCTTGCACACGCTGAAGCTTCCCTGTACCTGTAGAAGCAAAACAGTCCCAAAGCATGATTGACCCCCCGTCATGCTTCACAGTAGGCAAGGTGTTCTTTTCTTCATAGGCCTTGTTCTTCCTCCTCCAAACATAGCGTTGATCCATGGGCCCAAACAGTTCTAATTTTGTTTCATCAGTCCACAGAACACTATCCCAAAACTATTGTGTTTTGTCCACATGACTTTTGGCATACTACAGTCGACTCTTCTTATTCTTTGGAGACAGCAAGGGGGTGCGCCTGGGAGTTCTGGCATGGAGGCCTTCATTACGCAGTGTGCGCCTTATTATCTGAGCTGAAACTTCAGTACCCGCATCTGACAAATCTTTTTTCAGTTCCTCAGCAGTCACACAGGGACTTTTCAACACTTTGCGCTTCAGGTAGCGCACAGCAGTCGAAGTCAGCATCTTCTTTCTGCCACGACCAGGTAGCGTTTCAACAGTGCCCTTTGCCTTGAATTTGCGAATGATGCTTCCTATGGTGTCTCTTGGTATGTTTAACATCTTTGCAATCTTCTTATAGCCATTGCCCTTCATGTGAAGAGAAATCACCTCTTCTCTTGTCTTCCTGGACCATTCTCTTGACTTCACCATGTCTGTAAACACACCAGTAAATGTCTAGAAGGAGCTGAGTATCACAGTAATTTTACATCTGCCTAATTGGGGCTTATTCTGCTTGATTGCTGCTCGTTGACATCCACAGGTGTTTTCAATACCTGATCGAAAACACTTGAATGAACCTCTGTTCTTAAGAGTGGTCGTCTTTAAGGGGTTGAATAATTGTGTCAATGAAGAAATCACAAAAAAAAATGTAATACTGTATTACAAAAACAATTGATGTCATTTTAGTTGCATTTGGTTCTTTAAAAAGTCCTTGTAAGATTTCATTCTGAACACAATTACAAATGTACAGTAAATTCCCTAAAACCCTTTACAGCATTGGGGGTTGAATAATTTTGAACACAACTCTATTTACTTTGTTGGAATCAGGATAACTGAGTGTTGGAGAACAAGCATATGAGACCATTACATTATTATTTTCCAAATCTTGGACTGTTGTTAAATGTTGGCTAGGGATAAAGGGATCACTTTCTTGTACTCATCTTTGCCACAATTTTTATTTGAAGGAACTTTCTGAATTATCCGCAGACCTTTTCTGGAGCAATAATAATGTTTTGTATGTTGCACAAGTGGTGGAGAAGGAAGAGATTTTGTGTTTAGTCTCTTTAGTTCAAAGAGGGATTTTAGGAGGTTTAAGTTGGTTTAGATATTTTCAGTTGTGGTCAGCACTGGTCAACGTTAAAGAAAAATCACGGTTAGAAATTAATTCATGCACATTAATTGAGGATATGATGGAAGTACCACGTTGTGAAATGAAGATTTCACAATTTTATGAATTATTAGTTAGGACTCTGTTTGAGCAGACGGCCTCTCCGGGCCAAAAGGCTTGGGAGACCGATTGCTCTGATTATTCCACAGTAGACTGGGAAAAAACACTAGTTAACTTAAAATATGTATCACACAACTTTAATCATGTGGTGGTTCAGTTTAATATTACATATAGAATATAAATCATCCCGATTTGGTTAAATAAATGTGGGTTAAGGGAAACTGCTAACTGTCCAAGATGCGATCTTCCTGATACAAATTTTTTACATATGATTTGGTCCTGTCCAGAGATAGGGAACTCAGAATTTGAATGTTGTGATTCCTAAGTCGCCACACTGCTGGGTACTAAATGACCTTTCTAACGTCAACTATTCCAAAGACTGTTCCTTATTAGAATAATGTTTTTGGCCCGACTAATGGTTACAAGAGTCTGGTTTTCAAGAAACTACCCAAACCAAAGAGCATGGGTGAACCTTGTGAATAAAGCGAAAAGATATAAAAATATCCTATAAAGACAACGAAATACTTTGGAAAAATGGAAAAGAATTTGGCAAAAACTGAAGTGTTAGGATTCAGTATAAGTTTATTTGGATTATATTCCTTTATGTATATGACCCCCCCCCCATCATCCCTGCCTAAGAGGTATAGATTGGGTGCAAGGGGTTAAAAAGGAATTGGTATGTAATATATTTGTTTGTTTTATTGGTTCTTTGTAACAATTCTTCTATTTTTATTATATTGATTTAATAAACAGAAACAGTTAAATAAGAAGAACAAATTAAAAAAAAGCATTATTGTAATTATTTTTAGCTAAAAAAAATTCCAGTAGGTCTTCAATGCAAAAATGTAACTATTTGCCTTTTGAATTTTGCTGTTATGAGGCTGCCTGTTGCTTCAAGTTCACCTAGTTACCAACTTTGCTCTGGTAGTTGCAATGCATCTGCCTAGCATTTGAATGTACGTTTGATTAGCATCTAGCTTTGACAGCTTGATTAGGATGGAGTGCTGATTTTAGAGTCTATTTATAGCCAGGCCTCAATTAAATCTAATTGTCAAGTATGGTGCTTGCCATGTGCCTGTCTTCTTTCCCCTAGATTCTTATCTAGTCTAGAGTGTTTTCTGCATATTATTGAATATGTTCCACAGAGCCTGGTTTGCTATGTGTATATCAGGGAATTATAGTTTCACATAGCTTTGTATGTTGCTGTTTTTGGGGCTTGTCTTTTGCTGTGCTGTTGTATTGTCCTGAGTCCTAATACCTGCATGCCATATATCTGCCATCCATTCCATTGCTAGATCATCTTCTCCTTGGTCCTCAACATTCAGTCCCTATCATCTTCTGATGAGTTTGTTTAAAAGGAATTCTCTGGTACTCAACTATTGGTGACCTATCCTGAAGATAAGCCATCGGTATAAGGTTGGTGAAGGGCCAACAAACCCCACCCGCTTTTCAGCTGTTTTTGGAAAGCTACTGGTGCCTTATACTATACAGCAAAAGTTTATTTCCACCTTTAAGTGGCCATGCCAGGGTAGTAATGCTCAAGTAAATGGATGCTGAGATTCAGAACACTGGAGCTGGAAACTTCCCGGGTGATGGAGTCTTCCATGCACTGCATAGTTCTCGGGACTGGGGGCTGCAAAAATAGACGATAAGTAGGGCTACCAGGTATCATATCCCCATCAATCTAATATTGATGACCTCTCCTGAGTAGTGTTGAGCGAACAGTTCGAGAATAGTTCGGGTTCGTACCGAATTTTGGGGTGTCCGTGACACGGACCCGAACCCGGACATTTTCAAAAAAGTTCGGGTTCGGGTCCGGTGTTCGTCGATTTCTTCCCGCTTTCTGAAGGGCTGCACATCAGCCAATCAGTTAGCATTTTACTTCTTGCCCTAAGAGCCCATCACAGCCATGCCTACTAATGGCATGGCTGTGATTGGCTAAGTGCAGCATGTGACCCAGCCTCTATTTAAGCTGGAGTCACGTAGCGCCGCACGTCACACTGCTCTGATTAGTGTAGGGAGTGGACGCAGCTTCTATCAGGGCGAGATTAGGCAGGTTAAAGTCAGCAACAGCACCTAATGAACGGATCAATTTACAGCTGAGAATCATTGAACTTCTGCTAGTTACTTGCTCGCTGGTTTTTAGGCTGCACAGAGCGTTTTTTGTCACTTATTTTCTGGGTTGATCGGCGGCCATTTTGTGACTTGTGGTGCGCCAGAAGAAGCTGCCACCAAGTCCATCAATCCATCAATACTAGTTTTTTTTTTTTTGCTATATCCTACATCAGGGGCTTGGCTGTGCTAATTGTCACTCCTAGAAACTCAGGAAAGAAATTTCTATATTTTATTAAGGGGTTAAATACAATTGCCCAAATACCAATCCCCTAAATCTGGTGTTCCAGCTTTGGCTAGACAAGTATAATACTGTCTGCTGTCTGGCAAAGGATAGATTATTTTCTGGGGTTAAATTCAATTGCCAAAATAGCAAAACCATAAATCAGTGGTTTCAGCTGTGGCTGGCAAAATAGAATAGTGTCCGAGGTAACGCACACACGTACAGACCCACGTACACGATTCTTGAATAGTTGTATTATCGCGATAATAAAACTAACAGTGTAAAGTTGACTGTATTGCTCTAAGTTATATTCACGTGCGAATGTAACTTCTATTACAACACACCAATACTAAAACTGACTAAGAGACAGCTTTAAGTTCTATTCGACAGCGATTGCAACTTTGGAACTTAAAGTGGTGTACGATTTTAAAAGTTGAGTACTAAAAAGTTGGAATCGCAATGCGATTCTTATGTATTGCTTAATCGCATTGCGATTACAACTTTGAGCTACCGATCACCATGGGAACGCCTCCTCCATTAGAATGTACTGTCGGATGTGAGAATTAAGTTGAAATCGCAATGCGATTCTTATATATCTGCTTAATCGCATTGCCGTTTCAACTTAGCATTGCTAAATAATTCCATCCATATTCGTTAACTTACTGACTCAGTAAGTTAGCGATATGGATGGAATTATTAGCAATGCTAAGTTGAAATCACTGATACGATTAAGCAAATATATAGAATCGCATTGCGATTTCAACTTAATTCTCAGATCCGACAGTACATTCTACTGGAGGAGGCATTCCCATGGTGATCGTTAGCTCAAAGTTGCAATCGCAATGCGTTTATTGCGGTATATTATCCCTCTGGGTGTCTTTTACAGCCTTTTTAGTGCCCAAAAGTTCGGGTCCCCATTGACTTCTATGGGGTTCGGGTTCGGGATGAAGTTCGGGTTGAGTTCGGATCACGAACCCGGACATTTTCCGGAAGTTCGGCCGAACCTCTCGAACCCGAACATCCAGGTGTTCGCTCATCTCTACTCCTGAGGAGAAGTAACATAAAGCTCCTTTAAATGTTTAGGTTTCTGCCAGTATTAATAAGTATTTGCTTTATGTGGTTTTTCTGACCGTTTGGTTGTTGAGCAATTCAGTCCTACTGTAAGTCCTAGGGATATCTGAGTTCTATGAGCCACAGTTAGGATATGGGAAAAGCCACTGTTATAGGTGAAGTCACATTCTGTGGACTTGTGCACAATCGGTGCTGTTACACCTGTTTTTTTTTACATAGTGAAATACATTAGAGGATCTATCTGAGAGGTCAGTGTGCAACTGTAATCTCTTCACACATGAGAGCTCAAACGTATGTAAGGGTCCAGACTCCTTATACATAAGGAGGTGGCCAGGCCAATGATTGTGGATGTTTATACAATTGTTCTGTCAAGATAATTGACCTGTGTAAATGTGCCGATATTCAGCTGTCAACCAAGCAGACAATTGCTGTGTATAACTGCAGCTAATGAACAGTCAATGATCCATAATGAATATTCCTATAAACCCTGATCCTTGTCCAGTCTATTGGCCTGTGTGCAGCTTATGCTAAGTTCTTATCAAATCAATCCAAATGTATCCATAGTTGTCCATAGTCTTTATGTATGTACGTATATAATTATGCTTAGTCCCCTTTTACATGGACTGGAATTCAATGTGGGTGCAATTCGTGATGTGAACGCATGTCACCCGCACTGAATCCGGACCCATTCACTTGGGCTGTGTACATGAGCGGTGATTTTCAAGCATCACTTATACGTTGTGTCAAATCGCAGCATGTTCTATATTCTGCGTTTTTCATGCAATGCAGGCCTCATAGAAATGAATAGGCTGCGTGAAAATCGCATAGCAACCACAAGCAAGTGCTGATACAATGTGATTTTCATGCATGGTTACATGAAGAAGATGTAAGTACATTGATTAAAGTCAATGTACCCTTATGACATGGATATAAAGGAAAATAATAGCATTATACAGAATGCTTACTTAAATGTGGCTTAAGGGGGTTAAAAAATAAAAAAAAATTAACTCACCTCATCCACTTGATCGCGCAGCCGGGCATCGTCTTCTTTCTTCTCCTTTCAGGACCTGCAAAAGGACCTTTGGTGACGTCAGCGCAGGTCCTGCTGAATGAAGATAGAAGATTATGTCACCAAAGGTCCTTTTGCAGGACCTGAAAGGAGAAGAATGAAGATGATGCCCGACTGCACGATCAAGTGGATGAGGTGAGTTTATTTTTTTTATTTTTTAAGCCCTCAAGCCACATTTTAGGAAGCATTCTGTACTCAGCATATTATAAGGGAAAATAATAAAATATACAGAATACCGAACCGAAACCCGAACTTCTGTGACGAAGTCCGGGTTCGGGTCTGAGTACCAAACAATCCGATTTTTCACACGCACTTGCTATATGCATTGAACTCGCGTGGAAAGATCACCCAATTTCCCACCACACACCCGAATCCTATTCGGCCCTTACACGCGATGCCCATGTGAAAGAGGCCTAAGGCTGGCACAAGGGTAGATGACATCTTTATATAGGTACAGTACCTGTCAAAAGTTTGGATGCACCTTTTCATGCCATGTTTACTCTTATTTTTTATTTATTTCTACATCATAGATTCATATTGAATATATATATTTTTTCTTCTAGTAAACTAAGAAAACCTTAATGAAGAATGAGACTTCAAATCATTATTTTTACATTTTGCCATTTTCTGGAGAGACAAAGTATAAACCGTTCATTACTACTTTCTTCTTCTTTATATATCTGGTCGGAGTCCTTATCAATTCCTCCATTATCACAGTCATATGTCTGGAAGTTCAGTTACATAAACCAATGTATCTCTTTATCTGTAATTTGTCCATTGTAGACATATTTTATACATCGGTCACGGTTCCTAAATTACTGCACATGTTATTGTCCGGAAATCACATTGTCTCCTTTTCTCAATGTTATTCTCAGTTGTACTGTTTTGTAACAGTGGGAGTCGCAGAGGAAATTCTCCTCTTCATTATGGCTTATGATCGATATGTCGCTATCTGCCTCCCCTTACATTATCATAGGATCCTGAGTCAGAGAAATTGTATCCTGATAACTATTGGGATGTGGACAGCCGCCTTTTTAAACTCTTTAATATATATAGAATCAGTTTTATTCATGTCCTCCTGTCACTCCAACCTCATCCACCAGTTCTACTGTGATGCTAAGTCACTAACAAAGACTTCTTGCACAAGTTCACAGATGTTTTTTGTAGTAACCAGTATAGAAATGGTGATCTTTGCATTTATTCCATTGATGTGCACATTTATTTCTTATGTTAAAATTTTCTCCGTCATCTTGAAGATGAATATAAAAGAAAGCCAAAAAAAAGCCTTCTCCACCTGCTTATCTCACATCACTGTCATGACTACATACTATGGTGCAGGCATAATAGGGTATCTGATGCCACCTTACTCTGATGTTCTGGATTTAGTTTTCAATACAGTCTATACAACTATCATCCCCATGATAAATCCTATCATATACAGTCTACAGAATTCCAATGTGAAATCTGCATTACTGGGGTTAGTGAGGGGAATGTGTTTCTAAAAGAATGACTCACCACAAATACAGTTGTAAAACTGGTCAGAAGTTGAAATGCAAACACAAAGTATTAGAAATGTCGGCCTCAAAAAATGTATGAGTTGAAGTATTTTGGTGGGTATAAATTAGTACTTGTTACATCTGATTTTCACTCCTTTGTGTTTTTTAAGACCCAAATAAATATAATGGTTCAACAAAAATATTGATCCTAAGATACACATGATGGAATAATCATTTTGGATGATGTGGCTTGAGGAGATAGAGCTGGAACAGAAGCAACCATGGTGTTCAGACACAAGGAGATGGTGCTCTTACATTGAAGCAATTCTTCCTGGTGATTCCCGAGTAGTCATCTCCTTGAAGAGATGTTGTATTTCCAGCTTGGGGCACCAGTGAAACTATGGCCACCCTGGTTCATTTTGACAAAGCCATGTTTTAGATAACTTGGTCCATTTGGATGCCACCAAGATGTCTCTGAGATGACAGTTTAGGCTGGGCAAGAAAGAACAGAGAATGCATGCTGTTTCAGACCACTGTCAGCCTGCCCAGAAGTCTATGTGGTCAGGAAAAAGGCCACAGTCATTTAGAGGCAATTTTTAGCCATTTTTTTGATAACAAAAAATGGACACCTGGTCAGAAGTTTGAATATCATACAGCAGAATACAATTTTGGTGAAGACACGGATGTGCACCACATTTCTAAATTGTTCAGACAAGTTCTTGCAGGTGGCACAGCAATGTAAAAAAATGTTCAATTGTGTAATAACTACAGTAGTAAACAGAACTGGCTGCCGCGACTTCTGCAGCTTGTTGTAGAAGAGACAGCTGGAAAGAGGTGATTAAAATGTCAGTAAAGTAACAGAATTGCACCACATTTGTGGATCAACAAGTGTCAAACTGTTTTTATAATAGTGATATTCTTACTCGACCAGAAGTCCCTCCACACCGTCTGGGCCATAGCCTATAAAAATGTAAATTTAGGTTAAAGCACGGAAGTGTGCCTCATTTGCGGACCGATGAGAATCAATTTTTTTTTTAATAAGATTGGTACTTTTGCTTGCCTCACAATAGTGGTAAGGAATTGGAAGAGGATGCGTCTGAGCAGGAAGAGAAGCAGCTGATGATGGTGCTGCAATAGAGCCCTGCCACCTATGTTTGAAATTGAATGCCTAAGTCGTATTTTAGTCCTGCAGTTCGTGTTGTAGTTTTGTGTGCCAGCCATGAGGAGAAAAAATTCCAGTTGCTTGTGCAACGACTAGGCCATAGGGGCAACGCGTGAGTGCACAGTGGGCCGATGGGGGTAGTAGTTAATTCGGAACGCACAGTTAGCAGATGCCTCCCTGGGTCGGCAGTGCAGTGATGAGAAAGACAGAACGAAATACTCCTGGGCACTCTCGGTTGCAGGGAACACCAGCCAAGTGTTGGTTGAGGTGCCCTAGATGGTACTTGGTGTTTAGGGTGCTTTGGTGGCTGGGCCCCTGTTTTCGTGATGCCAGCACCACAAGGTGCAAATGATAAGTGTAGTAGTAGAAATGATGAGGAGTCAGTTGTTATCAAGCAGTTGAACTTTTATTAATTACTTGTCTTCAGGCAGTCAATACAGATACAGTTTATTAGAATGGCATAAGTGATGACTCAGAAATAGGTTCAATTGTATTCCTTTTATCAGGGTTAGGAAATTGTCAGTTCACTTTAAGTTCACTTTAAGGCTGACACTTTACAGGCAAGACTTCTGTAATTAATTCAAACTATAGCACTCTGGTACTAAATATGCTGGTTTTCTTCTTATCTTGAGCTATCCAATAAGGGTGGTCTCCCTCGTGGCAGGCATCAGGCTTCTGCTGCATTATTTGCAGGATGCTCTTCTATAAAGGTTTTGGTTTTCACTTTGACCCGGAAGGCTTAAATAGTGAAGAAAGATAATTCTGGCCACTAAATTATCCATGCGTGTCCCTGCACTTCTAGAGTTGCTCTCAGGCACTTGTGCTGGTGAACTCCATAGGCTGGATTCAGCTCTAATCCTCACTAGGCTTACTTCGTATTTATACATAGACTCACTGTCTGGTGCTTTGTTTGCTGTAGTTGTCTTCTCCAGGCTTGATCAGGGCCCAGATGAATGGGAAACAGCATGTTGGTTTGGGCCTGTTTCTCTCCTCCATACAAACTCCTCTCCTCTACCAGTACAACACACCAACTGAGCTAGATACACCCCAAGCTATATAAATAAGTGGTGACAGCACCACCTAGGGACGAATAGGAGAAATGACATTGCCAGCCTGATAAATAGGAAATACCATACATTCAGTACATTAGATGAATATGGAGATTTTAAGTGTCCCTTTCACACAAATGTGGGTCGCTGCACTTGTACAAAGCTAGAGGCAGCCCAGCTTGGTCTAGACTGGCACATTTTGAGCATGCACCCACAGTATAAGGTTGCATCATCGATTCTTAAGCTGACAACAATAGAAGCAGGCTGTACATTGTCTCTGCTCTTTATCACCACTAAGGCGACCACCCTTATCCTCCTGCTCAGCACCCCGATCCGGCTTTCAGGCCATGTCCAACATACAATCATCATCATATTTCTCACTCTCCCCGACACTTTTATTGAACTCTGATATCTTCTGGACACCGTCTATTGAAAAAGTACACTGTATGTCACAGATACATTTTTTCGTGCACACATTACACTGAAGATGTGGCACAGGTAATGTCACTGTCCGCAGCAGACACCGTCTATGGAAAAAGTTCACTGGATGTCACAGATATTTTTGGGATGCACACACTTTACACAGGATATGTGGGGCAGATAATTTAACTGTCCGTAGCGGCCTACTAGACGCTATTTAGAGCAGGATGCACAAAAAAAATATTTGCTGCTGCCACACACAATAGTCCTTAAAAGGACTTTTGAGTCTGTAAAGTTTTTGCAATTTAGCGCAGATTGCACTAAAAATATATATTGCTGCTGCCACACACAATAGTCCCTAAAAGCACTTTTGGGTCTCTAAAAAGTTTCTCTAATAAAACTAGTGCAATATCACTCCCTACACTGTCCCTTCCTATGAACAGCTCTCCTTGACTAAAACTGACCCGAACACGTGTCATCGGATGCTATATAGCATCCGATGACGTGTTCCGGCCATCCAATCACTGTAATGCCAGTAACCAACATGGCTATGGCACTACAGTAAGGGAAGCATTTACCTTTACGTTCATTGGCTGAGTAGCAGCCAAGAAACGTGCGGGAGGAGACTCGAGCATTGCGCTCGAGCACATGCGGTATTCGGCCGAGTACCCCCATGTGCCGAGCATCGAGATGCTTGAGCTGAACTGCTGTTCGGCCGAGCATGCTCGATCAACACTAGTCATTACATATGCACACCTTTTTTGAAAGGCCCCAGAGGCTGCAACACCTAAGCAAGAGGCATCACTAACCAAACACTGCCATGAAGACCAAGGAACTCTCCAAACAAGTAAGGGACAATGTTGTTGAGAAGTACAAGTCAGCGTTAGGTTATAAAAAAAAAATCTTTGATGATCCCCAGCAGCACCATCAAATCTATCATAACCAAATGAAAAGAACATGGCACAACAGCAAACCTGCCAAGAGACGGCCGGCCACCAAAACTCACGGACCGGGCAAGAAGGGCATTAATCAGAGAGGCCGCACAGAGACCTAAGGTAACCTGAAGGAGCTGCAGAGTCCACAGCAGAGACTGGAGGATCTGTACATAGGACGACAATAAGCTGTACACTCCATAGAGTTGGGCTTTATGGCAGAGTGGGCAGAAGAAAGCCATTACTTTCAGCTAAAAACAAAATTGAACTTTTCGGCCAGCAAAGAAAATGCTATGTCTGGCGCAAACCCAACACATCACCCAAAGAACACCATCCCCACAGTGAGACATCATGCTGGGGGGATGGGACTGGGAATATGGTCAGAGTTGAGGAAAAAATGGGTGGTGGTAAATACAGGGATATTCTTGAGCAAAACTGGTACCACCCTGTGCGTGATTTGAGGCTAGGATGGAGGTTCACCTTCCAGCAGGACAATGACCCCAAACACACTGCTAAAGCAACACTTGGGTGGTTTAAGGGGAAACATGTAAATGTGTTGGAATGGCCGAGTCAATCTGTGGTCAGACTTAAAGATTGCTGTTCACAAGCGCAAACCATCTAACTTGAAGGAGCTGGATCAGTTTTGCAAGGAGGAATGGGCAAAAATCCCAGTGGTAAGATGTGGCAAGGTCATAGAGACTTATCCAAAGCGACTTGGTGCTGTGATTGCCGCAAAAAGGTGCTCTACCAAGTATTGACTTTAGGGGGGTGAATAGTTATGCACATTGTCTTTTTCTTTTATTTTGTTGTTTCTAAAGTTGTGGACATGTTCTGTAAATTAAAGAGGACCTTTCATGACTTCTAAAGATATTAACTAAGGATGCTCACATGGAGAGCGGCGCCCAGGGATCTCCCTGCACTTACTATTATCCCTGGGCGCCGCTCCGTTCTCCCGGTATAGGCTCCGGTATCTGTGCTCACTAAATTATAGTGGGCAGAGCCTGCCCTTCATCTCCTTCTCCCAGAAAAAAAACTCCCAGGCTATGGGCTCTGCGCTGCGACTGGCCAGCGCTACAGCCGGGGAGAAGGAGATGAAGGGCAGGCTCTGCCAACTATAACCAATTCCACCAAGTCCCCGTCTACTATAACTTGGTGAGCGTCGATACCGGAGCCTATACCGGGAGAATGGAGCGGCGCCCAGGGATAATAGTAAGTGCAGGGAGATCCCTGGGCGCCGCTCTCCATGTGAGCATCCTTAGTTGATATCTTTAGAAGTCATGAAAGGTCCTCTTTAAATGATGCAAATCCTCAAGCAATCCATGTTAATTCCAGGTTGTGAGGCACCAAAATACAAAAAAGTAAAGGGGGGTGAATACTTTTGCAAGGCACTGTAAGTGAACCACCAGGTACTTGACTCATTTACTTCCACTGACCATCAGGAACCTCCACTGATGTCACCATTTACACTTTCAATACCAATAACCAACAATTAATTTCTGTCAATTAAAAGCCTGAAAAATAATGATAATGATTGAGAGTATAGTAAAAGCATATTTTTCCCTCCTGGGTAATTATAAATCTATAATCATCCTCTGGGTTTGTCCCAGCACATTATAAATCTCCTACTCAGCCCCCCCTCGCTTCCAGTATAGAATTTTAGATTAGGACAAGCCTGCTGGTAAGTCCACCACAATGAAATTTTTATTGTAAACAGTCTTTCATGAATTATTGTACTACATGGGTCACGTCATTTATTTCTTACTGAAAATTTAAATCAGTAACAAATGATTTCTATTAAACTGAGGGTCTAACAAATTTTAATGCAGGATATTATGTCTGTATGTTGTGGCACTTTATTTATTGGTACGTTGGTTCATTATATATGGCTTATTTCTTTTTTTCCATTATTTCTTATTATTTGTAATTTTAACTGGATAACTGGAATTTTTCAATAAACTAAAAATTAAATATCTACACAGCAGCCTGTCAAGTCAGTTGTCTTCTTTGGATATTGTCATAATTATAAAAGTGTCATTAAATAAACTGTACACGGAACACCTAAAATGTGCAACTGATGGCGGTAATGTATGCAAAGCATTTATACAAAAAAAAAAAATCTGTTCTTAACTGATGGAGGTTTAGTTTTTTATTTTCTTATTTTTTATGATAACTGTGCAGAAATTATGAGCTGAAAACAATACAAATGATTATGAGAATGGATACCAGCCAGGCTAAAAAAAAAATAAAAATCAGTTGGGGAGACAATCTTAGTATTATGCTCAAATTCATTCCTTCACACCCTAGCAAGAATCACACATTTAATAATGACATTTTCATTATTAAACATTATTTGACATTATTTCATTATAAAACATTATTGTAATTATTTTTAGCTAGAAAAAATTCCAGTAGGTCTTCACTGAAAATATTTAACCATTTGCTTTTTGAATTTTGCTGTTATGAGGCTGCCTGTTGCTTCAAGTTCCCCTAGTTACTAACTTTGCTTTGGCAGTTGCAATGCATCTGCCTAGCATTTGAATGTACGTTTGATTAGCATCTAGCTTTGACAGCTTGATTAGGATGGAGTGCTGATTGTAGAGTCTATTTATAGCCAGGCCTCAATTAAATCAAATTGTCAAGTATGGTGCTTGCAATGTGCCTGTCTTCTTTCCCCTAGATTCTTATCTAGTCTAGTGTGTTTTCTGCATATTCTTAAATATGTTCCACAGAGCCTAGTTTGCTATGTGTATGTCAATTCAGACCTGCAGATTGCTGCGTCTCTGGATTATTCGGGTCTCTGGTAACCCGATAACGCGGAATAGGATGGTGATTGGTGGTGTGATAATACACCACGAATCACCATCCTTAGATACTGTGAGGTGATGGTGACAAAATGTATAATCCCCTTCCCTAATTTTAATTCCATTTAGCCACTGACAATCAAAAAAAATTGTATGGTTCTCAGACTTGAGACAACCAAAAATGATAAATTTGTAAAACTAAAATAAATAAAAAAGTAGACAAATTATGTATCGAAACGTCCGTACAAATCTGCTCTATAAAAATACCCCATGAACTTACCCCTCAGATTAACACGGTCAAAAAAATAAAATAAAAACTGTGCCAAAACAGCTATTGTTTGGCAAATTTTCCATTTTAATCAATTTTTTCCTGTATCGAAGCAAGGGTTAACAGCCAAACAAAACTTAATATTTATTTTTTTGACACCATGTCCCTTTTGAAGAACCCCTGATGCACCCCTAGAGTAGAAACTCAATAAAAATTACCCCATCTAAGAAACTACACCCCTCAAGGTATTCAAAACTGATTTTACAAACTTTGTTAACCCTTTAGATGTTCCTCAACAGTTTATGGCAAATGGAGATGAAATTTCTGAATTTATATTTTTGGTAACCTTACCTCACAAAAATGTAATATAGAGCAACCAAAAATCATATGTACTCTAAAATAGCCCCAACAAAACTTCCACCTTATCCCGTAGTTTCCATGTGGTCACCTTTATGGAGTTTCTAAATCTAGGGGTGCATCAGGGGGGCTTCAAATGGGACATGGTATAAATAAACCAGTCCAGCAAAATCTGACTTCCAAAAATCACACGGCGCTCCTTTCCCTCTACGGTGTGCCCATACCACATATGACCACATATGGGGTGTTTCTAAAAACTACAGAATCTGGGCAATAAATATTGGGTTTTGTTTGGCTGTTAACCCTTGCTTTGTTACTGGAAAAAAACTGGCTTAAAATAGAAAATTTGTAAAAAATGAAATTCTAAAATGTTATCCCCATTTGCCAATAACTCTTGTGGAACACCTAAAGGGTTAACAAAGTTTGTAAAATCAGTTTTGAATACCTTTAGGGGTGTAGTTTCTTAGATGGGGGTCACTTTTATGGAGTTTCTACTCTAGGGGTACATCAAATGGGACATGGTGTAAATAAACCAGCCCAGCAAAATCTGCCTTCCACAAACCACAAGTTGCTCCTTTCCCTCTACGCCCTACCGTGTGCCCGTACAGTAGTTTACGATCACATATGGCGTGTTTATGCAAACTACAGAATAAGGGCAATAAATATTGGGTTTTGTTTGGCTTTTAACCCTTGCTTTGTTACTGGAAAAAATTGATTAAAATTGAAAATTTGCCCAAAAAGTAAAATTCTTAAATTTCATCTCTATTTGCAAATACCTCTTGTGGAACACCTAAAGGCTTAACAAAGTTTGTAAAATCAGTTTTGAATACCTTGAGGGGTGTAGTTTCTTAGATGGGTCACTTTTATGCAGTTTCAACTCTAGGGCTGCATCAGGGGGGCTTCAACTGGGACATGGTGTAACTAAACCAGTCCAGCAAAATCTGCCTTCCAAAAACCACACGGCGCTCCTTTCCTTCTACTCACTACCGTGTGCCCATAAAGTAGTTTACAACCACATATAGGGTGTTTCTAAAAACTACAGAATCAGGGCAATAAATATTAAGTTTTGTTTGGCTGTTTAACCTTGCTTTGTTACTGGAAAAAAATGGATTAAAATGGAAAATTTGCTAAAATTTTTATCTCCATTTGCCATTAACTCTGTGGAACACCTAAAGGGTTAACGACGTTTGTAAAATCAGTTTTGAATACCTTGAGGGTTTAGTTTCTAGAATGGGGTCATTTTGGGTGGTTTCCATTATGTAAGCCTCACAAAGTGACTTCAGACCTGAACTGGTCCATAAAAAGTGGGTTTTTGAAAATTTCAGAAATTCTAAACTTCTAAACTTTGTAACGTCTCCAAAAAAGCATTCCCAAATTGTCCAAACAGTAAGTAGACATATGAAGAATGTAAATAATAACTATTTTTGGAGGTATTACTATGTATTATAGAAGTAGAGAAATTGAAACTTGGAAATGTTCAATTTCTTTTTATTTTTTTGTTAAATTTGGTATTTTTTTATGAATAAAACTAAATTTTTTTACTCCATTCTACCAGTGTCATGAAGTACAATATGTGATTAAAAAACAATCTCAGAATGGCCAGGATAAGTTAAAGCGTTTTAAAGTTATTCACACATAAAGTGACACTGGTCAGATTTGCAAAAAATGGCCTGGTCCTTAGGGTGAAAATGAGCCCGGTCCTTAAGGGGTTAAATCTAATTGTCAAGTATGGTTCTTGCCATGTGCCTGTCTTCTTTCCCCTAGATTCTTATCTAGTCTAGTGTGTTTTCTGCATATTCTTGAATATGTTCCACAGAGCCTGGTTTGCTATGTGTATATCAGGAAATTATAGTTCCACATAGCTTTGTATGTTGATGTTTTTGCAGCTTGTCTTTTGCTGTGCTGTTGTATTGTCCTGAGTCCTATTACCTGCATGCCATATATCTGCCATTCATTCCATTGCTAGATCATCTTCTCCTTGGTCCTCAACATTCAGTCCCTATAATCTTCTGATGAGTTTGTTTAAAAGGAATTCTCTGGTACTCAAATATTGGTGACCTATCCTGAAGATAAGCCATCGGTATAAGGTTGGTGAGGTGCCAACAAACCCAACCCGCTTTTCAGCTGTTTTTGGAAAGCTACTGGTGCCTTAAACTATACAGCAAAAGTTTATTTCCACTTTTAAGTGGCCATGCCAGGGTAGTAATGCTCAAGTAAATGGGTGCTGAGCTTCAGAACACTGGAGCTGGAAACTTCCCGGGTGATGGAGTCTTCCATGCACTGCATAGTTCTCGGGTCTGGGGGCTGCAAAAATAGTCGATAAGTAGGGCTACCAGGTATCATGTTCACATCAATTTAATATTGATGACCTCTCCTGAGGAGAAGTACCATAAAGCTCCTTTAAATGTTTAGGTTTCTGCCAGTATTGATACGTACTTCATTTATGTGGTTTTTCTGACCGCCTGTAAGTCCTAGGGATATCTGAGTTCTATGAGCCACAGTTAGGATATGGGAAAGGACACTGTTATAGGTGAAGTCACATTCTTTCGACTTGTGCACAATCGGTGCTGTTACACCTGTTTATTTTTACATATTGAAATACAAAATTTAGAGGATCTATCTGAGAGGTCAGTGTGTAACTGTAACCTCTTCACACATGAGAGCTCAAACATATGTAAGGGTCCAGACTCCTTATACATAGGGAGGTGGCCATGAATGTATGAATGTTTATACAATTGTTCTGTCAAGATAATTGACCTGTGTAAATGTGCCGATATTCAGCTGTCAAACGAGCAAATAATTGCTGTGTATAACTGCAGCTAATGAACAGTCAATGATCTGGAATGAATATTCCTATGAACCTTGATCCTTGTCCAGTCTATTGGCCTGTGTGCAGCTTATGCTAAGTTCTTATCAAATCAATCCAAATGTATTTATAGTTGTCCATAGTCTTTATGTATGTACGTATATAATTATGCTTAGTTTTTGGACACATAGACTAAGGCTGGCACAATTGTAGATGACATCTTGTCTAAGTGGCATATGTCCTACAAAGTGATGCTACAGTTACAAATGGCCTGGATATATCCATCCTTCTTCTCTTTATATAGGTACAGTACCTGTTAAAAATTTGGATGCACCTTTTCATTCCATGGTTACTCTAATTGTTTTTTATTTCTACATCATAGATTCATATTGAATATATATATTTTTTCTTCTTCTAAACAAAGAAAACCTTAATGAAGAACGAGACTTCTATTCATTATTTTTACATTTTACCATTTTCTGAGGAGACAAAGTATAAACCGCTCATTACTACTTTCTTCTTCTTGATATATCTGGTCGGAGTCCTTATCAACTCCTCCATTATCACAGTCATATGTCTGGCAGTTCAGTTACATGAACCAATGTATCTCTTTATCTGTAATTTGTCCATTGTAGACATATTTTATACATCGGTCACGGTTCCTAAATTACTGCACATCTTATTGTCCGGAAATCACTTTGTCTCCTTCTCACAATGTTATACCCAGTTGTACTGTTTTGCAACAGCGGGGGGCGCAGAGGAAATTCTCCTCTTCATTATGGCTTATGATCGATATGTCGCTATCTGCCTCCCCTTACATTATCATCGGATCCTGAGTCGGAGAAATTGTATCCTGATAACTATTGAGATGTGGACAGCCGCCTTTTTAAACTCTTTAATATATATAGAATCAGCATTATACATGACCTCCTGTCACTCCAACCTCATCCACCAGTTCTACTGTGATGCTAAGTCACTAACCAAGACCTCTTGCATAAGTTCACAGATGTTTTTTGTAGTAACCAGTATAGAAATGGTGATCTTTGCATTTATTCCATTGATGTGCACATTTATTTCTTATGGTAAAATTTTTTCTGTTATCTTCAAGATGAATATAAAAGAAAGCCAAAAAAAAGCCTTCTCCACCTGCTTATCTCACATCACTGTCATGACTACATACTATGGTACAGTCATAATAGGGTATCTGATGCCATCTTACTCTGATGTTCTGGATTTAGTTTTCAATACAGTCTATACAACTATCATCCCCATGATAAATCCTATCATATACAGTCTACAGAATTCCAATGTGCAATCTGCATTACTGGGGTTAGTGAGGGGAATGTGTTTCTAAAAGAATTACTCACCACAAATACAGCTGTAAAACTGGTCAGAAGTTAAAATGCAAACACAAAGTATTAGAAATGTTGGCCCCTAAAAATGTATGAGTTGAAGTATTTTGGTAGGTATAAATATTGTTCCTAAGACACACATGATGGAATAATCGTTTTGGATGATGTGGCTTAAGGCGATGGAGGTGGAAAAGAAGCAGCCATGGTGTTCAGACACATGGAGATGGTGCTCATACATTGAAGCAATTGTTCCTGGTGATTCCCGAGTAGTCATCTCCTTGAAGAGATGTTGTATTCCCATCTTGGGGCACCAGTGAAACTATGGCCACCCTGGTTCATTTTGACAAAAGCGATGTTTTGGACAACTTGGTCCATTTGGGTTTCATCAAGATGTTTCCGAGATGACAGTTTAGGCTGGGCAAGAAAGAACAGAGAATGCATGCTGGTTCAGACCACTGTCAGCCTGCCCAGAAGTCCATGTGGTCTGGAAAAAGGCCACAGTCATATAGAGGCAATTTTAAACCATTTCTTGATAACAAAAAATGGACAGCTGGTCAGATGTTTGAGTGTCATACAGCAGAATTCAATTTTGCTGAAGGAATGGATGTGCATTCTTCAGAGGATCTCTACATTGTTCAGAGAAGTTTTGGCAGGTGGCACAGCAATGTAAAAAACTGTCCAATTGTGTTATAAGTTATAACTACAGTAGAAAACAGAACTCGCTGCCGCGACTTCTGCAACTTGTTGTAGAAGAGACAGCTGGAAAGAGGGGATTAAAATTTCAGTGAAGGAGCAGAATTGCACCACATTTATGGATCAACGAGTGTCAAACTGTTTTTATAATAGTGATATTCTTACTTGACCAGAAGTCCCTCCACACCGTCCGGGCCATAGCCTATAAAAATGTAAATTTAGATTAAAACACGGAAGTGTGCCTCATTTGCAGACCGATGAGAGTCAATTTTTTTTTTATAAGATTGGTACTTTTGCTTGCCTCACGATAGTGGTAAGGAATTGGAAGAGGAGGAGTCTGAGCAGGAAGAGAAGCAGCTGATGATGACAAGGACACTGTACTGCTTTGGGATGCGGGCTGGCTACCACAAAGAAAACTAGGAGAAGGAGGACAGACTTGTTTTGATTGGGAATATTTTCGTGTTCTAATTTGCCACCTTATGTGCTGCAATAGATCGCTGCCACCTATGTTTGTATTTGAATGCCAAAGTCTTATTTTAGTCCTGCAGTTCGTGTTGTAGTTTTGTGTGCCAACCATGAGGAGAAAAATTTTTAGTTGCTTGTACAAAGCTAGAAGCAGTCTAGCTTAGTCTAGACTGGCACATTTTGAGCATGCACCCACAGTATAAGGCTGTATTGTCGGTTCTTAAGCTGACAACAATAGAAGCAGATATAGCCCTGCCAGTTCTTTTGGAGGTTTTGGCTGTACATTGTCTCTCTCTGCTCTTTATCGCCACTAAGGCCACCACCCTTATCCTCCTGCTCAGCACCCCGATCCGGCTTTCAGGCCATGTCCAACATACAATCATCATCATATTTCTCTCTCTCCCCGACACTTTTATCCAACTGTGATATCCTCTGACCCCCCCCCAATTCTCTGCTCTGTAGCTACTGTACCACTGCTCCTACCTCCTACCCACAACTGTAATAGAAGGATGCAGAAAAGGTCAGTAGAGATTCTGGCCTACTGTCATATGTGTGATTAAAAACTCCGAAAAAATTTTTAAATTTCTAGTGTGAAAAACTTGATATAAACAATATAAGGATGTAGTAAAGGCTGGTAGAGATTTCTGCCTACTGTCACATGTTGCGATTAAAGAGGCAGAAAAAAGACCTTTCAAGTGTGAAAAACATGTTAGTAACCTGGTTTCAGATAATTCCCACCCACAGCAGCAATTTGAGGGAAAGGCCGGTAAGGTATTATGTACATTTAATTTCAGAAGTATGCCATAATTGTCATAAATTTATTCTGCTATAATGCAATGCTTTTAATAAAACTGGAGCGGTATAATGCACTGAAAAAAATGTACAGCAGAATGCTATTAATGCTCTGTGCTAGCTATAAGACTATATGGTATCTTGAGGTTTTGATAAAAAAAAATACAACAGTCTCTCTTCAAATGAGAAAAAACTTTTTTCTTGTAGGTGGCTAGTTTTCAAAGTTCTACAGCATTGCTCCCCAGCCCCTCACCCCTCCAGAGCTTTCCCTGATCAAAATCCCTATTCTAAATTATTATTTCTTTTTATTCTGTCCCTACAATGTCCCTGTAACACTAGAACAGATGACTGCTTGTGACTCTGTATACTGTATAAGCTCGTTTTCTGTCAGACACTTAGTACACCCATCCACCCTCATCAGAAGCTGAACACAGAATAACATTCTTCTTGTTCTCCACAGGTACCTCCCTGCCTTCTGCATCACTAATTGCCTTATCCAGACTGTCCGTCAGCCTGTAAGCCAATCAGAGCCCCCACACACACACTTCCTCCAAGGGGTCATGTGAGCAGCCTTATTTTTCCTCCCTCATGGTTTTTCCCACTGACATGTGCAGTAACATGGCACTGGGAGCTGTTTTACTGGATTCATCCAAAGCAAACCTGAAAAACAGTGTTCAGCGTACAATATAATTGACATGGTGACTTTCTTCTGTGGGTACAGTGATACCGTTCTGGGCTGTGATGCAGGAGCCGTTAATTCAAATCCTGTCACAAACTTTTTCAGAAATAGAGGCTAAACTTAAATTATATAAGCCAGGCACTAAAAAAAAAATATGAGACTTCTACTGTATACGAATACTTACTAGTAGTAAGTATTCCTATACAGTAGAAGTCTCATTTTTTTTTTCAATTTAAGTAACTGGCTATGCAGCTATTAAGTGCTTTGCCTCTAATGCAGAAGATTGTGAGTTCGAATCCCAGCAGAAACTTTTCTGAAATATAGGATAAATTAGTTTTAAATACACTGGGTGTCCCCAAGCACTAACTCCATTTATGGACATAGCTATATATGGAGTCAGAGCAGGGACTCTTAAGCCGCAGACTCACACTGAGGGATTCCCCCACTGTACAGCGATCTTCTGCATAGAAATACACTGGGGTGTCCCCAAGCACTGACTCCATATATCGACATAGCTATATCTGGAGTCAGTACAGGGACACCTAAGCCGAACTAGAGTCCCGACAACCTCCCTTCTTCAGAGCAGGGGGTGCCGGGTTTAATGCTCGGGCTCTCCCATTGACTTCCATTATGCATCGCAAAGTGTTCTACTCGAGCACCTGAGCACACAAGCACTTTGGTGCTCGATCAACACTAGTAGACACCCCAATAACAGTAGAACAGGAACGGTTATTTACCCCAATATGAGAATAAATGCCTAATTTTATTGCTGCTTATATCTTAAACAAGCAGGACACCCCATTAAAGAGGACCTTTCATGGGAATTTCCTAGTTTAATTAAATACCTTTCTGTTCTGTTATACATAGACTTACTGTGCATCAGACACAATGTCAATAGGCAGTCTATATATGCGCGTTTATCTAGTTCAACCGTGGTTGTTTTTTTTAAAAACCGCTTATACGCCCCGCTGTGCCCCTCTGAAGTTTTTGCGCTCAGTATGTTAATCCTGAGCATCAGTACAGGGAAGAGGAGATGCCAGGGTTTCTCAATGGGCGTCTCCTTCTCCCTGGCTGTGCCACGGTCCAATCACAGTGGACAGCGTCACAACGATTTGTTACCATGAAACGCGGGGAAATTTGGATTCGTAACTAATCTAATTTTTCCTGAAATTCTATTGAAGTCAATTTTGCTTCACTTCGATTGGCTCAGCACTACTCATCACTTTCTCAGTGGTCTTTGTTTAACCCCTTAAGGACGAAGGGCGTACATGTACGCCCTTCGTCCGGACTTTAAAGATGGCGCCCGCTCCCGCACGGAGCGGGCGCATGAGCTGCGGGTAAACGCTTGATTTATCAAGCTGACACCCGCAGCTCATGTCCGCGACCGGCAGCGATGCCGATCGCGGACATTTAACCCTCAGATGCCGTGGTCAATCCTGACCACGGCATCTGATCAGCGAAAACCGAAAGTTTCACTTTCGGTTTTGCTCGGCCCCTGATGGCCACAAGGGGAGCCGGAGCATCTATTTAGTACCCTAGGTTTCTGTGAATGAAACCTAGGTTACTATTAGTATTCCTATGGAACCTATGACTGTAATAGGCTCCATAGGAAATATGCTGATTTTCTCATATATTCCAATGCTATTGCATTGGAATATATGAGAATAGCAATCTGATGATTGCATCTTATAGTTCCCTATGGGAACTATAAGAAAGTGGTAAAAAAAAAAAAAAAAGTTAAAAAAAAATAAATAAATAAAAAAAATTTCAAATCACCCCCTTTCCCCAAAATGAAAATAAAATAAATAAAAAATAAAAAATTACACATAATGGGTGTCGCAATGTGCGAAAACGCCCATACTATAATAATATTAAAAAATATTCACCATACGGTAAACATAAAAACGGAAAGAAAGCGTCCAAATGACTAATTTGCCATTTTTGGACGCTTCATTTCCTAAAAAAAAATGAATAAAAAGTGATCGAAACATCATACGCACCCCATAATGGTATCAATTAAAAGTTCAGATTGCCCCGCAAAAAATGAGCCCCTACACTGCTCCGTATGCATAATTACAAAAAAGTTATAGGGGTCAAAACATGGCGACAAAAAAATGAAATAAAAAAATTCCCACTTTTAATTTTTTTTTCACTATCAAAACGCAAGAAAAACTATACATATTAGGTATTTCCGGATTCGTACTGACCTGAAGAATAAAATTAACCAGTCAGTTTTATCGCAAATCGAATGTTGTAATTTAAAAACCCGTAAAACTGTGGTGAAATTGCTTTTTTTTTTGCAATTTCACCCCATTTGGAATTTTTTTCCCGTTTCCCACTACATCACATGCAAAAATAAATGGTAGCGTTAAAAAGTACAACTTGTCCCGCAAAAAACAAGCCGTCATATGGCTATGTGAGCAGAAATATAAAAATGTTATGGCTTTTGGAAGGCAGGGAGCGCAAAACAAAAACGCAAAAATCCCAAAACCCCCGGTCCTTAAGGGGTTAAGATCTGAAAGTGAGATTAGACCTGGATAATGGCACATTCTCTGAGAATTTTACAAAAGTTGCAAAAAAGTTACAACCTACGCCAGGCAACTCCCTTGTCTACTTTTTGGCCAAAAATTATGTAAAACTAATGGTGGCATAAATATGCAACAATAAAAATACTGCATTTCAAAAATATCTGAAATCGAGTGCCATGTTTATATGAACCTCTGACTAATTCAATGGTATATGGCAGTGTAGCAAAGTTCCCAAGGGACTAGGTATCAATGTCTGATCCTCATTTTAGCAATATGCATCTTTGCTAAGAGAATGATTAACATTGACCAGGTGCCTACACTAAGTATCCACACAATATGGGGATATTTGGCTATATATTGGGCTAAGTAATTTATCAATACCACCGGCTATAAACAATATATACGTTACCAAGGGTCAAATGAGGAGCAGAGCCTTCAAGGGACAATCAACTCTCAAGAGGTTTCCAGTAATCCAGGAAAAAATCAAAAGCTTTGCTTCTCCTGTCTGTTAAGTCTTTTGTTCTTGGTAGTTTTTTTTCTTTTGATGGGGCTCCCTGCCTACCATCTGCATGGGTAATTATCCCCAACCTTATAAAAAGAATACACCCTCCTTGATAACAGTCTCCCAATCATATCGGAAGGTGTGCACTTATGGTAATAACCTATGAAGTCATATATTACCCAAAATGCTTTGCTGTGGCCAGTGTAAGTATGCCCACTTACGGCTAGGTGGCACTATTGCACAAGAGTTTATTTGTATAACTCTGACAAAATTTTGTGTTACATACATTTGACCTCTGCAATTTAAATCAGAGAGGAGAGATACATTCTGACATCTGAACCAATTAAAACCTAGATTTCCCGAAACTAGTATGACAGTTCTGAGCCATAAATCTACCATGTAGATAACAAATGTATGGGTTTTGTTTTTCACAGGTGCTTATCTCTGCAAATAACACGGCCTCCCCGAATGAGATCTCATTAATGCCATTTGGCTATATCCTAGGAATATACACATTCTCCTAGTGAAACATACACAAGATAATATATGCATAAATGCCTTGTTATAATATGTGGCAATATAAAACAATATATGTGTAACTTATTGATTAGCTCATGCTAAAAAAAACTAAGTAAAATCCATTATATGAATGAACAGAAATTATACTTCTGCCTCATTAATGGACATCAATAAAAAAAAATTGAATAACATATACCAGATGTGTTTCAAGGGGAAAACTCTTATCTTTGCCATACTTGAGCAATGATGCAAAAGTTACTCCTCTCAAGTCTGCACACATCTGCAAGGTCAAACACTAATGAGTGGTAACCTTTCTATGAATTCATTTTGGCCTACATAAGACATACAAAATGGAGAATATGGAGCATGACTCTTAAAGGCAATGAATGCCAAGAATAAGCAGACATCAATGTATACTTATGAAAAGGCACAACAACTAGTAATTGTTTACAGTCCCAAAATGGCACCCCAAGAAAAGAAAAAATTAATATTTAATTCTCCTGCAGCGTGATCTACCCTATTGAACCAGGCATATTTCCATGTACCACTGAGGAAGGGGTAAGTTTGTAACCCCGAAACGCGCCTTGTGTTTTACCCCCCAAAAAACTACGTCAAAGAACAGTGAAGAGGTCTGAGGAGAAAATATCAGATAACCGCAGAAGTACAAGCACGGCAAAGCACGGTATGGCATCACAGCGCAGATATTCCCACGTGCAGGAGATACCGTGTGCGCAGATTCTGTTCAATTGGACGGCTCCCGATACCGGAGTGTGGAGATAGCAGCATTTAGCACTATGCAGAGAGCCATCCTAACCTCGAGATCCCGGTAAGACTGTTCTTATTCGTATTAAACATCACAGCGATCGCTTTCATTGACTTTGAGCGGGACGCCGCTACTTTTAGTGTCGGAGTGGGACGCCATTCAAGACACATATCAAAACTTACTCCACTGGCAACAAGCTTTATTTCTTAATAAGAGCAGGACTGAGTTGGAAATAGCTTGAAAGTATGCTGGGAAAGTGAGAATATTCAATGAAAGGACAGACATACGTTTTTATTCATCTATTTTTGATAGCTTTGGTTTTTGGGTAACCACCCCATTTTTATACCTGTTTTAATTGCGTGTTTTATCATGCACTATTGATGTGTATATTCTATATTGTATTTAGGATAGGCTTGCTAATCACTGTATTGGCATTTTTATAATATACCTATTACATATTTGCTTTTTCTATATGCTCCTTAGTATTAGAGAGTTGCGCTCAATCCTTCACTATTATATTTCCTGTAGGGTTGATCATGCTGAGTAAAACAATATATTTATTTCCTCTCTAGGGTTAATAACAAGTGAATACACTATATATATTAATATATAAATTTTTATATTTATGTAAATATTTCTAGGAACCCTGCTAGTGCAACACCCTCTGTTCTCGCTGCAGAAGAGATCAGTTACCTGGGGCTTGTGCGGTGAATATGATGAGTTTGGAAAGCAGAACTCATCCGATGCACTGCTCAGGCGCTGAGTCACTGAGCCGACTTGGCACTTGTGCAATGGATCTTCTGCTACTCCAAAGCTCAAGAAGCAGTATCTGATTTGCTGTGCAAGATCTGAGTCACCCTAGCCTGGAACAGACAGAGGGTAGTACAGGACATGTAGTACCACTCTGTACTGTAATAGGAGCTAATAAACAGCCAATAAAGGTGTTTATCCAGAGAAAAGGTAATATTGATTGGTCTGCAAAGACTATCCAACCAAAATACATATTCATATGTTCTCAGAGAAATCCACTTACCATAAACACATTAACATAGAAAGGAAAACTGGCACACCATCATGTCTTTGAGTAGGAGTATCACAGGAAACACATAAAACACAGACCTTAATAGAGATGGGACCAGAGTCAAGTTGGTAACTAGTAAGCCTACAAAGGATCCTACTAACTGACTGGATTGCTAGAAATAACCACTAAGTTATACACTACTCACAAAAAGTTTAGGATATTTGGCTTTCGGGTGAAATTGATGGAAAATGTAAAAAGTTCACGATACAGTGATATTATATCATGAAAGTCGGGCATTTAAGTAGAAGCATGCGATGCTGATTTCCTCATCTCAAACAAGATATTGACACCAAAACCAACACCAGTGCTGGGTATATCCCCACAAAAAATGTCAGTGTCTCAAAAACTTATCATGGGGCCTTGAGCATCAATTACAGATTGATAACATCTCATGCTGTTCACAAGTCGACTTATTGTCTTCTGAGGCATGGCATCTCACTCTTTTTGAAGGGCGGACCTCAGGTCATTAAGGTTCTGAGGTACAGTTACGAGTCTCTATGCTGTGAACCAGCTGATCCCCTAGGTTTTCAATGGAGAAAGAGCAGGCCACTCCATTTCAGGTACCACAGTCTCCAGTAGCCGTCCCCTAATGATGCGACCTTGATGAGCTGGTGCATTGTCTTCCATGAAGATGAAATTAGGCCTCTGTTGTTCATGCAGAGGCACAATGACTGGATTAATTATGTTATTCAAGTAGTATGGGCTTTTCACTGTACTATTCACATTGTGTACGGCAGTTCTGTATTGACTAGACACACCGGCCCACACTGTAAACACCCCCACCACCAAAGGCTCTTCTGGTGACAGCAGTGGCTGATGCATAGCGCTCTCCTTGATGTCTTTAACATCGTTAGCAGCCATCATTTTTGCTAAGCGTGAATCAACTTTCATGAGTGAACAGCGCTGTGGCCCACTGGTCCCTCATCCAACGTAGATGCTCCCTGGCCCATGCAAGAGGCCTGAGAAAATCCTGCTTGAAGCCTCGCAATGGCGAGGTACGGTTTATTAGTTGTTAGGGGTTGTCTTGGTCTCATGGTGTCAAAATGTGAACAGCAAGAGGAGGAGGAATATTTAAATACCAATTCTAATTGAACCAGGAAATTTATTGGGCAATTTATGGATCAAACACCTGTTGTGAATTCTGCCATTAAGCTCCTTGATACAGAACTGGCAAGATGTGCAAAAAGCACTGAAACATTGAAGAGTTGAACACGTGCATTCAAAAGTTTAGAGAAGGTCACATTAAGTTCACCTGTAAAGGTTAGAGTGCATTTTAGGCTTATCCTGAAATTTCACCCACAAGCCAAATATCCGAAACTTTTTGTGAGTAGTATATTACACTGACATGCTTACCTTCTGTCTTCCGCTTTTTTGACATTTGAAATATTCAGTGCTGAAATCTCCAATAAATTGTATACTTTACTTACTAGAACGTTAATAAATCACTAATGAAGAATGAGACTTCAGTTCGATATTTTTATATTTTGCCATTTTCTGGAGGAAGAAGGAATTAACCACTGACTTCCACTTTCTGCTTTTTGATATATTTGGTCGGAGTTCTTCAATTCTTCCATTATCACAGTCATATGTCTGGAAGTTCAGTTACATGAACCAATGTATCTCTTTATCTGTAATTTGTCCATTGTAGACATATTTATTACATCAGTTATGGTTCCTAAACTACTGCACATGTTATTCTCCGGAAATCATTTTGTCTCCTTCACACAATGTTATACTCAGTTCTACTTCTTCTCGGGAATGGGGACTGCAGAAGGAATTCTTCTCTTCTTTATGGCTTATGACTGATATGTCGCCATCTGCCTCCCCTTACATTATCATTGTATCCTGAGCCAGAGAAATTGTATCCTGATGACTTTTTGGGTTTGGTCGGCAGCCTTTTTAAACTCCTTACTGCTTGCATTATCAGCGTTACACATGTCGTCCTGTCACTCCAACCTCATCCACCAGTTCTTCTGTGATGTTTAGTCACTTCATCAAGAAAATGAATCCTGGATTTCTCCGCGACAACTCAAAATCGTAACCATGGTGACCGACAACGGGAAGAACATGGTGTTGGTGCTGTGTCAAGGAGGGCTGAGCCATGCGCCTTGCATGGCACACATGTTCAATATGGTTGATAAGCAGTTCCTGAAGTCTTCCACCCATCTGCAAGACATCCTAAAAATGGCCAGGAAACTTTGCATGTACTTCAGCCACTCGTGCACCGCAAAGAACTCCCTCCTTAAGCTTCAGTGGCAGAACAGCATCCCCCAAAATAGGCTTATATGCGACATTTCCACCAGTTGGAATTCCACCCTCCATATGTTGGTAAGACTATACAAACAGAAAAAGGCCATAAATGATTTCTTGATGATCCAAGCGGACAGGAGTACTCCCCTGTGCAACTTCGATATCAGCAAGTGGTAGCTCAAGCGTGGCACCTGCCGATTTCTCATGCCCTTTGAGAAGGACACGTTATTTGTCAGTCGCCAGGACAATGGGATGAACAATGTCATTCCACTGCTTTATGTCCTGGAACAGATGCTGGTAAATTTGGCTGGTCAGAGGACTGGAGACGTGATGCCTAGATCTCAAGGCCACATGAGCCCTGTGGGGGCTGAACTGGAGGAGGAGGAGGACATTGGAGCATAAGCAGTGTGTAGCAAAATGGGTGGTTTTTCTACACAGGTGACAGGAGAGGAGGAGACAGAGCAGATAGAGGAGCTACAGGGCAATGAGGAAGATGAGGAAGAGGACCCAGACACACCGTGGCAGTATGCAGTGGAGATGCAGACAGGGAGTCACTCCGAGTCACTTGCACAAATGGCCCAAAGCATGCTCACTTGTTTGCGTAGTGACAGCCGAATTGTCACCATTCGGCTGAGGGATGACTTCTGGCTCTCCACCTTGTTGGACCCTTGCTACCGTTCCAAAGTGGGGGCCTTTTTACACCCACTGAGAGGGAGGACAAACTGAACTACTATAGAGACATCCTATGTAGTCTGTTGACCGCTGCCTATCTGTGCCATTGTCCGTCCTTTTGCAGGTCTGACTGGGGTAGCCCTCTGTGCTCACGTTCCACTGTCATGGCTGCTGGGGAGGGGTGGGGTGGCAGGAGCAGTACCAGCTCTATCAGCAGCAGGCTAAGTCTAGAGTCACTGATGAGCAGCTTTCTTCACCTGCATAGTGAAGAAACTACTCACCAGCAGCTAGACATAGAGCAGAACCTGAACCAGCAGGTAGTGGCATATTTAGACATTACTCTGCCACCCAAAGTTGAAGATCTGCTGGGCTACTGGGCAGCCAAACTGGATTTGTGGCTACAGCTGGCAGATTTTGCCCTGAAAAAGCTGTCCTGCCTGGCCAGTAGTGTGGCATCAGAGCAAGTGTTTAGTGTGGCGGGAGCAATAGTTACCCCAAGAAGAACTCGTCTGTCCACCCAAAATGTGAAAAGACTGACCTTTGTCAAGATGAATCAGGCATGCATCAGCCAGGATTTCCACCCACCAATGCCTGAGGCATCAGACTGGATCATCCATGGTGCCACACCAACACTTTGACAAAAGAGACCGGTTTCTTCTGGCTACCTGCCTCAGCTATTATTCTGATGCTGCCACCTACCTGATGCTACACATCTGATGCCAAGTACTCCTTCTTTCACCCACCATCTTCAGTGGGTGCTGCTTCCACCTCACCACTATATCATAGGGCCACACTGTGGACTTCTCATGCTGTTCCCACTCTCTACACTTCATGACTGGGCCACTATTTTGACTTTTGGCCTGGCTGACAACATTATTTATTTGACCCTTCTTCTGATCTGTCAGAAGGAAGGAAAAAGAGATGTAAAACAGATCCTGTCTGAGCTGTAAGGCCTGTATGGTCCCATCAGAATTGGCTTGTGATTTAGTAGCCAAAAGCAGGAGTGGGAACAAAACACAGAAGACCTCTAAGTATTCCATTCACGTGTCATCTCTGTTTTGGATCTACTCCTTTTTTTTTTTTGGCATTAGCAATTCTGATGTAATACTGACCAAGTCCTGACTGAGTGAAGTCGGATGCTCAACAAACAGGATCCGTTTTTTTGGGGTTATTGTTCTAACGGATCAGAGGAAAGGCAAAATAATCGGTGATGTCAACACAAACTTACTGCTGACACCCTCTCCACTCTGTCACGGGCGCTTACTTGTATAAGCGCTTAATAGAAAAGGTTCTGGAATCAGCTGACAACGGTGTAAAAGGAGTGTGCTTCTTCTTTACACTAACATCGACCTGTAAGGCTGAGTTCATACTTGAGTTATTTGGTCAGTTTTGGCCCCGTGACTGCCCAAATAAGTGAAGTGTGAAGTGATTTTAAGAGCAACGCCTGTCATCTGCATGTCATACGGACTCAAAGTATTATTTCACTACCAAAGCAGACTTCCTATGTGTGTTACTGCAAGGCACAGTGTTCTAGACCACTATAAAGGCTCTGCAGCCAAGAAATAGACATTTTTTTAACGAAATTCGCCTCAAATAAATTCAGATCTAAACAAATTTTTTCAAAAAATTTCACGAACTGGCCGAATCGAATTTTTGAAAAATTCGCTCATCTCTACTCATCACTAATGCTCATAAACATTTCATATTCTACCTTGTGCATGAGACCAACAGCTTGAAGATTATAGAATTGAAAAATATTCTCAGAAGACAGATCTTAGCAAATCATCATCTCATCAGGACCCCCAGTGACTTGATTCAGTGATATAATTATAAACATCAATTTCTTTCCCAGGGTGATTATAAATCTCTTATCATCATCCGAGATTGTCCCAGCACATTATAAATATCCTACACGCCCCCCCCCCCCTCGCTTCCAGTAAGGAATTTTACATTAAGACAAGCCTGCTGTTACTATACCGGATAGGTCCACCAGGTATTGACAGTTTTATTGTAAATAATATTTTCACAACTTATTATTCTACAATAGCCAGATAACTTATTTCTTACCGAAAAATTTACTCTGGTATTCTGATTTATATTAAACTGAGCGTTTAGCAAACTGTAATGCAGAATATTACACTGCCGTATGTTGTGAACCCTCACTTCATGGGTATATCTGCTCACCTTATATGGTTTATTACTTTATTATTTCATTGTATTTACTATTATTTTTATTTTATTTTTGTAGTTTTGAAAAATATAGTTTAATCCCATGACGACCTCCCACTGTCTCATGGTGGCAGATGGCGGAGGGCTTCATTTTACAGTGATGTCTTTGGTGTTGATGCAGTTGAGGGAGGTTACTGACTGACGGAGTGCCCCTGGGCTAAGAACTGTCTTCTGCTTTACAGCCAGGGTCAAAGGAAGTTCTAATCACAGTTAAATATTAACCTTTTGTTTGTCATGGTTCATCTAAAAGCATAAACAATGGGGACTCCGGGTTTCCCGGTGACCAATGAAGGAATTCAGGGCTGCCTGTAAGTCTGTTGTTATGGTACACTTGTGTTGTCCTAACAGCAACCTACCGTATGTCACACTGACACAGAGCATGTTGTAGTATCAAACAGGACAGGAGTATGCTAATATACTATAAAACTGAAAATCATAAAATAGTAGTAACCACAAAGTGAGATAAAAAAAAATAAAAAAAAAGATCAAAGCAAAAATCTAAATGTCATTATTTAGTGTAAAATACACATTCATTGTCCACATATTAAAACAATTAAAAAAATATTAACATAGGTACAAAAATTTTAAATATTAGGTACAAGAGTAATAACGTGAAGAATTTATCTATCAGGTCACTTAGAGAGAAACATGAATGGCATACAAAAAAAAAAAAAAGAAAATCACAACAAACATTGCTCTTTTTTTCTAGAAATCGGCAGCAAGAAAGTATACACATTACACTGACATTTACAGTATATGTATCCCCAAAAATGCTAAAAATTAATACAATTTCTACTGCATAAAACAAAGCAAAGACAGTCAAATCAGTGAAAAATTAAATTTATGCCTGAAATTAACACTTAATGGCGATAATGTTAGGAAAACCATTTTACTGATAAAAAAAAGTTATATATATTTCTAACACTGATGGAGCTCATTTCTGTTTTACTGTGTGTCTATTTAGTCTTTATTCTCTTTTCTACCTGTAGCAGAAAAAAAATATGATCTTCAATCCTCCAAAATAAATATAGAAATAGAGGTAAAATCCATGTGCTGACTAGACATGAGTGAGGTTTTCAAAAATTCGATTCGGATGCTTCACCAATTTTGTTTTACAAACATTTGCTTCGTTTTGAATTAATTCATCATGAAGCGTGCTAAATCGGCTATATCCCGGCCTGCAGGGAGAATGTATCTCAGTGTACATCACTGTTCATTGAAGCAACATGCATAGTTAGTCCGCTGTGGTAGTACAACAGTTACTGTGTGTCAGTATGATAGGCAGGTCTCATGAAGTATATGGAGCTGTGCATCATCATGCAGAACACCAACAGTCCTAGCTAACCCCTAACTAAACCAAAGAGAAAACATGACTGCTGGATGACAGTGGCAACTCTGTCCTGTTGCTGTTGCTGCTGCTACCACCCCCCCCCCCTTCTTTTGCTGCTACTTCTTCCAGCTCCAACAACAGTTTTGCTACTGCTAGTTCCTATAGGCCCTGGATGTACTATACTGTAACACTAACTGTATATGTAATATAAATTATTCAATGTCAATGTGCACACCCCACTAACAGTAGAACAAGACAGGTTATTCACGCCAATTTGAGAATCAAGGCATGATAAAATTGTTTATCTATTAAAAAAGGTGGACACCCCAATAACAGTAGAAATTTGTGGATATTTGCCTATTTCCCCTATGCAAAGTTAAAACGTCTTACTTAATTATACTTGAAAGGGTTGACTTGCACGGTTTACTGTGTAACTGCATTGTCTATGTTGTGATAGATATCCTGTTCATTTGCACTGTATTTGCACAGCACTGTGGAAAAGGGTTAATGAATACTGAGAGACTTTTGGGACTTTGAATGAGAAGCTAGTCATTTTCCACAGCTACCATGGGGTTAAAAGAAGAGTACGTTTTCAAGGGAAAAATCCAGACTTGTTTACCAACAAAACCAGACAGACTAACCTTTTGAATGTCTGGTTTTAGCTATGTTGTTATGTCTGGAAACTTGTTTTGGTCTGCAAAAACTGCTGTGTCATTGCCATTGAGTATCATTGAAGCTGTAATGTAAGTCTATGACAGACAGGAGTTGTAACATTGTAACTGTTTGAGCTGAGTTTTTCCACTCCACCTCTCCCCTTAGAAGGTTACAGTCTAGCTAGAAATGGTATATAAGGAGAGCAGTCAGAACCCCTAGTGTTCTGCAGTTAGGGACAGTGCTTGGAACGGAAAACTCTGCCATTCTGTATCTGCGACCAGAAGAAGATGCTGAGATGGGGACACAGACCATAGGTCACCAGCCCTGTGACCAAGGAGCCACCTGGACTACTGTGCTATAGACGGTGGGCCTCCAGCATTTTACCAGGGTACCAGCCTTCTGAGATAGAGAGAGGGATAGCTAGCTCAGGCCTTTCCCCAGCATCAAACCCTTTTTCTGCCAGCGAGGAGACTACAGAAATGAGTCCTATCCCTCACCTGTATTATTTTGTACCTGCATTCCTCCAGTAAAGAAGCACATTGGTTTACTACAGACCCTGACTCTCTGGACTCATTTCCCATTAGGATGCATCATGCCTTACCATTCCTTCTGGAGAGCAGCAACATGTGGTGACATCTCAACAGTATCTGGGGGACCGAGCGTAGCATTGGGGCCATCCCAAACCCAGCCACTGCAATTGGACATGATTTGTAAAGACACAGCCCTGTCTCTATAAGGTCTCACAGCTGATAATGCATGTCAGAGCAAAAACCAAGCCAGGAGGAAAGGACTTCCTGTAGAGCTCAAAAACAGGATTGTGTGGAGGCACAGGTCTGGGGAAGGGGACAAAAAAATATGCTGCACTAAAATTTCACAGTATTTTGAAATAACTATGAATTTTAAAACCATTGTTAGCAGATGGTCTTTATAATAATCCATTGTTTTTTTGTTTTTCCAATCTACAGGAATGAAACCATTGCTCTCCTACAAAAAGAAATCAAACAAACTGTGTACACTCTCAGAGAAATCAGCTTACCATAAACATAGTAACATGGAAAGAAAAACTGTCGCACTAGTATGTCTATGTAAGTAGGCGTATCACAGAAAGCACATTAAAAATAGGACCTTAACCCCAAGGATGCCAGAGGTCTTTTTAATTTTTGCGGTTTCCTTTTTCTTTCCCATCTTCCTTCAGCGCTAACTTTTTTATATTTCCATCCACATAGCTGTATGAGGGCTTATATTTTGTGGGACAAGATGTACTTTCTAATGCCACCATTAATTATGGCATACAATGTAGTGGGAAGTGGTAAAAAAAATTCCAAATAGAGTGGAATTGGAAAAAAAACGCAATTCCTCCACCGTTTTATGGGTTTTGTTTGCACGGTGTTCCACTTGTGGAAAAACTGACCCATCCCTTTCATTCTCTGGGTCAGTACAATTACAATTATACCCAATATGTATAGGTTTTTCATGTCTAAATAGTGTAAAAATAAATTTAAACTTTGAAAAAACAATTTTGTTTGCATGACCATATTCTGACCCCCATAACTTTTTTTTATAGTTATATCCACTGAGCTGTGTCTGGGCTCATTTTGCAGGATCAATCTGTAGTTTTTATAGATATCATTTTGTAGTGTGTGTGAATTTTTGGTCATATTTTATAACATTTTTGGGGGGGTAAGAGAAGCAATAAAAAAGGGCAAATTGGCCATTTTGGCCCTTTTTTCAATTACGCCATTCGCCGTATTGGAAAAATATTTTTATACTTTAATAGTACTGGCTTTTTCGGTTGTGGTGATACTTATGAATGATGTTTACATTTTTTGTTATTTAGGTATTTATATTTTTATTATGCGGAAAGGGGGGTGATTTAAACTTTTATATTTTTTAAATTTGAAATATATTTTTAAATTTTTATTTTTTTGTGTTGATTTTGAAACTCATATGTGAACCTACAAAATCAATTTTTTTATTTTACATTTTGAACAATCATGTATTTTTAAACTGCACTTATTATTGAGAATTGCTCATTTCTTATGTTGGCCAGGTCATTTCTTATGTTTGGCCATCTGGGGGCCAAAAAAAGAACAGACCTTTGAATGTTCTCAGCCTCTTCAGCAAGGCTGAGCCCATTCAAATCAATTACTGTCCCCATTTGCTGCAGGAAACGCCGGTAACTCTCCCGGAAGTGCGAGCTTCCGGTTTTTGCACACTTAGATACAGTGACCTCACTTGATCACAGCATCTAAAACCTGCCAGCAATGATGATCCCTGCACATCCAAGCGGGCGCCATGTTTGCCTATCGCTCCAGTGCCGTACATGTACGGCGCTGGTAGCGAAGGGGTTAATAGAAATGGGACTAGAGCTGGGTTGGTAAATAGTAAGCCTACAAGAAATGATATTAATTGTCTGGATCACTAGGAATAGCCATCCATTTACAGAGATAACAGTAAATCATCTAGACTAGGTTTAAACTAGTTACATTTCCTCTTCCTCTACTTTAAAGAATATAACGTGATGACATTTATAATACAATATGTTTTTGTTTCTTATAGAATACTAAGGAAATCACTAATGAAGAATGACACATCCATCCAATATTTTTACATTTTGCCATTTTCTGGTGAGACAAGGAATAAACCGCTCATTACAGCTTTCTTCTCCTTGATATATCTGGTCGGAGTCCTTATCAATTCCTCCATTATCACAGTCATATGTCTGGAAGTTCAGTTACATGAACCAATGTATCTCTTTATCTGTAATTTGTCCATTGTAGACATATTTTATACATCGGTCACGGTTCCTAAATTACTGCACATGTTATTGTCTGGAAATCATTTTATTTCCTTTGCACAATGTTATACTCAGTTCTACTTTTATTTAGTTGTGGCGACTGCAGAAGGAATTCTCCTCTTCATTATGGCTTATGATCGATATGTCGCTATATGCCTCCCCTTACATTATCATCGAATCCTAAGTCGGAGAAATTGCATCCTGATAATTATTGGGATTTGGACAGATACCTTTTTAAACTCTTTACTGATTGAATTATCAGCGTTATACATGTCCTCCTGTCATTCCAACCTCATCCACCAGTTCTTCTGTGATATTAAGTCTCTAACAAAGACGACTTGCACAAGCTCACAAATGTTTTTCATAATGGCATACATAGAAATGTTTCTATTAGCATTTATTCCAGTGATGTGCACTTTTATTTCTTATGTTAACATTTTCTCTGTCATCTTAAAGATGAAGTCAAAAGAAAGCCGAAAAAAAGCCTTCTCCACCTGCTCATCTCACATCACCGTTGTCTCTATTTACTATGGTACAAGCTTTATCGAGTATATGATACCAACTTATTTTGATGTTCTAGATTTAACCTTCAATGTTGTCTATACAACTATCATCCCCATTATAAATCCTATCATATACAGCCTACAGAATTCCAATGTACAGTCTGCATTGCTGGGGATAGTGCGGGAAAATTGTTTTATAAAACAGAAATAAACTGAATGTAAAGTAAAATAGACATCTGCAGAACATGTCTTTACTTACTGGGCCAGCATATCGGGAATAGTCACAATGTTTATGCCAACATGGCCATGGATAGATTATACATGTTCTTAGTGATAAAATCCCTTGAATTGTTTTTTTACATTCTACTGAATATTGTTCATTATTAGAGATGAGCTAATCAAAGTTGACGAAGTGGATTTCGATCCGAATTTCAGGAAAAATTGATTCGCACCGAATCCGAATTTCCTCGCGCTTCTTGGTAACGAATAGCATTTTTTCCTAAAATGGCTGCTACATGTGTTAGGACATAGAGCAAAGAACTCTGGGAACGAGGGATCACCCACAATTACATGCATGCAGCCAATCAGCAGCCAGCCGGCCCTGTGATGTCACAGCCCTATAAATACCCTCAGCCAGTTTGGATACTGCCATTTTCCAGTGTACTTAGTGCAGGAAGAGACGTGTCTGCAGGCGCTAGGGACAGTGCTAGGAAAAACTTCATTGTGCTGAAAAAATGATTACCAAGTTCAGGGAAAGATTAAGGTGTAGGGGAAGTATAGGGAGGTATTATCTACGCTATAAAAGCTGAACAGGGTGCAATAGGAGAGTGTAAAGCCTGGGTAATAGGAGCAATTCTATTACACCTTACTGCACTTATTGGGGATCCAAATTGCCATTATACTGCTGCTTTTAGGTATAATGGAAATATACGTACATCATATTAACCATTCTGCGGTGCAGTTACATTGTTCTACAGCTTTTTTGGGATGTATAAGTGTAAAAAAAATAAGTCTTATTTGCCGTTCTGCGGTGCAGTTACTTTGTACTACAGCCTTTTTTGGGGTGTATAAGTCTAAAAAAAAGTACATCTTATTTGCGGCTCTGCGGTGCAGTTACATTGTTCTACAGCTTTTTTGGGGTGTATTAATTTCCTTTTAATTTAATTATTTTATCTAACTATGTCAGACAGACAAGTGATAGGCTCTTCAAAGGGAATGGGCAGTGGCCAAAATGTTTCTGTCGCAGGCAGCAGAAGAAGGAGGGGTGGTAGAAGGAGTCGCAGCGAGAGGCCTGAGCTCCTGGTGTCACCTAGCAGTTATGTCTTGACTAGCAACCCAGCAGTGCTTGAATGGTTGACTCGGTCTTCTACTTCATCGCAACTGACATACGACACCTCCAGCCAAAAGTCGGGGGGTTCTTCAGACACAACGCATAGTTGGCATGGCCAAGGAGCAGGCCCTGTGCCCTCACCTTTCATCAACCTTTGTCCTGTTCTGTTCCCTCTGCTAGAAAAGTATATGCCTTAGGTTCAGCTTCACTTTTCAGTAGGGACGAGCTACTAGAGGACAGTCAGCAGCTACTGCCCAGTAGTGATGAGCGGCAGGGGCAATATTCGAATTTGCGATAGTTTGTGAATATTTGGTAGAATATTCATCATATATTCGCAAATTCGATAATTCGCGAATATGGTCTTGATTGCAAAAATCGGCAATGTAATATTCGCATATTGCACGCGTGGGTCACTTTTGCTACTTTTTTCAAGCTGCTAGAAGTTTCCTGAGACTGGAGAAAATGGTTGGCAAGGCAGAACATTACAAAAACTTTATATGTAGATAGAGTGCTTTAATATATTCGCAATTGTGCAAATCAGCACTAATGATGCGAATATGTTGGTGCAATACATGCAACTTTTTAGCAGGTCTGACTACATGTTAGTGATTGGTGCACAATACACTATATCTCAATCTAACCTACACTGACTATCTCAAGTGGTGGACTCTGCACCTTTCAGAGAACTGATGGTTTGTGCCGAGCAGAGGTGGAGAGTCCCAAGCCATCATTTCTTTGCCAAAAAGGCAGTACCAGCCCTGCACACATATGTAGAACAGAAGGTGGGCCAGTCCTTGAGCCTGTCGGTGTCTGCCAAAGCCAACGTGCGGAGCTATAACTATGGTCAAGGACAATATATGTCCTTTACGGCCCACTGGGTAAATGTGGTTCCTGCCCATCCACACCATCAACTTGGCCACGTGATGCAGCTTCGCCTCTATGTTCTCACGCCATTGGTCCTGCAACAATGTCCGCCTCTGCCTCCTCATCCTCCACCGTGTCCTCGGCCTCCCCTGCAGGGACAATTCACAGCATACCATATGTGCAGGGCATGGCAGTGTCACTCTGTTCTGCACCTAGTTTGCCTGGGTGAACAGAGTAACACAGGGGAGGAACTGCTCCGTGTCCTTCATCAAGAAATTGAATCCTGACTTTCTCCCCGACAACACAACATCGGAACCATGGTGACCGACAACCGGAAAAACATGGTTTCGGTGCTGCATCAAGGAGGGCTGAGCCATGCGCCCTGCATGGCGCACGTTTTCAAACTGGTTGCAAAGTGGTTCCTTCCACCCATCTGCAAGACATCCTGAAAATGGCCAGGAAACTTTAGCCACTTGTACACCGCAAAGCACAAGAACAGCATCCCCCAACATAGGCTGCTATTCGACGTTTCCACCCGTTGGAATTCCACCCTCCATATGTTGGACCGATTATATGAACAGAGAAAGGCCATTAATGATTTCTTGATTATACAGGCGGACAGAGGTACTCCCCTGTGTAACTTTGATGCTAGCCAGTGGCAGCTCATGCGTGACACTTGCTGTTTGCTCGGACTCTTTGAGGAGGTCACTTTATTTGTATGTCGCCAGGACTACGGGATGAACAACGTCATTCCACTGATTCATGTCCTGGAACAGATTTTGCTAAACCTTGCTGGCCAGGAGACAGGAGACGTGGCGACTACATCTCATGGGCACATGAGCCCTGTGAGGGCTTAAATAGAGGAGGAAGGACATTCGAGCACAAGCTATGTGTAGAGGAATGAGTGGTTTTTCTACACAGGTGACAGGAGAGGAGGAGCAGCTAGAGGTGCTAAAGGGCGATGAGGAAGAGGAGGCAAAGGACCCAGACACACCATGGCAGTATGCAGTGGAGATGGGGGCAGGGAGTCCCTCTGAGTCACTTGCGCAAATGGCCTCGATGCATGCTCACTTGCTTGCGTAGTGACAGCCAAATTGTCACCATTCGACAGAGGGATTACTTCTACCACCATGTTAGACCCTTGCTACCAGTCCAAAATAGGGGCCTTTTTTACACCCGCTGACAGAGAGGACAAAATGAACTACTATCGAGACAACCTATGTAGTCATTTGGCCGCTGCCTATGTGCGCCATCGCCCATTCCCACGCAAGTCTGCCTGGGGGGCCCTCTGCGCTCACGTTCCACTGCCATGGCTGCTGGAGGGGCAGGAGCAATACCAGCTCCATCAGCAGCAACCTAAGTCTAGAGTCGCTGATGAGCAGTTTTCTTTGCCCACCTACTGAAGAAACTACTTACCAGCAGCAGCTAGACATAGAGCAGAACCTGAACCAGCAGGTGGTGGCATACTTGGAGTGCACCCTGCCACCCACATAAAAAATCTCCTGGACTACTGGGCAGCCAAACTCGATTTGTGGCCGCAACTGCATGTTGCTACCTCAACACTATGTAAATGGGCCACTCTTTGGTATCCTCATGCTGCTGCCACCTCAACACTATGTCACTGGGCCACTCTATGGTCTCCTCATGCTGCTGCCACATCACTACTCTGTGGTCTCCTCATACTGCTGCCACCTTAACACTATGTCACTGGGCCACTCTGTGGTCTCCTCATGCTGCTGCCACTTCACTACTCTGTGGTCTCTTCATGCTGCTGCCACTTCACTACTCTGTGGTCTCCTCATGCTGCTGCCAAATCATCACTCTGTGGTCTCCTCATGCTGCTGCTACCTTAACACTATGTCACTGGGCCACTCTGTGATCTCCTTATGCTGCTTCTACCTCAACACTATGTCACTGGGCCACTCTGTGGTCTCCTCATGCTGCTTCCACCTCACCACTATATCACTGGGCCACTCTGTGGTCTCCTCATGCTGCTGCTACCTCAACACTATGTCAATTAGACACTCTGTGGTCTCACCATACTACTGCCACATCACGACTCTGTGGTCTCCTCATGCTGCTGCTACCTCAACACTATGTCACTGGGCCACTCTGTGGTCTCCTCATGCTGCTGCCACATCACCACTCTGTGGTCTCCTCATGCTGCTGTCACCTCCCCACTCTGTCACTGGGTTACTCTGTGGTCTCCTCATGCTGCTGCAACATCACTACTCTGTGGTCTCCTCATGCTGCTGTCACCTCAACACTATGTCACTGGGCCACTCTGTGGTCTCCTCGTGTTACTGCAAGGCACAGTGTTCTACACCACTATAAAGGCTCTCTGCAGCCAGGAAATAGCTGTTTTTTAACGTGATTCGCCATGAATAAATTTGGATCGAATAAAATCTTTTCAGAAAATTCGGCAAACCGGACGGATCAATTTTTTTTTAGAAATTTGCTCATCTCTATTCATTATCTCAACAACGTTCATACTTCTGACATTTGCAAATAAATCCAGAATTATAAAAACAGTAATAAATGATATCATACATTGAAATTCTTCTTTTTTTTAACCTTGTAACAACCATGTGCCGTAATATTAATAATAATCTTTATTTATATAGCGCCAACATATTCCATGGTGGAGTGTTCTTGCACAAAGAGAATCATACAGTACAAAGCAAAAGACAAGTCAACAGTTAAAACAAGAAGAGTGAGGGCTCTGCTCACATGTATGGAACAGGTTTAAAGCTCCTCTTTTGCAATATAGTAGGAGCAGGTTAGGTTCCCATTTGACACCCTTAGAAGATGACAAAATCACTGAGGATGGGAGCAACATTGAAGGTGTTTATGGGCACTAGCAGTCTTCCTATAGCTAGTGCCTTCATAAAGTAGGTACGGAAAAAAAATTGATCAAGTCTGTCTTAAAATATCTGTCATCAGGTAGAATGTCCAACATATTATATATAGAGTCGTGGAGGCTCTGAAAGCCACTCATGCCTTGATTCTAGAATGCCACACTGCAGCTTTACAATACTTTGCAGTCGGTCAGAACTACAGGTGAGCGAAGTTCGTCTGCTTTGCCACATTTCACAAAGAAATTAGCTTCCCGACGAATTACTTCCTTACAAAGCACATTTCTTTGTAAGTAGCGGGTGCAATGACAGGGAACGCGGATTGTGCCGCCCCATCATTGAACCCCTCAGATGCCGTGTTCATCAATAATCGCAGAATCAGAGATGAAAAATGAGGGCTTTCGGGCTTAATCAGTTAAAAAAGTAATAATAATACTCACCTTATCCATTTGAGTGCGAATAGGCCACTGTGACCATCTTGTTTGAAGATCCCGTGCAAAATCTCTTGCGAAATTTTCAATCAAGATGGCTGCAGTGGCCTCTTCACACTCAAATTGATGAGGTATGAATTGTTTTACCCCCATTTCAGTTAAAATTGATTTGTTACCACAAAGCACGAGGAGATTCGGCTCAGCGCTAGCCAGTACTATCTAAATTCTACACATACAGCTTTAGCAGATTAGCAGAACTGTGATAGAGGAATCCTTCTATTTTCATTCAGCAGGACCTGACGTCAATGCGCTCACCACGTGGAGAGCGCGATAAAGATGATTCCCGGCTGCATAATCATTCGGATGAGGTGAGTTAATTTTTTTATTTGTTTTGAACCCCTTAAACCACATTTAAGTAAGCATTCTCTATTAAGAATGCTATTATTTTCCTTTATATCCATGTTATAAGGGACTTTTATAAATTTAGTTACATCTTCTTCTAGCAACCATGCGTGAAAATCGCATTGCATCCGCACTTGCTTGCGGATGCTATTCGATTTTCACCCAGCATCATTCATTTCTATGGGGCCTGCGGTGCGTGAAATACACAGAATATAGATCATGCTGCGATTTTCACACAACACACAAGTGATGCGTGAAAATCACTGCTCATCTGCACCGCCCATCTCCACGTTCACGTCAAGCATTGCACCCGCGCGGAATTCTCGCCCGTGTGAAAGTGGCCTTACAGCTGTGTTACTGAACACATTTCTAAAACAGACTGTGTAACACGAAGACATTTTCCTAAAAAAAATGTATTATTGCCATTGTAAATTGTAAATAACAGTGCAGTGTTTAAAGAAGAGTACGGACATTTCACTGCACCACTGTCTCTAATTACAGAAAACACGCTTGCAATTTTGCTAGCACCATTTAATAATTTGTGTACCAAACATGTGACTTTATTTTATAGGCTTTATAATAAACTGTCTGGTAAATGGAAGAGTGCAAAACGAAAGACAGATGCCTCATCATCCAGAAGTCAGAATGTGGGTAGTAATATAAACAGCAGTAACAATGGAAGTTGTAATATAGACAGAGTATTCACATACAGTTCAGTATTGGATACAAAAACCAACAGATTTTGGACACTATACTAGGCCCAGATTAATGGAAGTTGTAATATTGACAGTTTTTTTAGATGCAGTTCAGTTTTGGATACAAAAACCAACAGATTTTGGGCACTATACTAGGCCCAGATTAATGGAAATTGTTATATAGACAGTGTTTTTAGATGCTGTTCAGTAGTGGATCGAAATACCAACAGATTTTGGACACTACATTTGGCCCAGATTAAGGGAAGTTGTAATATAGACAGTGTTTTTAGATGCAGTTCAGTATTGGATACAAAAACCTCCAGATTTTTGACACTACACTAGGCCCAGATTAATGGAAGTTGTAATATACACACTGTTTTCAGATGCAGCTCAGTATTGGGTATAGAACACCACAGTTTACGGACACTATATTAGGCACAGATTATTGGAATTTGTAATACTGACAGTGTTTTCTGAGGCAGGACAGTATTGGTTATAGAACACCACAGATTACGGACACTTTATTAGGCCCTGATTATTGGAATTTGTAATACAGACAGTGTTTTATGATGCAGGACAGTATTGGTTACAGAGAACACCACAGATTATGGACACTAGATGTGACCCAGATTATTAAAGAGTCAGTCTGTGGATAATGTACAGTATATATCACTATTAGGTATAAAATAAAAAAATCTTGCTGCTGTCAAACACACACAGTAGTCCTTAAAAGGGCTTTGGGTTCTTTGAAAAGCTTTTGGTATTAAATACAGCAAATTCTCTCCCTGCACTATCTGTCCCTTCCTTAGCACGGATGTCCCTGACACTGCTGTTCAATATATTATTGATCTAAAACACACACACAGTAGTCCTTAAAAGGACTTTTGGGCCTTTGAAAATCTTTCTCTAAATAAAATTGCTGAAATTCGCTCCCTGCTCTGTATTTCCCTCCCTACGCTCTGCTCTCTCTGTCTACGTCTGAGCCAAAAATGCGTCATCGGGTGCTATATAGCACTCGATGACTCGGTCCGGTCAGCCAATCACTGTAATGCCAGCAGCCAACATGGCTACTGGCATTACAGTGAGGGCAGTACTTACCTGCACCATGATTGGCTAATTAAAACCCGCTAAACATGCAGGGAGGAGACTCGAGAATTTCGCTCGAGCACAAGTGGTACTCGGTCGAGACAGATGTTCGGCCGAGCATGCACGCTCATCACTACACTGCACCACAGAACGGCAATAAGGCCCTAATTTTTTTCCACTTTTCCACAACACAAAAGGCTTTTCAACAAATAAGTGCAATGATAAACGGCAAATATATTTTTATTTCGCCACTAATACACGGCAAACTGGGCTTTAGAATACATCACTGCACCGCAGAACAGCAATTAGGCCCAGATTGTTTCCACTTTTCCACAACACAAAAGGCTTTTCAATAGATAAGTGCATGATGACCGGTGAACATATTTTTATTTAGCCACTAATACATGGCAAACTTGGCTTTAGTATGTATCACTGCACCGCAGAATGGCAATTAGGCCCTAATTGTTTCTACTTTTACACAACACAAAAGGCTTTTCAACAGATAAGTGCAACAATGAATGGCGAATATATTTTTATTTTGCCACTAATACACGGCAAACTGGGCTTTTGAATATATCACTGCACTGCAGAACGGCAAATAGGCCCTAATTTTTTTTCCACTTTTACACAACAATAAAGGCTTTTCAACAGATAAGTGCAACAATGAACGGCGAATATATATATTTCTATTTCGCCACTATTACATGGAAAACTGGGCTTTAGAATATATCACTGCACCGCAGAGCGGAAAATAGGGACTAATTTTTTTCCACTTTTCCACAACACAAAAGGCTTTTCAACAGTTAAGTGCAACGATGAACGGTGAATATATTTTTATTTCGCCACTAATACACGGCAAACTGGGCTTTAGAATATATCACTGCACCGAAGAACGGCAAATATATTTTTCTTTTGCCACTAATACACAGCAAAAATGGCTTTACAACATATAACTGCCCCGCACAAGGGAAAATAAGATGTACTGTAGAAATTTTTCCTTGTAATAAACCCTGTTAATGGCTGTATCACACAGCACTTGCACCCCAATAACAAGAACGGTTTGCTAGAATGACAGAGCTGTATAATGGCAATTTGGATCCCCAGTCAGTGCAGCAGGGTGTAATAGGATTGTTCCTATTACCCAGTCTGTAACCCCCCCTACTGAACCCTGTTCTACATAAATGCTGTGGAACGATTCCTCCCCATCCTTTCCCTTCACTTATAAATAATTTTTTCACCACAATCCAGTCTTTCCTATCACTGTCCCTAGCGCCTGCAGACACGTCTCTCCCTACACTAAGTACGCTGGTAAATGGCAGAATCTAAAATGGCTGCTGCTATTTATAGGGCTGTGACATCACAGGGCTGGCTGCTGATTGGCTACATGCATGTCAGTGTGGATGATCCAGCCTTCCCAGAGTTCCTTTCTCCATGTCCTCGCATGTGCAGCAGCCATTTTAGGAAAAATGTGATTCGGTTCCACGAAGAGTGAGGAAATTGGGCTTCAGTGCGAATCGAATTTATCCTGAAATTCGGATCGAATTCTACTTCGTCAACTTCGATTCACTCATCTCTAGTTTCTACTCTAGGGAATGATGCTCAAAGACTATTCATATTCTACCTTGTGCATTAAAACTAAATCTTGTAGTTGATATCCAAAAATAATAATTTTTTTATTTACAGAATGTAAAATAAATTATTACAAGATGGATCTTAGTCTATCATTATGCTATTACCCAAGTGACATGAATTCTCCAATGTGATCATAAGCTACTTTATTTCCTCCTCCTGGGTAATTATAAATCTCTGATCATTGTCCAGGATTGTCCCAGTACATTATAAATCTCCTACACAGCCCCCCCTCGCTTCCAGTAAAGCTTTTCACAGTTACAAGCTGCTTGTTACGATACTTGTAAGACGACCAGACAATTTTATTATAAATTCTACTTTCATGACTTATTATACTATATTGGTAAGATAATGTATTTCTTACTGAAAAATTATTCTGAGATTCTGATTTATATTAAACCAAGGGTTTAGCAAACTGTAATTCTGGAAATAATGCTGCTGTACATTGTGAACAGTTTCTTTATTGGTATACCTTCTTAGCTTATGTGTTTTTTTTTGTTTTTTTGTCTTTTACTATGATTTTATTATATTATTTTTCTATTTCCGTTTGAAAAGTATATTTTGAAAATGCAAAAATGAAATCTACACACAGCAGCCTCTCATATCCGGTTTTATGTTTCCCTAGGATATTGTCATTATTATAAAAATGTCATTAACCTAAAAGCACACCAGAAATGAACATTTAACACATGCAACTGATGGCAATATTGTTAGGAAAGCCATTTTACTAAAAAAAATATATATTTTTTCAATAGTGATTGAGCTTTAGTTTTTATTCTACTGTAGTGATGAGCGGCAGGGGCAAGATTCAAATTCGTGATATTTCGCGATTATTCGTCAGAATTTGCGATTTATTTCTCGATTGCAAAAATTGGCAATGTAATATTCGCGTAATGCGCGTGCAATACAGGCGTGGGTCACTTTTGCTACATTTTTCTAACTGATAGAAGTTTCCTGAGACTGGAGAAAATGGTTGGCACGGCAGAAGATTATAATAGCTTTATATTCAGATATAGTGCTCCAATATATTCGCGATTGCGCTAATCGGCACTAATGGTGCAAAAATGTTGGCGCAATATGTGAGACTTCACATTTTAGCAGGTCTGACTACATATTAGTTATTGGTGCAGTAAGTATTGTTGTGAACTTGCCTGTAGCATGTATGTATGGACAGCAGAACTACCTAACACCCTGCACTGGAACCTATCAGCTACACTATATCACTATATAACCTACACTGACTATCTCCCACTAACTATCTGTATTATATATATAAGCTAACTAACTAACTAACTAACTAACTAACTATCTAATGTAATGTAATGTGACATAGTAAAGCACAGAGAACAGCAATGACACTGCTGTCTCTCTCAGAACTGAAAGAAAAACTGCAGAAAATGGCTGCTGGGAGGTCCTTATATAGTAAGGGGCAGGCAACTTTCCTATTGGTTGCTAGGGATGTTGCTAAGCTCAGACAAAGACATTGCAGCGTTCTCATTGGCCCACAGGCAAGAAGCAGGGAGGGATCATGGGTTCAGAGGGAAAAAAATCTAGAATATTCAGGAATACGAATATATAGCACTATATTCTAAATCTTTGCGAATTCTCAAAGTGGCGATATTCGCGATAAAAATTCGCGATTTGAATCGATTCTACTGTTTTCTACCTATAACTGCAGAAATTATGAGCTGAAATCCTACAAAATAGATATAAAAATAGAGATCAGCAGAGGTGAAAAATCCATGTGCTGTCACACTATGTTCTCTTCTTGTCATTTTTTTTCTAAACCAAATGCCAAGAATGTTGTGCATTTTTTACAAGAATTTTTAGGGCAGTGTTTTCTGAAAATACGTCTGACTGAGAGCTTACATAGACTTAAAAAAAAATGTCAGAGAGCAAAAAAAAACAAGAAAGCTTTTAAACAGGTTTAGTTTTACTACAAAAAACAATGTTATGAGTTAATGTTAAAAAAACAATGTATATATTTGGGAGAACCACAGTGTTTAAGGCTAGTTTCACATATGCGCCAAAGCCTGTCTACCAGACCTGATTGTCTACAATAGGGTCCAGCAGAGGTCCAGATACTTTCCTACAAATATGCTGAGAATCGGCCAGACAAAAACTGCTGCAATGAAGAGGTTTTTGTCCAGCTGATTCCCTCGTTCTCTGCCGGAAAACCTGGCTGCATATGTGAAACTAGCCTAAATCTAGGGGTTAAAGGTGATGAACACCTCAAAACTGGGCTAAGTCAGGAGTCAGCATAGGGGTTAGAATGTGTAGCCTGTTCCTGTGAGGTCATAAATAGAGCTGCCCATGAGGACCTTAGGAAAGAAGCATGAAGATGCCATAAAGAAAAAGTTGCGGGCTGCTGCGGGCACAGAGAGAGAGAGGACTAGCTGCACCCGGCATTGTAGTTAGCTAGCAAGTGAATGTGATTGGCACTTTGGTGCACAGCCTCGGGTCCAATTGGTGCAAAGGAGTAATAACGCCTGCGACAAAAGAAGAGCATTGAACAGAGCTAGTCAACTTGTACTTCTGAGCCCTCACACCCAAAAGTGTTCATGAGGATAGGCCAGGTCAAGAGGAATGGACTTGTCAACGTGCCGCAATAAAAAATATCTCTGCAGACAGTCGCATTTCAGACTGTGATAGAGAAGACAGTCAGAGTGCACACAAGCATCCAACACCTGTGATGTGAATTGTAGCATGTCAAAGGTTTAAATAGCTAAGGTAAGGTTTCTGCAGCCTGGTTTCTTATTTTACACCTGTAAAAACCTTGTACTTGCATAGCGTACTTGGTATATAACCCTTGTACCCCTATCCTCCCTCTGCACCCCTGTACAGGGAACCCATCCTACTATACGTCCCTCATATCCCCCTTTACACACTACACCGGAACCTACTGAACACTGCTGAGACGGAGGATTATGACTGCATTTACGTTTAATTCTACATCGGAGTACTGATCATTAAAACCACCAAAACATTAATTTTATGGAAGGGTTTGATTAACCCCTTCAGTACAGAGCGACTTTTCACCTTAAATCCCAGGCCGATATTTGTAAATTTGACGTGTCACTTTGTGGTAATAACTTTGGAACTTTTTTTTTCTTATCCAAGCCATTCTAAGATTGTTTTCTCGTGTACTTCATGTTAGAGATAAATGTGAGCCAATATGTTTTACCTTCATTTATTAACAAATCCAAAAAAAAGAGAAAATTTGGAAAAATTCACTATTTTGTAAATATGAATTTCTCTGCTTTTATTTCAGACAATGATACCTCACAAAATGGTTATAACTTTACATATGTCTACTTTATGTTGGCATCATTTTTTTAAATGTCATTTAATTTTTTTAGGACGTTAGAAGACTTAGAATTTTAGAAGCACTTTTTCAAGAAAATTTAAAAAAACATTTTCTAAAGCACCAATTCAGTCATTAAGTGATTTTGTCGGGCTTATGTAATGGAAACCACCGATAATTGACCCCATTTTAGAAAAAACACGCCTCAAATTATTCAAAACTGATGTTACAAACTTTATTAACCCTTGAGGTGTTCTACATGAATTAAAGAAAAATGGTGAAATGTCAAAATTTTAAATTTTTTTTTTGTAGATTTTTCAAGGTAATCCCTTATTTCTTACAACACAGCAAGGGTTAACAGCAAAATAAACCTCAAAATGCATTACTCTAATTATGCAGTTTACAGAAATTCCCCAAATGTGGTGGAAAACTGCTCTATGGGCACGTGGCAGTAGTCAGAAGGAAAGGCGCGCCATATGGATTTTGGAGGCAGATTTTGCTAGAATGGTTTTTGGGCACCATTTTGTATTTGAAGAGATTCTGATGTACCCCTAAAAGTGGAAACCCTCAAAAAGTGACCCCATTTTTTCTAAAATACTAAGGAAATGCTAATGAAGAATGAGACTTCTATTGAGTATTTTTATATTTTGCCATTTTCTGGAGAAACAAGGGATAAACCGTTTATTTGCACTTTCTTCTTCTTGATATATCTGGTCGGAGTTCTTATCAATTCCTCCATTATCACAGTTATAAGTCTGGAAGTTCAGTTACATGAACCAATGTATCTCTTTATCTGTAATTTGTCCATTGTAGACATATTATTTACATCGGTCACGGTTCCTAAATTACTGCACATCTTATTGTCCGGAAATCACTTTATCTCCTTCTCACAATGTTATTCTCAGTTGTACTTTTTCTCAGCCGTGGCGACTGCAGAGGAAATTCTTCTCTTCATTATGGCTTATGATCGATATGTCGCTATCTGCCTCCCCTTACATTATCATCGGATCCTGAGTCGGAGAAACTGCATCCTGATAACTATTGGGATTTGGACAGTGGCCTTTTTAAACTCTTTACTGCTTGTATTATCAGCTTTACACTTGTCCTCCTGTCACTCCAACCTCATCCACCAGTTCTTCTGTGATATTAAGTCATTAACAAAGGCCACCTGTACAACCACACAAATGTTTTTCATAATAGCAGGCATAGAAATGTGGATATTTGCATTTATTCCGTTAATGTGCACTCTTAGTTCTTACATCAACATTTTCTCCGTCATCTTAAAAATGCAGTCTAAAGAAAGCAGGAAAAAAGCCTTCTCCACTTGCTCATCCCATGTCACTGTCATCTCTGTCTACTATGGGACATGCTTAATAGCATACCTGATACCACCTTACTCTGATGTTCTAGATGTTGCCTTCAATACAATATATGCAACTGTCATTCCTATTATGAATCCTATCATATACAGTCTTCAGAATTTCAATGTACAGTCTGCATTGCTGCGGTTAGTTATAAAAGTGTGGTTTCCAAAAAACAGATAAAATAGAAACATAAAGTAAAACAGATAACTGCAGAACATTTTTTTTGTAGAAGTACTAAACATTAGTGATTAGTGGACAGGTGGATGTTCGGGATCAACGGGTTCGGCCGAACTTTGTTTCAAAGTTTGGTTCAAGTCCGAACTTGACCCCGAACACTGAGCCCCATTGAAGTCAAAGGTGACCTGAACTTTGGGGCTGAAAAATGGCTGTAAAAAAGTCATAGAAAGGGCTAGAGGGCTGCAAAAGGATCCAAAATGGGATAAGAGCAGGACAACTGGTCTGCAAACAAATGTGGATAGGGAAATGACAACATAAAATACATAAAAATAAAAAATAATAATCTTGAACCAGGAGTGGAGGTCCAATTGAAGAAGGAAGTGAAGGAGACTGTGGACATGTTGGTGTAGGTCGAAGAGGCGGAGGAGGGAGCCAACACTATTTTTGTGTTTTGTTTTATTTGTCTGTTAGTTCTGTGTGTGACGTATAGCCATTTTTTGGGGTGCGGCCGGTATACTTCTGTACTGAGCCAATATAACAAATAATGATCTTGAGCCAGGAGGTGGAGGTCAAAATGGAGGAGGAGGTGTACATGACAGTGCAGGTGGAAGAGGTGGAGTAGGAAGCCAACATTTTTTTAAATTTGTTTTCCATTTTTTTTTACTTTTTTCGTTTTTTGTTTGTTTTGGTTTGTGGGAAATAGCTCAGAGAATGCACAAAGTGCACTGGAGTATAACAATGGCTGGGAGAGGCCGGTATACATCTCTACTCTGCCAATATACTGTAAGACATAATAATATTAAGCCAGGAAGAGAGATCCGAGTGGAGGAGGAGGCAGACGTGGAAGAAGTGGACGAGGTGGACGTGGCAGTCTAGGAGAAAGAGAAGGCGGAGGAGAAGATAGACAATTTTTTTTTATTATTATTTTTATTTTCTTACATTTTTAAATTGTTTTTTGTTTGTTTGTGGAGGCCCCAAAACATTGGGAAATAGCATGGAAAAGTCACAAAGTGCGCTGAAGTATAACAATGGTTGGGTGCGGCCGGTACACTTCTCTACTCTGCCAATATAAAACATATACTGTATAGTTACATAGTTACAAAGTTAATATGGTTGAGTAAGACTCCGATTTCTACACATTTTCATAAGCATTAATGTAATTTACTTTCAAGAATTCATCTAAACCCTTTTTAAAACTACCCCATGTTCCTGCTGTGACCACGTTCTGAGGAGGTCAATTCCACAGATTCACAGCTCTTACAGTAAAGGAGCTTTGATGCTTCTGGAGACTGAACTCTTCTCCATTTGGAGGCAGTGCCCCCTTGTCTTTGCAGGGCATTTTGCATGGAACTGTTTTTCACCGTATTTTTTGTATGGCTCATTTATATATTTGCATAAGTTAATCATGTACCCCCTTAGACATCTCTTCTCAAGACTAAATAAATGTAATTCTTTTAATCTTTCTTCATAACCAAGACCCTCCATGCCCCTTATCAGTTTAGTCGCTCTCCTCAACACTTTTTCCAGCAGCAGAGCGTCCTTTCTATGGACTTGTGCCCAGAACTGAACTGCATATTCCAGACATAATAATCTTGAGCCTAGAGGTGGAGGTAGGAGTGCAGGCGACAGAGGCAGAGTAGGCATTTCTTTTGTTTTTTGTTTTGTGGTGGCCCCAAAGCATTAGGAAATAGCAAAGAGAATGCACAGAGTGTGCTGGAGTCTAACAATGGCTGGGTGTGGATGGTATATCTCTCTACTCTACCAAATGTATGGACAAGAACCTGTGGGATCCATGTCTGGTTCATTTTAATGAATGTGAGCTTGTCCACATTGGCGGAGGACAGGCAGATTTGCCAGTCTGTGATCACCTCCCCTGCTGTACTGTCCGAACACACGTTCGGACAGTACACTTGCCTCAGGGCAGACCAGCACCTCCCAATTTGGATATCCAGAAGTTAAACGGGGCAGACCTATCAGTCAGTGCATGCAGACAAGTGCACATGTACTGTTCCACCATGTTGCTAAAATGCTGCCTCTTGCTAAGACGGTCCATATCACATGGTGGAGCTTTTCCACATTTCGGCCATGCTAACCCTCCCTTCTAAGGTGGTGGGGGTGCCGCAGCTGCGTTAGCTACTTCCTTCTCCGCCTCTACCTCGTGCTTCCACTGAGCCCCTGCTGTCAGGTAGGAACTCCATCGGTAGTGAGTCTACCAGAGTGCGCTTGTACTCACACATCTTCGGATCGCGGTCCAGTGATGGAAGTAAGGACGGCACGTTGTCCTTGTAGCGGGGATCCAGCAGGGTGGCCATCCAGTAACAGCACAGGTAAGAATGAGGGTAACTCGGCGGTTGTTGCGTAGGCACTGCCGGATGTAGTCATTCAAGTGTGCCATGCTGCCCAGGGGCAATGACAGCCACGCTCCAGTGATGCCCATAAGATGATTTGGGTGCCACCCTGCTGTGAACACAGATCCTTCTCATCAACATCATCCTCATCCTCCAAAACTGTGCCCTGGCCGGACAGTTGGGTATCTGGCCGCTGCTGGTGCAGGAACCCACCGTCTGAGCCACCTGTGGACAACTGCCCTGATAACCATGGGAATGATCTCTGTTCCTTCTCCTCTTCCTCCTGTGCCACAGACAGCCCTCACTTTCGGCAGCAGCTCTGACATATCAGGGTGATTCTTCAGGAACTTCTGCACCACCAAGTTCTACACATGCACCAGGCAAGGGATGTGCGTCAAACGGGCTAGCCTCAGAGCTGCTACGAGATTTCACCCATTGTCCCACACCATCAGGCCAGGATTGAGGCTCAGCGGCACCAGCCCCTCATCAGTCTGTTCTTCCATGTCTGCCCCCAGCTGCTGCATGGTGTGGAGTTTTTCTCCCAAACATATAAGTTTCAGAAAAGCCTGCTGTCGATTCTCCTTCGCTGTGCTGAAGTTACGGGTGCAGGTGTTGTGTTGATGTGATGAGGAGGCAGTAGAGGAGGAACAGGAGGAGGAAGCTGAGTAGGAGGAGGAGGCAACAGGAGGCACAGAGAAATGCTCAGCGATCCTCGGAGGCGGTAGGATGTGCACCAAACCACTTTCCGTCTCAGGCCCAGCCACCACTACATTTACCCAGTGGACAGTTAGGCAGATATAACATCCCTGCCTGTGCTTACTGGTCCCCTTATCGGTGGTTATGTGGACCTTGCCACTGATGGTGTTGAGCAGTGCACATTTGATTTTTTCTGCCACTTGTTCGTGCAGGGCAGGGATGGCCTGCCTGGAAAAGTAGTGGCGGCTGTGAACTACATACCCTGGGACAGACACTGTTATAAAATTTTTAAAACTCTCCATGTCCACCAGATGGAATGGCAGCATTTCAAATGCCAGGAATTTTGAAATGTTGGCATTCAGGTCCAGGGCTTTTGGTTGGGTAGGGTGTTACTTCCTTTTTCTCTCCAGTGTTTGGGGATGGACAGCTGAACGCTTCGATGGAACAGTGTGGAGATGCTTGGTGACACTGGTGGTGGTGTTGCTGTCACATCCTCACTTTGAGAGGTGCCAGGTGGCCCTGTTACTCTAAAGGGATAGGAAGAAGCCGAGACCACAGCCGAAGAGGGAGCAGGAGGAGCCTCAGGTCTTTTTTCAGGTGTCTACTCCACTGCTGCTCATGCTTTGAAGTTTAGAACATTTATGCCACGCTTCAGGCTCTGATTGCACAGCGTGCAAACCACCTATGTCTTGTCGTCAGCACATTGTCTGAAGAACTGCCACGCCAGAGAACTCCTTTGAGCTGGCTTTGGTGTGCTCTGTCCCTCGGCAGTAGCAGACGTACTGGCTGGGGGCCCGCCACTGTGCTTTTGCACCTTGCTCCCTCTTTTGCTGTGCGGTTGGTGCTGCGTGACTCCTAACTCTTCCTCTGAACTGCACACGTCCCTCTGATAACTTTGATGCCATATGAGGTCTGGTGGATGCTGGAGGTAGGAGCGGTAATTTACTTACTGGCAGGCTTAAATAAAACAGTCACGCCTTACCTGCTATTACCCTAAAATCAGCAACAGCTGCTTGGGTGTGTGGTGAGGGCTAGCCTGCGGTACAGCACAGCAGCTTACAATCTTATTATTCTCTATAGTATTCCCCCTCTAACAACTGGTCATGTAGTACGTGCCTTAGTGTTTCTTTAGAGTAAAGCCTGGCTTGAGTTTGTGGTGCAGCTTATCAGCTCTCCGGTGTGAACTGTAACTTTAAATGTGAAGTCCTTGTAATAAACAGTTAACAATCCTTATGGCCTGACACAAACAGAAACCCTAACTAACTACAGGAGTGGTCTCAGTCTCTAGTATTTTAGTCACTAAAACTGTAATGAGGTGCGTGCACAATCAGTCTTACTGACCCGAGACTGCTCTGCATCAGCTGGTGACTGTGAATCGAACAAAGGCTTCTCCAACAAGCGTGCATTACTGTAGTGTATGTTGCTTTGCTCCTAAGCTCTCATTAGCACTCCTGGCAGCAATCCTCCTTCCTCTGGACAAGATCAGGGTCTTGGACATGATCAGCTTAATTTGACTGCTGCTCTGGTCACTGAAGGGTACTCCCACACCTCAGTGTCTCTCTTAGCCTCACTCTAAGATGGCTGCTGCCTTTCTCTCCAGGCTCTGTAACTCCATCCCCTGAGAGTTCCCAACATCACATGAATCCAGAAATGCAGTCCTCTTTAGCTATGCTTAGGAAACAGCGGCATGTTGTAGCCAAACAGCAAAATATCAGTCCAAGTCGTTTAACTTCATTTAAACAAATACAATATTCACACAATGGGAGCTTTTTCCTCAACTCGCATTTTGCACCCCAAAAAATGGCTATGTGTCACCGACACAATTAACAGACGGATTAACTATTGTATTTCCATGTCACAGTGGCAATTGAAGGGTTTTACACCCCAAAAAATAGCTATGTGTCACTGACACAATTAACAGATGGATTAACTATTGTATTTCCGCGTCACTGGTGCAAAGGTGTTGTATTGCATCGACCAAAAATGACTACAGGTCACCCTCAGGCTAAACAGCACGATTAAGTATTGTATTTCTGTGTCACTTTTGCAAAGTTGCTGTATTGCACCCACATAAATGCCTACAGGTCACCCACAGACTTCTTAAAAAAATTAAAACCTAACACTATCCCTTAGTGCAGCAGCGTCCTGTCCCTACACTAGTCAGAGCAGAATGGCGGTGCACCACATGATCTGGCATTTATGCATGCAGGGTGTAATGCCGTGGCCTCCTATTACCAGTTTTAACCCTTTCACCCCTGAAGGTTGTTTTTTTTTCGCATTTTCGTTTTTCCCAGATCCATAACTTTTTTATTTGTCTGCTCACATAGCCATATGAGGGCTTGTTATTTGTGGGACAAGTTGTACTTTGCAACGCCATGATTTAATATTGCATATAATGTAGTGGGAAGCGGGAATTAAATTCCAAATGGGGTGAAATTGCAAAATAAAAGCAATCCCACCACATTTTTACGTTTTTTTTTATATTTACGACGTTCGATGTGCGATAAAACTGACCAGTTACTTTTATTCTACAGGTCATTATCATTTGGGCGTTACCTTTTATGTATAGTTTTTCTTGCTTTTTGATAGTGATAAAAAAATTCAAAAGTGGGAAAAAATCAGTTTTATTTTTTGTCACCATATTTTGACCCCTATAACTTTTTTGTAATTATGTGTACAGAGCTGTATTGGGGCTGATTTTTTGCGGGGTGATCTGAACTTTTCATTGATACCATTCTGGGGTGTGTATGACTTTTTGATCACTTTCTATTTCGATTTTATTTCGAATCGGCCATTTGGACGCTTTTTCCGTATTGCTGTTTGCCGTATGGGGAATATATTTTTATACTATGGGTGTTCTCGCACATCGTGACACCCATGATGTGTATTTTTTTTAAAAAAATTTAGGTCTTCTATTTCTATTTTGGGAAAAGGGGGGTGATTTGAATTTTTTTTTTTTTTTATTATTTTATTTAACTTTCTGTTTTTACACTTTTTTTATAGTTCCCATAGGGAACTATAACAATCAATCATCTGATTGCATTGGAGTCTATAATGATTTTACTACTTTGCTGTGGAGCCCTATTACAGGCAAGGGCTCCCATAGGAAATACTATGCAGGAGCCTCATGTCATTCATAACGACAGGGGCTGCTGCACACAAGCTCCGGCCCCTTCGATCGATTTCGTTTTTTAGCGCGCTCAGATGCCGGGGTTCAGCCGGATCGCAGCCAGTACTAGTAATTTATGTCATCCACAATAAAGTCATGCAGGCTCGGGGCTCCTTTAGAAGTGTCCACAGGCCAGTGTTGCTCCACACAGGGTGCCTCTCACACAACAGACACACCCTGCCTCATGCTGCTGACTATGCTGCTGACTATATCGCAGCATGTCGCATTTCATAGTGGGACACCATAGACTATCATTATAAAAATTGTCGCACTACATTGGTGAGACATCAATGTCATGCGAGACATGTTGCAGCGTAGTTGTGCCCTATTTGTCACAAGACTTAGTGTCGCACGACACATGTCGTCCTTTTATCCCCAGCCTTAAACGCAAACGTGGACATGGGCCACGTATAAACCCCGGAGTGGATTGTGGGGAGTAAGCACCCACCCAGCTCTTTGCTTACTCCCAGTAAAATCCAGGTCCGGATTAGCTGAAACCAGCTATGCTAGTAAACAAGAGTGTCCATTATCTATTCTAGTGGACGCGCAAGCTAATGGCTTTTACTCCACCAAGGCTGGGTACCTTGGTGGAATGTCTCAGGTGCGTCCATAGCAAACCACAATATGCATCTCCTTAACCACTTAAGCCCCCCTAGCTTAAACACCCTTAATGACCAGGCCACTTTTTACAATTCTGCACTACACTACTTTACCCGTTTATTGTTCCGTCATGCAACTTACCACCCAAATGAATTTTACCTCCTTTTCTTCTCACTAATAGAGCTTTCATTTGGTGGTATTTCATTGTTGCTGACATTTTTACTTTTTTTGCCATTAATACAAATTTAACGATATTTTTGCAAAAAAATGACATTTTTCACTTTCTGTTGTAAAATTTTTCAAAAAAAACTACATTTCTATATAAATTTTTCTCCAAATTTATTGTTCTACATGTCTTTGATAAAAAAAAGTCCAATAAGTGTATATTTATTGGTTTGGGTAAAAGTTATAGCGTTTACAAACTATGGTGCAAAAAAGGGAATTTCGGCATTTTGAAGCAGGTCTGACTTTCTGAGCGCCTGTCATGTTTCTTCAGGTGCTAGAATGCCAGGATAGTATGAATATCCCCCAAATCACACCATTTTAGAAAGAAGACACCCCAAAGTATTCGCGGAGGGGCATGGTGAGTTCATGTATCATTTCATTTTTTTTCACAAGTTAGCGGAAAATGACACTTTCTGAGAAAAAAAAAAAAAAAAAAAAAGTTTCAATTTCTGCTAACTTCTGGCAAAAAAAAAAGAAATCTCAGACGGACTCACTATGCCCCTCAGTGAATATCTCGGGGTGTCTACTTTCCGAAAAGGGGTCATTTGTGGGGTGTGTTTACTGTTCTGGCATTTTGGGCGGGGCTAAATTGTGAGTCGCCATGTAAAACCTAAAGGTACTCGTTGGAATTTGGGCCTTTGCACCCAGGCTGCAAAAAGTGTCACTTATGTGGTATCGCCGTACTCAGGAGAAGTAGGGCAATGTGTTTTGGGGTGTATTTTACATATACCCATGTTGGGTGAGAGAAATATCTCTGTAAACTGACAACTTTGTATAAAAATTTTTAAAAGTTGTTGTTTACAGAGATATTTTTCACACACAGTATAGGTATATATAAAAATACACCCCAAAGCACATTGCCCTACTTCTCCTGAGCACGGCGATACCACATGTGTGACACTTTTTGCAGCCTGAGTGCAAAGGGCCCTAAAACCAATGAGTACCTTTAGGATTTCACAGGGCATTTTTACGCATTTGGATTCCAGACTTCTTCTCACGCTTTAGGGGCCCCTAAAATGCCAGGACAGTATAAATACCCCACATGTGACCCCATTTTAGAAAGAAGACACCCCAAGGTATTCCGTGAGGGGTATGGTGAGTTCATGTAAAATTTTATTTTTGTCACAAGTTAGTGGAATATGAGACTTTGTAAAAACAAAATAAAAAATAAAAAATATATCAATTTCCGCTAACTTGTGCCAAAAATAAAAATTCTGTGAACTCGCCATGCCCCTCACGGAATACCTTGAGGTGTCTTCTTTCCAAAATGGGGTCACATGTGGGGTATTTATACTCACCTGGCATTTTAGGGCTCCTAAAGCGTGAGAATCCAAATGCGTAAAAATGGCCTGTGAAATCCTAGAAGGTTCTCATTGGTTTTAGGGCCTTTACGCATCTTGGCTGCAAAAGTGTCACTCATGTGGTATCGCCGTACTCAGGAGAAGTAGGGCAATGTGTTTTAGGGTGTATTTTACATATACCCATGCTGCGCTTGAGAAATATTGCTGTAAACGACAACTTTTTACATTTTTTATTCAAAGTTGTCAATTTACAGAGATATTTCTCACACAAAGTATGGGTATATGTAAAATACACCCCAAAACACATTGCCCTACTTCTCCTGAGTACGGCGATACTACATGAGTGACACTTTTTGCAGCCAAGATGCGCAAAGGGCCCTAAAACCAATGAGTACCTTTTAGGAGGGCATTTTTACGCATTTTTCTTCTCACGCTTTAGGGCCCCTAAAATGCCAGGGCAGTATAAATACCCCACGTGTGACCCCATTTTGAAAGAAGACACCCCAAGGTATTCTGTGAGGGGCATGGCGAGTTCATAGAAGATTTTTTTTGGCACAAGTTAGCGGAAATTGATTTTTATTGTTTTTCTCATAAAGTCTACCTTTCTGCTAACTTTTGACAAAAAGTAAAATTTTTAATGGACTCACTATGCCCCTCAGCGAATACCTTGGGGTGTCTTCTTTCCAAAATGGGGTCATTTGTGGGGTGTTTGTACTGTTCTGGCATTTTGGGCGGGGCTAAATTGTGAGCAGCCATATAAAACCTAAAGGTACTCGTTGGAATTTGGGCCCCTTTGCGCACCCAGGCTGCAAAAAAGTGGCACACATGGGGTATTGCCGTACTCAGGAGAAGTAGGGCAATGTGTTTTGGGGTGTATTTTTACATATACCCATGCTGGGTGAGAGAAATATCTCTGTAAATTGACAACTTTGAATAAAAAATTTAAAAAGTTGTCGTTTACAGTGATATTTCTCACACACAGTATGGGTATATGTAAAATACACCCCAAACACATTGCCCTACTTCTCCTGAGTTCGGCGATACCACATGAGTGACACTTTTGCAGCCAAGATGCGCAAAGGGCCCTAAAACCAATGAGTACCTTTAGGATTTCACAGGCCATTTTTACGCATTTGGATTCTCACACTTTAGGACCCCTAAAATGCCAGGGCAGTATAAATACCCCACATGTGACCCCATTGTGGAAAGAAGACACCCCAAGGTATTCTGTGAGGGGTATGGCGAGTTCACAGAAAAAAAAAAAATTGGCACAAGTTAGCGGAAATTGATTTTTTTTTTTTTTTTTTTTTACAGTCTCATATTCCACTAACTTGTGACAAAAAATAATATTTTACATGAACTCCCCATACCCCTCACGGAATACCTTGGGGTGTCTTCTTTCTAAAATGGGGTCACTTGTGAGGTGTTTGTACTGCCCTGGCATTTGAGGGTCTCCGCAATCATTACACGTATGGCCAGAATTAGGAGTTTCTGCGATTCTCCGTATATTGAGCATACGGGTAATGAGATTTTTTTTCCTGTTCAGCCTCTGGGCTGAAAAGAAAAAAAAATGAACGGCACAGATTTCCTCATTCGCATCGATCAATGTGGATGAATAAATCTCTGCCAAAAAATGTGCAAAAAAAAAAGTAGTAAGGTCCCATTCACACGTCCGCAAAAATTCTGCGGAATAGATGCCGACCCATTCAGTGTGAATGGGGCTGGCGGTGATGCGGAGAGCACACTATGCGCTCGCCGCATCAGCATTTGCGGAGCTGCGGCCGCAAACTTCCGGGTTTCGGCCCCCAAGCATCCGGCCGCAGCTCCGCAAAAGATAGAGCATGTCCTATTCTTGTCCGCAATTGCGGACAAGAAAAGGCATTTTCTATATAGTTCTGGCAATGTGCGGATCCGCAAAAATGCGGAAAGCACATTGCTGGTGTCCGTGTTTTGCGGATCCGTGGATCCATGGATCCGCAAAACACATACGGACGTCTGAATGAGTCTTACAGGGGGTAATTAGTGTCAGGGGGTGACAGGGGGTGACATGGGGTGATCGGGGTTAATCAGGGGTTAATCAGTAACGGGGTGGGGGGTGGGGTGGATGGGTGGGGGGGTGGGGTGGATGGGTGGGGGGTCTGTGTGGTGTTTTGGTGCACTTACAAAAGTTTCTTTGGTGGTCCCAAGCAAAGGGACCACCAAAGGAACGATCAGCAAGCATATCAGACGCTGTTAACAAAACAGCGTCTGATATGCCATTTTTTTTACTTCTACAGCCTGCCAGCGCACGATCAGCGCTGGCAGGCTGTAGCTTACCTTCTCCCCGACGTGATCCTGTGAACGCGCGCACGCGCGCGCGCGCGTTCACAGGAAATCTCGCCTCTCGCGAGGAACAGACCGACCGCCCGCAGGACGCAATCCTGCGTGAGGCGGTCGGCAAGAAGTTAATAAGTCTCTTGCACCATTCTCAGAGATACATACCGTCCTTCATATATGAGGCCTGTCACTGCCTCACAAGGGTCACATGACGGTCCGGCAAATTACAGCCATGCCAATACTAGGCATGACTGTGATGGCTTCCAAGTGCCACAGCTTAAACGCTTGTTGATTGGGTGCCCTAAAGCCTTTCAACAAGCTTTATTTAAAATCCAAACACAAACACGGATTTTCGTTCCAATGTTTGGGTACCCGGACACCATAATGTTCGGTACGTACCCAAACACTGTGGTCCGTGTTCGCTCATCCCTATCCGTTATGCTTTATTTCTAAGTCCTGTTTCACATTTTCCCATCTGCAGTAGAGGCTTTAGTTGTGTGCACCGCCTACTGATATGTGAAAATGTAAAATTACCTCGGGTTTCATGATGCTGGAGTCAGTGCTATAATACAGTAAGTGAGTAAAATAAATAATTCTACACATATTTAGGATCAACATATCTGTAATGCCTCATTCACACTTCAGTGTTCGGTCAGTGATTTCCATCAATGATTTTGAGCCAAAACCCCTATACAGCGCATACAGCGGGTCCGCAATACATGGGCACCAGCCGTGTGCATTCCGCATCACGGATCACGGACCCATTCCCTTGAATATTGCATCAAGTTGAATGGGTCTGGATCCGTCTGCAGGAGCCGCACGGATGTTGCCAGTGCATTGGGGACCGCAATTGCGTTCCTCAATGCACGGAACGGCCAGCACACATTCGTGTGCATGAGCCCTAAGACGGATCAATACGGAATGCCTCTTAAAGGCTTCCATTTTATGGATCCCGTTATTTTCCGTTATAACCATGTTATAATGGAAAGCCATAACGGAATCCAGAGCGCAGATGTGAACCCACCCTAACTTACTATTTTTGCTATTTGTAATAGGAGTGATAGTGTAGCTACAAACTGATAATGCGCATATATAGATTTGGTGTGTTTTTATGTGCTTTTTTTTGTGGTTTTCCAGATTTTTGGCAAATGGAAATTCATTTTCATCTCTGCATTTTGAGTTCCTGCTGGGAGTTTCAACGATTTCTCGGATCGTGGTTTCAACGATTTCTCGGATCGTTCATCAAACCTGTGATTTGATTTGGCAGCGACTCCGGGACACGGTGATGCCAGAGCCCAAGACGGAGGATTGGATCCAAATTGCTGAGGGTTTTTATGTTGGGGCACTGGTTGGCAAACACATACGTATTAAGAAGCCGCCTCACTCAGGGTCCCGGTACTACAATTCCAAACAATATTTTTCTGTAGTTCTTTTGGCTGACAGTACTTACAAGTTTATAACTGTGGATATTGGGGCCTATAGGAGCACTGCAGATGTGGGCATTTTCAGTTCTTCTAGAATGTGTGAGAGCCGACCAACTAGCCCTCCCAGAACCCAAAAGACTGCCAGGTTCTGCGGGACCACCGGCTCCATTTGTAATTGTGACTGATGAAAGGTTTGCTTTGGCACCATATGTCATGCGCCCCTTCACCAGATGCAAACTGAATGAATGACAGCAGACGTATCTTTATCTATAGTCTGAGTAGAGCCCGTCGGTATGTTGAGTGTGCGTCTGGAATACTCACACACAAATGGAGAGTATTAGTGTCATCCTTACAGATGGCCACCTCGAGGCCACCTCGTTCTCCCACAATACTTCATTAAGGCCCTGAAAAAGGTCCGGGATTGGACCGAAACGTAGGCCGTGCACTATAGCTACTTGTGGTGGCACATACGATAATAAAAGTCTAAATTCTTTATGCAAAGGAACTATTGGAGTGCTGTGTTTTCATTAATGTTATATCCTTACAGATGGTACCGGAGAATGCCACCCAGGTTATTCAAGCATGTGTGATCCTGCATAACTTCGTCAGGTTTCATGATGCTCCCTCGGAATGTGATTTAGGCTACATGCACACGACAGTTGTTTTTCTCGGCTTCCGTTTCAGTTTTTTTTGCGGATAGGATAGGAACCCATTCATTTCAATGGGTCAGCAAAAAAATGCTGACAGTTCATCCGTTTGTGTTCCGCGTCCGTTGTCTGTGTTTCCCTTCAGCAAAAAAAGTAGTGCATGTCCTACTTTTTTCTCATTTGCGGACGAGGATAGGCATTTATTACAAGGGATCTGTGAAAACAAAGGAATCCTCCCAAAAAAACTGATGGACCATCAGTTTTTTTTGCAGATCCCGATTTGCGGACAGCAAAAAACAACTGTCGTGCATGTAGCCTTATTAAAAACTGGTACATTTTCTTCATCTAAAGGATTGGACCAGACCCTTCATGGACGACCTGGAACTGCAGGGCTTGCAGTTCGGGCCCACTATGAAGAATATTTTTCAAGTCCTGAGGGTGCATTGCCGTGGCAGATGGACGAAGTTCATGGCAGACTATGAAGTGATCTGGACTCTGGTCATCATAGTTTTTGTTGTTTTCTAGTGATTTTTGTTATTTTGGTGGGGCATTATATGTAGATAGTGTAGGGACTCACAAGATAAAGTGGACCCTTGACGTGGGCTTGTGCGCTGGGATTAAACTGTAGCCAAAATTTACAAAATTATGTCTGTGTTAATTCATGTTCATTTTTTAAATGTGCATGAGTATTTTTTTTTGTCTACAAAAACCCTCTAATACCTCTTTATAATTATATGTTTAGGACCTATTTATTGTTTGCCCACCTGTTTAGATCGTTTAACCCTTTCAGGACTGGGCCATCTTTCACCTTTCTGCCCAGGGCATCTGCAGCAAATTTGACATATGTCACTTTATGCTTTTACTTATCCAGGCCATTCTGAGATTGCTTTATCATCACATATTGTACTTCATGACAGTGATAAAATTGAGTAAAAAAATTTCATTTTTATTTATAAAAAAATACCAAATTTACAAAAAATTTGGAAAATTTGCAAATTTGAAAATTTCAATTCCTCTACTTTTATAATAGATAGTAATAACTCCAAAAATAGTTATTATGTTACATTCCCCATATGTCTACTTCATGTTTGGATCATTTTGTGAATGCCATTTTTTTGGGGGGGACGTTAGAAGGCTTAGAAGTTTAGAAGCAAATCTTGAAATTTTTCTGAAAATTTTCAAAACCCACTTTTTAAGGACCAGTTCAGGTCTGAAGTGACTTTGTGAGGCTCACATAATAGAAGCCACCCAAAAATGACACCATTTTAGAAACTACACCCCTGAAGGTATTCAAAACTGATTTTACAAACTTTGTTAACCGTTCAGGTGTTCCACAACAATAAATGGAATATGGAGATAAAATTTCAGAATTTTACTTTTTTGGGAGATTTTCCATTTTATTAAAAAATTTTACGCTACCAAAGCAAGGGTTAATAGTCAAATAAAACGCAACATTTATTGCCCTGATTCTGTTGTTTGCAGAAACACCCCATATATGGTGGTAAACTGCTGTACGGGCACAAGGCAGGTAGCAGAAGAAAAGGAACGCCATATGGTTTTTGGAAGGCAGATTTTACTGGGATAATTTTAAGTTGCCATGCCACATTTAAAGACCCCCCCTGATGCACCCCCAGAGTAGAAACTTAAAAAAAAGACCCCATTTTGGAAACTACGAGAAACTACTTAAATGGGTCTGCAATCTGTAAGGTGCGGTATGGAATGGACTCACGGAACTGCATGGAAACACTACGGAGTGCTTTCTTGGGGTTCTCTCTGTGCCTCTGCACCGTAAAAAAATAGAACTTGTTCTAGTTTTTTGCGGTGCGCACGGATCACGGACCCATTCAAGTTGAATGGGTCTCGATCCATCCCAGCCGCCGCACCGATTGTGCCCGTGAATTGAGGACCTCCAATAGCGGTCCCTAATGCACGGAAGGGCCGCACAACGGGCGTGTGCATGAGCCCTAATGAGCCATAATTAAAAGCAAAGGGGAAGATTTATCAAACTAGTGTAAAGTAGAACTGGCTTAGTCGCCCATAGCAACCAATCAGAT